>CM042536.1:11101903-11554403 GCA_023630585.1 Cranoglanis bouderius | reverse complement strand
GTCTCATGGATGTTCCACAGCATTAAATCTTGTGTTTTTTCAGTAATAAATTAAACATTGTAATCATTGGCAAACTCCAGCCCGGTTATGTGAAAACAAGCTGTTTCACATCGTTCCACATCACACCACCCCTGCGTGGATTATTATTTTTTTTAAACAATAAACCCAATGGTCATGGATTAAATAAACATTAGTAAATGCAGGTGTATTTAGTTAACAGTTAAACAAAAGTCAAATAATACATGTCTTAACTTGGTTGGTTAACCTTAGTAATGGTTTCTGATTTAATGCAACTAACCAATGCAGTAAGTAATGTTACACAAAGGTAGAGCTCTCCAGTGTGATCAGTACATGTGTAATATTAAATGCTTACAATGCTGACCAGAAATCTCTTGGCACAGCAATTTGGCTAAAACTGGTAATGTGCTTTAATAGTGGCACTACAGGCTGAGCTGCCTTTAGAACCTACTGTTTATGTTCTCAACATAACACGGCAAAGTGTGTGCAGTCCTCCCTTTGACAAGAAACAGGGGCACAGTGCTGTTGCAGACATTAGAAGCTGTAGCAGCCTCTTTGTCTGGTTATGCCCTTAGATTTCATACTCTGGATTTGTCTTACCATGAGCATCTTTAACTAAAATTATTATGAAAAAAGCCAAAACTGGACTCCACTACAGATTACTGAATACCAGCTCAAGAACAATCTACATACTGTTTGTAACATGTACAGTGATATTAAAAGAATGAAAATGATCTTATATAGTGCTTTCCATGAGTTCACTGATTCCTTCCACTTTCCATTTAAATAACATTTTTGCACAGTCACCAAGTCCTGAACCTCAAGTACTTTACAGTATGTCTAATGCATGTCTGCATTAAAGCTGCCATCATGTGAATATACACTCTAGGTGGTATGCTTTATTCTGTCACTTTAATAAGTACTAGCACTGCAGAATAGCAGTCACTAAAATGAGAACAGAAGCTGTCCAGTATTTAAAATAATAATAATAATAATAATAATAATAAATTATGCAACAGTACAAAAAGCTAATTATATTACTCCAGCATATTAGCTTGTGAAAAAAACAGCAATGGCTATGTTAGCAGCAAGCAGGAACTTCCCCCAAAATCTTCAAGGTCTGGTATGTGGGAGTACTTCGGGTTCCTGGTAAGTTACTAAGCTGACTGTCAACAAGTGGCAAACCAAAACATTACAGTGTGCCAAATCTGCCAGTGTATCACACACCGGCGCTAATACCAAAAAACACGTCCACACTTCTGCACCAATATCACCCTTCTTGGTGGTTGATCAGTGCCTCCAGGATTTTGCGAATGGAGAAATTAACACAAAATCAAGCAAACTCCACAATATTCAGAGGAGCTTGCAATTTGTAAAAATGAATCGCAGATCTTCCGCAGATTTGGACCAAGACACGTTGTGACGTCGTCACAACATGCATTCCATCAAAGCCCTCTTCGATTCACATGTGTCAAATGTGAGTACGGCTAAAAGTGGCGGTGAGCAGTGATAGCTCAGTGGTTAAGATGTTGGGCTACTGATCGGAAGGTTATGAGTTCAAATCCCAGCTCCACCAAGCTGCCACTGTTGGGCCCTTGAGCAAGGCCCTCAACAGCTCAGATGTATAAATAAAATAAACGTAAGTTGCTCTGGATAAGGGCGTCTGCCAAAATGCCATAAATGAAAAAGGTCTCATTTACCAACAAACATCACTGCGAAAGACTGTGCAAATCTATTTTGTGCAATTGCAATTTTGCCAATTCAAGTAATTTTACACAAAAAAAGCACAAAAAAAACCTCAAGTTTTGAAAAAAGCTGCAGCAAAATCAAGCATTTTTGCCCACAACCATCACAAAAAAAAACCTCAGTGAGATCCTGTATGGACTGGTTGATGAAACTAAAATAAAAACAAGAAGCGACACACACATGCACACACGCAAAGCAAAATCTCTCACCACATTCAGACAGCCTTTCATGCCCGATTTAATCTGGGCTAAAGAAAACATTATATGTGGGAAGTTCATACATTTAAGAATGTTTAAATTAGTCATGTTTAACTGTATTACATTATAACGCAGTTTTTATTTTGTTTCATGCTGCTATGGCACACTACATTGTGTCTACACTGTTACGTGACACACTACACTGGGTCTTTAACAAGTTTCATTTATTGTCCTTTTATCATTTTGAATGTTTTAATAAACTGAAAACGGCAACCTAAGGCACATATTCAGGCAATGCTTACTTTTGCTGTATAGAATAATGTATTGAGACACCACTGCATCTTATCAAATTGAATTTTGTGTATCATCAGATATATACTGTTTACGCATTTTTAATTCAGTTTCTGAGTGCATGTTCATGATCTAGGAAAATGTTATACTATAGAATCTGAAACAGAAAATACTACAGCAGTAGGTATGTCAATGAAAAGCACTACCAGCAATCAGATTACATTCAGGGTGGAAGCTCTCTTTTGAATTTGCTCTTTTGATGCTTTTAAGTGCATCAAAGTGTTCAAAGGAGAGAACATAAAGCCTAGACCACAAACTCTCCCATTTGCTCTGCATCCATGATACGTTTTACACACGTTGCACTGCCTTCTAAAGTCAGGTGTTCTGGGGGAAAAGACAAGATGACAACATCTGTGGGATGAAAGCAAGGACTTGATAATATAAAAAAAAAAAAAACAGGTTTTTTTTTCCTTCACATTTTATATCTCACTTGATCCCCAGAAGATATAGGAAGGTAAGATCGCTGGATTTAAAGGAGGCCCTGGATTTGATCTGGATCAGCCATGATATTTCTAAAACTTGTGGAACTGACAATGAGCAATAATTTCTCTCGGGGTCATGCCTAACATGTGCCATTTAGCAGGACTGTTATATACACAAGCGGGTTTGATTAAACATTAAAAAGTAGAAGATGAATGTGTTCTGTAAATTTGGAATAAAAGCACTTTTGAGCTCTCTCAAATACAAAGAGTATTTCCCTATATCATGTTGTTATTGTGCTTTAGCCCATTGCTTTCCTGGACACAATTCGTTGTAAAATTCTCTGCTCCAGTGTGCTGCACAGTACAGTTTTTTCTATTTATGATAGTTCAGTGAGAGCAGAAAACAACAACAACAACAAGTAGTCCGGGCTACTGATTTATCCACCCTTGTGTTGATATACTCGAATGAAGACATTTCAAATAGTTACACCATCATGCTACTCTGGTATAAATACTTGAAATCATATCTCATAATGAGTCTTAAGATATTTTAAGCAGTGTATCTCACTTATGAAAGAACACACCATGTTTTGATGAACTACAGAAGGTTAAAAGCAATCCTCTTAACAAATCCATTTTAAAAGTATTTGAGTATTCTATGAAAATACTTTCATTCTTTCAGTGCAACTGAAGGTGTTAATATACTACCACTGTGTATAAGATACTGTGTGTAAGAAAATTGTTATATTAAGTTCTATGATCATTCAATCATTTTGTTTCATACTCCTCACCTTTTTCTTTCTCTCAAATAAACAATTTTTAGCATGCTTCTTTCACCCCGGTGTTTTCCAATTTAACTGTTGTCGATTCCCATCCACCAGCTAGTTCTTGCCTATCGCACAACAGCCATCAAGCTGTGAGAGTGAAAGTGAACATGAGCATCTTCTGAAACATGTGAAGCCAGGTAATCACATCTTTACAAACTGGTGAACGTATTTGGGGATGAATATTTGCATATACATGAGCTAACAGATGCCCGCTCAATGGGGGAGAGAAGCATGCTATTCCTTGCACCCAGAGAGCAGGTCCAATTACGCGCTCTTGGATTCCCAGCCACAGATGGCTGAGACACCATCAAGAACCAAACTCATGATTTCCTGCCGATACAGCGAATGCTTATCTTATGACACAAGGCAAGCCTGGTCCATGCTGTTGATGCCAAATTCTGACCCTCCCATCTGCAGGTCACAGCAATAATCAAGACCAGGCAGTGTTTTTCCAGTCTTCAACTGTCCAGTTTTAGTGAGCCTGTTCCCACTGTAGCCTCAGATTCCAGTTCTTGGCTGACAGGAGCAGAACCTGATGTGGTCGTCTGCTGTTGTAGCCCATCCATCTCAAGGTTTGACATGTTGTAAATTCTCTGATGCTTTTCTGCTCATCACAATTGTAAAGAGCTACCGTAGCCTTCTTACCGGCTTGAACGTATCTGGACATCAACCTTGAACCAGTCTGGAAATCAACAAAGCATTTCTGCTGCAGAACTGGATGTTGTTTTTTTTTTCACCATTCTGTGTAAACTCTAATGACTCTTTTGCATGGAAATGCCAGGAAATCATCAGTGTCTGAAATATTTGACAGCCATGCCACGGTCAAAAATCACTCAGATTTTCCATTGTGAACATTAGCTACATGAAGCTCTTGACCTATATCTGCATGATTTTCTACATTGCCCTGATGCCTCACGGTTGATTGGATATTTGCATGAATGAGCAGGGGTACAAGTGTTCAGAATACAGAGGCCAGTGAAAGCATATATACAGTATATGAAAAGTTCATTGCCGGTAACAAAACTGGTCAAATGGCACAAGGTAAGCTGTTAATAATGAAACAATTGAAAATGCAAAATGTTTAAAACATTTGCATCTATTAGAATTTAGACTAGATTTTTGTGGTCTAGATGCTATAAATTTTTTTTTTAAAAACCTGTCTCAGGTCTACTCAAAAATAAATCTGGCAAACTCAGGAAAGTGAACTACTGAATACGGTCCATAGAATTGCTATTGCTATAAATAAATAAATAAAATAAAACCAATAGGTTTAAACAAAAACCCTGACAGCACAAGCAGTCTTCCCTGGTTTATATTTATGAAATCTGTTTATGAATATTAAGCCATGACAAGTAACAGTGCTAATAGCAGTAAGGTTTTGCTCTGAGTTTAACTGCAGATGAACTGGGACACTTGTATGGTTCAAGATATTTTCGTTAAGTTTGTTGTTTTGAAATCACTCACTTGTGTAGTTAAAATGGTGCAATTATTGGAGTTTTAACACTTTGTCTACCCAAATACGCTCGTACACAGCACCTTTATGATATTCCCTGTCCTCAAAAACCTAGGTCACTTAGGAAAAAAAAAAAAAAGGGTCATGGTTGTTTCTGTTTCATGTTCTAAATCTGTTTGTCTCTCAATGCTGCACATCGTCTTCTCTTTTTAACCTCAAAATAAAATGTAACAGCGCCAGTCTCAATATATTAACTTATGCAAGCAACTCGGCACTGATGACATGCAAGCCAAGAGCTGCCCTTAAACAAATTTGGAGTGTGTGAACTTGCCACCCTCACACCTGCTGGTTTAATGAAACCCACTCACATTTGTATGTTAGCAAAAAGAAAGTGATGCGTTTTGGCAGCGGAGTCATTTTCACATTGACCCACAAACCTCTGAGGATCATGAGGCCAGACGCGGAAGGAGCATTTAAAAACACTGCAGTACCTGTTCAAAAACCCAGACAAAGTAAAGGCATGCAGGCATAGAGATGACATTTAAAAAGAAGACAAATTAAAATTTCAAAAATCAACATCTGCTGATCATTCCATCTAACAGCACCATGGGCTAATTACACTAATAAGCTGTGCACACTTTTATGAGTACTTACTGCTTACACAAATCCTGTGGAGGTGTTGCATCAGCCATAAAAACTTACCATAAGGACTGCAAGGATGATCAGCTGTCCTTCCTGTCTCCCTGAAGCACTGTTTTAAGTGTCTTACATTACCGACATTGCAGTTAACTGCCCGTAAACCTTAGTGTCTTAAGGACTGTTCCACAGGTGCATGTGCGATAATTGTTTATGGTTCATTGAACAAGCATGAAAAACATTATTTAAACCCTTTCCAATACAGATCTGTAAAGCTTATTTGGATTTTACAAAATTATCTTTAAAATACAGTCTCCTGAAAAGGGGATGTTTCTTTTTTTTGCTGAGTTTAGTGACTATAAACTCGATACTTTGGTACGTTAATTAACTTATAAAGTAATTAAATGTGATCACATGAAAAACATGTGAAGGTGCATTTCAGCATGTGATGCTGTTGCAGATGTGAATTCAAGTAAACACGACATCATCTAAATACATTATGTGAAAATGGATCACTGAATCATGTCAAATACAATGTGGAAATTAGTGAATCGTGGAAAAAAAAAAAAAAATCACACGTGAAAATAAATAATCCTGGGGGGGGGGGGAATCATGGTGGCAATGAAAAGATCTTGTGCACTACATGTGAAAAGTCTACTGTGACAAATGTGTGAAGTTCATGTGACTTTTCTGTAGGGAAGTAAAATAAACTACTTTAAGTGGTTATTATTAAAACTATAGCAGGGAACTCATAAGTCAAGATAACAAACTGTCCTTTTCCTTGTCATTAGGGTTTTACCATCAAGCGTGCATCATTAGTACCTTAAGTAGGTAAACTATATGGCCAAAAGTCTGTGGACACCTGCCCATTACACTCATATGAGATGTGATTTAATTAAGGGGCGGCTGTGGCTTAGGTGGTAGAGCGGGTTGTACACTAATCGCAGGGTTGGCGGTTTGATTCCCAGCCCACATGCCGAAGTGTCCTTGCTCAAGACACTAAGAATAGCCAAGGTTAAAAGATGATATATATACGTGCAGACCACTTACCATATGTGCCCACTCCAAAACCATGCTGAACCCTTTGCTGTTATAATATCCTCCACTCTTCTGGGAAGACTTTTCACTAAACTTTGGGGTGTCACTGTGGAGATTTGTGGTCTTTCAGCCAGAAGATGTCCAATTAAGCTCTAAGGTGTGGAGTTGAGGTCAGGGCTCTGTGCAGGCCACTCGAGTTCTTTCACTCTAACCTTAGCAAACCATGCATTCATGGACCTCACTTTGAGCACACTGTCATGCTGGAACATGTTTGGGCCCTTTAGTTCCAGTGAAGGGAAACTGTACCGCTACGGCATACAAAGACATCCTATACAATTATGTGCTTCCAACTTTGTGGCAAAAGTTTGGAGAAGGCTCACATATATGTGCGATGGTCTGGTGTCCACAAACTTTTGGCCAAATAGTGTATATATTATACCTGGGAGGGTGCATGCGGCTTTAGAGCTGCATTAATGGTACTTAAGGCCAAATCATTTACCATACAATATTTATAAAGGTATACTATATTCTATTTCCCAGGTAAAAGATGCATAGCATGAATGCAAGGCTCTGGGTTGCTGATCAGAAAGTTTAGGTTCAAGCCCCAGCACTGGGTTCTTGAGCAAGGTGCTTAACTCCGACCCCAACGTCCTAACAAGCTGGGATATGCAAAAGGAGGAAGTTTACTGTAGTGTAATGTATATACAAGTAAAAGATTATTATTTTTTATTTCTGAGAATGTACAGCTCTTCGGCAACCAGACACATTTTTGTTCAATTATAAGCAGCTCTAAAATTGTTCTAGCAGAACTATAAATGATTTCTCTTATTAAGAAATATCTGTCAAAGGGGAATTACACTCTTTGTAAACAACTCCATGTATGTTTGCTTTGCCTATTCTAAAAAGGTCGCTGAATGTGTAGTGAAGGAAAGATAAGCGTTTTGCTAACGCACAGGTAAAATGAGGCACATGGCTGACCCACACACAAACACACAAGGGTGTGGCCACCGACGCCATTGCAGGTAAATAAAACTGTTAAAAAAATGTTAAACTCCAAAACTCCAAAGAGTTCATACATATATATTTTTTTTTACGACTGTTACTGGATGCTGAAGTCTACATCCTAACATGGACAGCTGACTGTCCTGATATACTACAATATCAAATTAGTAGGCAATAAGGTGTGACCGGCGATGAATGTGATAAATAAGAGACAACTCACCCAGAAAACCGTAGCATAGGCCACTAAAGTAAACTTCAGAAAGACGTACGAGCACTTCGCACAATATCGAACACTATCCGACATGTTTGTTGCCTCTAATTTTTATCTTTAGCATAATTTAATCTGGGTACTTCCGGGTACCTTGCCGAAACTTTGCGCTAAGCAACCAGCTGCTTTCTAGCGTACTAAGTAGTATAGTAACCTGTACAACTGGATGTAAATAACCTCAGTGAAGCGCAGCGTTATCTTGCAGCCTATTGGGCAAAGGACAGTTGATTGATAGGTGATTGGTCCAATCAGAAAGCGTGCGATTCTTGTAAATCGCATAAAGTCCTTTTATTAGGCTGTAAAGCGTTTAGTATTGTATTATGTATATTACCACGGGGTTGTTGAATTTGTTTGGTCAAAAGGTGTTGATTAATTTTCTATAACTGCAGCTCTGACAATAGTGCTAGCTGTAATACAAATCACAGGCTTATGTTAATGGTATCTATCGTAGCAGCTAATTCACATAGACTAAGTAAGTTCTAAGTAAATTAAACATCTTATGTTAGTTAACAAAAAAAGGAAAAGTATACATATATATATATATATATATATATATATATATATATATATATATATATATATATATACACACACACACACACACACACACACATATGTATATATATGTATACATATATGTATATATATATATATATATACACACACATATATGTATATATATATATATATATATATATATATATATATATATATATATATATATATTAGTGCATATAGAAAATCATCATACCCCTTTGAAATACTCACTTTTTTTGTCTTACAGCCTGAAATCAAAACCCATTAAAAATATATCTTTTGTTCCAGCTTTATTTACACATTCTGCCTTACAACATTCAAGTAACATAAAAAGGCAACAGTTCGGAAACGTAAAAAAAAAGAAAGAAAAAGAAAACTAGAATAACAGAGTTGGAAAAGTGATCAGTCCCATGATTTAATACTTCATAGAGCCACCTTTTGCTTTAATTACAGCCATCAGTCTGTTTGGATATGTCTCTATTAGCTTTGTGCACCTAGAGTGGGGAATATTTGCCCATTCTTCTTTGTAGAATTGTTCGAGTTCAGTCACATTTCGTGATGAGCAGCGACTGACTGCTGTCTTCAAGTCCATCCACAGAATTTCAATTGGATTTAGGTCAGGGCTCTGACTTGGCAACTCAAGGACATTCACCTTCCTATCCTTAAGCCACTGTGTAGTTTTTTTGGCGGTGTGTTTAGGGTCATTGTCGTGCTGGAAGATGAACCACTTGCCCATCTTCAGCTGTCTAGGAGAGAGCCACAAGTTTTCCTCAAGAATTTGGCAGCATCCATTTTCCCAGTCCCCGCTGAAGAGAAATTAGATATTGATATTGATTCCCTGATCAATATCCTCCTGGCTCGGTCATCCAGTTTGGAGGGATGGCCCAATCTAGGCAAGGTTTTGGTGGTGCCATACACTTTCCACTTCTTAATAATGCTCTGAACAGTACTCAGAGGGATAGTTTGTTCATTATTCAGAATTGTTCATAATTTTTTAAAATGTTATTTCCACTTAGATGTCGAGGGTTATAATGTGTAAATACAGCTGGCAAAAGTTCGATTTAATTTATTTTAATTTCCAGGGTGCAATGTGACAAAAGGTAAGGATTTTGACAGGGTATGATGATTTTCTATAGGCACTGTAGTTGGGACGCTGTGTAAAATGTAAATAAAAACAAAATGCAATGATTTGCAAATCTCATAAACCCAAATGTTATTCACAATAGAACATAGAAAACATATCAAATGTTTAAACTTTGATGTCAGCAACACGTTTTAAAAAAATTGGGACAGGGCAACAAAAGGCTGGAAAAGTAAGTGTTACTAAAAAGAAACAGCTGGAGGAATATTTTGCAACTAATTAGGTTAATTGGCAACAGGTCAGTAACATGACTGGGTATAAAAAGAGTATCTTAGAGAGGCAGAGTCTCTCAGAAGTAAAGATGCGATGGAATCTGGATGGAAGCATGTATTTCTCTAAAACCTGTATATACCTTTCAGCATTGATGGTGCCTTTCCAGATGTGCAAGCTGCCCATTCCATAGGCACTAATACACCCCCATACCATCAGAGATGCAGGCTTTTATGAATAACATATGGGTTTATGAGATTTTACACAGCGTTCCAACTTTTTTGGTATTGGGGTTGTATATATATATATATATATATATATATATATATATATATATATATATATATATATATATATATATATATATATATATATATTACAGTTGCAATCAAAATTATTCAACCCCCATTGCAAATCAGGTTTATTGTCAAAATTTACAGACTTTCAGCTGTTTGCAATGAACAAATCAAACAAAAGCAATTGAAATAGTTCAACACATCAAATGCTTCGAGTGATTTCCCCAAATTCAACTGAAAATGTAACTTATAATGACTTCTCCCGTCTCAAAATTATTCAACCCTCTGAATAGAATCCCTCAGAACAGCACAAATATGCAAAACAGGTGCTGTCTCAAGCACACTTGATGCGACTAATCAAGAGCCTCATTAGTTGCAACAGGTGTGCTTGAGCTGGAACACATGAAATACCTGAACTGGCTAGGGTTTTGCTGAGTGTCACGTTTGACTGCATGCTAGAAATATGGCTAAGTCAAAAGAATGGTCCAAAAAGATAAGAGAAGAGAACATCGCCCTTCACAAACAAGGAACAGGATACAAAAAGATAGCGAAGGCACTGAATGTTCCTAGAGACAACGTCAGAAGCATAGTTCACATGTTCAAATTTAAGGGAACAGTGGTTACACTACCTGGACAGGGCAGAAAAAGGAAGCTATCAACGGCTGCAACCAGATTTCGGAGAAGGCAGGTTGTAAAAATCCCTCAAGTGACTGCAAAAGACCTGCAGCAAGACTTGGTGGCAACAGGCACTGAGGTTTCAGTGAGCACAGTAAGGCGCGTACTAAATACAGAAGGTTTTCATGCCATAACTCCAAGACGTACACCACTACTGACCCAAAAGCACGAGAAATGTTGTCTCAAAATCATATAAATAAGCCACAGAAGTTTTGGGATTCTGTTCTGTGGAACTTTTCAGCACAATGGATCAGCGGTATGTCTAGAGGAAGAAGAATGAAGCATACGCTGAAAATAACACTCTGTCCACAGTCAAGACACAGACACGGTTGCAGCACGCAAACCCAAGAATATTACTGAACTGGAGGCCATTGCTCCAGTTCAGTAACATTCTTGATACGCTGCCAGAAGCTGGTGTCTGGCTATGCATCTCGTTTGCAGCAGGTCATAACAGCAATAGGGTGCTCTACTAAGTACTAAAGATGCTTACCATGAAGGGGTTGAATAATTTTGAAACTGGAGAAGACATTATATGTTGCATTTTCAATTGAATTTGGGGAAACCACTTGAAGCATTCTTTGTGTTGAACTATTTCAATTGCTTTTGTTTGATTTGCTCATGGCAAACAGCTGAAAGTCTGTAAATTTTGACAATAAACCTGATTTGCAATGGGGCTTGAATAATTTTGATTGCAACTGTATGTGTGTATATATATTTTTCCCTTATTAACCTCAAATGAGATTGGTGACTGAACAGCTATAACATAAGTGATAAAAGGAATTTACTTGTTTCACAGAAATTCCACAACATTAAATGTAACAGTAAATGGCTAAAAAGCACAACATGACATCAATTAATAAGCTAATAATTTTAATATTAATCTTTTAATCTAATCACTCAAATACTGAGCATAAAAGTTGTAAAGGAAAATATGAAGTTCCTAATAAAATATAAATAAAACTCATTCCACACTTGCACAATGTGATATCTAGGCAACATAAATATTTGTGTAATTCCTTATAACATACAAATAATTTATGCAATACTTAATGTTAAAAGGTTAAAAAAAAAAACAGAATGTTAAAAAATAAAAATAAAACCTTTCATTACCAACAGATGTGAATTACTCATTTTTAATGGGTAGAAATGGATGAAAATAGATTTTTTGAGGGTTTATACTCAGTCATCCAGAAACTGCAGTAGGCCTTAATGAAATTTTAAAATCGCCACCAGAAAACATTGGGACCAAGAAAATGCTTTTTATTGGTCGGTTCAAAGTCCTTCCTACATTATTAGCATTTTCTTTGTCATTAAATATTTATTTAATATGTGAGCATGTGATAAAAATGGGTTTATAGTTTCTCTATTGCAGCATTGTGCAATAGAGATATACTTTATAGCTCATGTAGTGGTCACAATAACAAGAATAGCAATGATATAACCAAAATAAAGTGCTAAAATCACAGTGGCCCAAAATGACAGATTGAAAAAGCAAAGGATGTTAGACTGAAATATCAAAGGTGCGTAGGGCCTCAGGTGTAGCGAGAGGCATATTATCAAGTGACAGTTATCACCACTCAATATTGCTAGACGTTCTCCATCTGCGCGTTTCTTGCTCATGGCTATAAACTATATTTCTTTTTTTCATTTCACACCACTACCCTAGAAAACCTATAGGGTTGTCTGCAGTATTTGACATTAGATTTGTAAAATAAATAAATAAATAAAAATTTATTTTATTTTGCCAAGCACTGACTAGTGAAAGTCACAATAAGCTAAATAACAGGAAGTTACTAACAAGTTATTAAAACGGAATATGTTTGTGAGGGCAGGGATCTGGGGGACTTGATTTATGAAGGAAGATCCCCAAATGATAACTCCATTTTTATTTATTGCTAAAATATAAAGCTGTTGTCTGCTTTATCACTGTGAGTTACGTTTTCACTGCAAGTCAGTAACATTTACGCCCATCCATATAAACTTACGTGTGCACCAATCTAATTGACTCTGACACTGAACATAACGTGAGTTTGATACCCTGAAATGGACTGAAATCCTATAGAGGGTGTATTCCAGTAGAATGCCCAGTGTTCCTGGGATAGACTCTATGTTCTGCAATCCAGTGTGATCCTGGTCAGGATGAAATGGTTACTGAAGATGAATGGATGAATGGTTGAATGAATGAATGAATGAATGAACTGTAAAAATGGATAGATCACCCCAGGACAATAGCTTGTGAAAATTTTTCTTTTTGTAATGATGATGATGATGATGATGATTACTGTCTGTGTGGATTTTCTGTGCTTGTTCCCCCATGTCCGTGTGGGTTTTCCCTGGGTTCTCCGGTTTCCTCCCACCTCCCAAAAACATGGGCTGTGTCCGAATATCCCTACTATCCTACTACACAGTAGGCAAAAAGCAGTATGCCAAAGGAGTAGTATGTCTGAATTCTCAGCATTCATAAAACAGTAGGCGAGAAATACTGATTCTGCCGAGATTCTTCAGTATGGAGCCACTGGACACTGTGGATACTGCGTTATCCCACAAGGCAACGGTACTGGCGCAGAAGAGCTGTCAGAATCCCCACCACGTAGTATGTCTGGATTGTATTCATGCTTACCACTCATACTGATCAGTACATTCTGTGTCAATGGCCGAGCAGTAAGTACTGTATCGAAAGCAGTAGGTACTGTTACAGTATGTGATTTCGGATGCAGCCATGCTGATGTTTTGAGGGGGCTTGGCTATGCTAAATTGTTCCTTTAGATGTGAATGAGTGGGGGGTGTGCATGGTGTCCTCTGATGGACTGGTGCCATCATTCAGGATGCATCCCTATGTCACACCCAGTGCTCCTGGAATAGACTCCGGATCCATTGCCATTTTGATCAGTAAAACAGTTACTAAATGAATGAATGAATGAATGAATGAATGAATGAAAGAAAGAAAGAAAGAAAGAATATAATAGTGTCAGTGTAGAGTGTCACTGTGGGGCTAATAGTGGAACCGACAACCCAGCGTGCCTTTTTGGGAAGGGGATTCACAGAAACTGCAGTTGCATTTGCAGAGGTGCAGAAATTGCAGAAATTCCAGTATCACTGGTATCACTACATTGGGAAACCGCTATTGGGCTGCTGCCAGTGGAAAGAAGTATTTGTGCAATGCCATCAGTTCGTTAGTACATCCACTCTCACCCATTTACTTTTACGGACACACACACACACACACGCACACACACACACACACACACACACACTTCTCCAGAATCGCCACTCATGTTGGCCAATTACGCACCAGTATGCTGCAGTAGATGCCACAGACTTGCTCGACAAGAGAAAGCGCACTGAACCTTACTTCACTTTTCTTCACTTTTCCATCTATTCAAGTTATGAATTATTATTTGTGAGGGGAAAATGAACCGCTACACGTTTTCAGCATGTTTATATATTCAGTCTCAACTGCATTCGTGATTGACACTATTGGAAATACCCTGCAACACTGATCCGTGTGGGACCCCGAGAGCGAGCGGTGACTGATATGGAGGCGACCTCAGATCCGCTCTCGTTCACATCAGTGCTTTACGATGGAGATGGTGATGAGGGGAACGAGACCTCCGCCAACCTGTTCGCGCAGCCCGCGTGGCAAGTGGCTCTGTGGGCGCTCGCCTACTCTCTGGTGGTGCTGGTGTCTGTGGTAGGAAATGTCACCGTGATCTGGATCATCCTTGCGCACAGACGCATGAGGACGGTCACCAACTACTTCATCGTGAATCTGGCTTTCTCCGACGCCTCCATGGCCACCTTTAACACCGTCTTCAATTTCGTTTACGCGTTGCACAACGACTGGTACTTTGGTTTGGGCTACTGCAAATTTCACAACTTTATCCCCATCACTGCCGTCTTCTCCAGCATCTATTCGATGGCTGCTATCGCTGTGGACAGGTGAGCACTGTATATCATCTCAATATAAAATGTAGTGGAGCTATAATATGCCTATAACTTAAAAAAAAAAAAAAAAAAAAAAAAAAAAAAAAAACAAAAAAAAAAAAAAAGGATAACGTAATAATTCAGAGAGGGTGTAGTGCTGGATTCATGTTTTCACTAGTCATCCTCTAAACATAATCTGACTGTTAATTTGTTCACACCCTAATCCGACTGACCAATTTATCCACCATAGATTAGTGTTGGCATGAATGCACACAAACATAATCTGAAAAGTAATATTTGCACAACTTAAATCATATAAAACAACATATAATAAGTACTTGAAATAATGAGTCAAATTAATTACTGTATCAGGGGTTCTTTGTTTTAATATCATGGTTATCATTTATGTTCACCTGCATTTAAAAAAAAAAAAAAAAAATTTTATTGTCATATGGACACAAAATAAAGATGAGTGACAAATTAAAGGAAAAGCCAGCGGCTCCACTATGCTGTGGTTCTCGTATTTTTGTTGCCCTGGTTTATGTCCGCTTGTCCCTTTAGAAGAGTGACTACAAATCAATACTTGTGACTGATCATCTTTATCCTATGATAAAACATTTCTATCCTGATGGGAGTGGTCTCTTCCAGGATGGCGATTCCTCCATCCACAGGGCACAAGGGGACACTGAATGGTTTGATAAGGTTGAAAATGATGTAAATCATATACTATTGGCTTTACGGTCACAAGTGTATCATTGCCATCATCATAACATCAGTTGAAGGAATATTTTCTGGAAGAATGATGTTTATCTTTTCAGTCCAATTCAAGAGATTTGTAGAATCGAGCAGCACTGAAGCTGTTCTGGTGGCGCATGATGGCACACCTTTACTAAGATGTTTTTTCTTTGGAAGCCTGTTTTGAGTGTTTGACAGTCCATATAATATAATACTATTGCATAATAAAATATAAAATATATATTATTAGCACACTATAGAAAACAATTACAGGCATACAGGTGTACTATAGAAATTACTACAGGAAATATTTTTACATTAGTAATGCCCAAATAATTTCAATGATGAAAAGAACTGGCTACTATATCACTGCAGACAAAATATGTCAATCTTTAGCGTGTATTGAAGTACAATGGGACACATATCACAAATACCTTAAGGACCAAACCAGTCTTTAATTTGATTCTCATTTGAGGAATTTAACTGTAATTGGTCTATTTAAAATAAACCATTAAAATATATAATAAAAATAAATACTAAATAAAGGTGTACCTCATTACCTAGAATACCTGCATCTGCACTACTACAAGAGGCAGTGTATGTGTTTTTTCACAAGGTATTATTAGAAAAGCATTGAAATATATACTTGAGTGTTCAATATTAACATATCTGATCATACCTTTCCATCAAAAATTTGGGGACACATTATCCTTGTAAAGAAATCTGAGAAATTGGATGTTTGACTTAATAATGAACCCAAACACATGTGAAAGCTATGTGAGAGATATCTGGAGAGGAAGGAGACAGCAGGGAGCGGCTAGCCTTCTGACGCAAACTCATCTGAGTTGCTCATTCTGATGTGTGAAGTGAACATTTACTGAAGCTCTTTAGAAAATCTTAGAGAGAGAGAGTGGCATAATGTTTTTTATAAGATTTTCTAAAAATAAATGAGATTACATTTTATTACATTTCATTTCCATAAGTCATTTTCCACACAAGAAAGGAATGACTGCAGTCAAAAGGGACAAACGTTGTCTACAAGATTCATTGTATATGGGAAAGAACATATGGTCTGTTAAGAGTGTGTGGTTTCTATCCTTTTGTCAATAAGAATAACACTCTTTCTTTCTTGCTCTGTTAACTTTTATAATTAAATGGACCTCTTTGACACTTTCTCAGCTTCTCACACATTATTTACCAACATGGTGGTTTCACTGCACTTCATTTACACAAAAAGTTAAGATGGTTAAGATGTTGGACTACTGATCAGAAGGTTGTGAGTTCAAATCCCAGCACTGCTATGCTGCCACTGCTGGGGCCTTGAGCAAGGCCCTTAACCTCTACTGCTCAGTTGTATAAATGAGATAAATGTAAGTTGCTCTGGATAAGGGAGTCTGCCAAATGCTGTAAATGTAATGTAAATGTAAATAGGTCACACTAACTAAAGATTCTTTTGGGTGCTGTAAGAATCCAGACAAACATCAGCCATTCTAAATGTGTATGAATCAAGGTATTCAGCTGATCCAACATCATGAAATAAAGTTTGTCTAAATGTCATGTCAAGGGTTAATCAACAGGCAAATTTACTGCACGACATAGATATCACAATATGGCATAGATATACATCATAATAACCATTTCCCACAATACATCCCAACATAGATATACATTACATCACAATAGTTACGTCACATGTTTGCAGGCGGCGTATTTTGGGAGCTGTAGTTTGATGCCGAGACATTCCTGGCATAGACATGGCAGAAAAGCCCCCCTGAAGCGCTACCTCTGGGAGCGGAATTCTGTGTGGATTTTTAATGACCACAGAGAGTCAGGACCTCGGTTTAACGTCTTATCCGAAAGACGGTGCTGTTTTTACAGTATAGCATCCCCGTCACTATACTGGGGCATTAGGACTCACACAGACCACAGGGAGAGCACCACCTTCTGGCCTTCCTAATACCACTTCCAGCAGCAACACTGAGGCATCCACCCCCAATGCAAAAGATTTGGATGGGTCAGGGTGTTTCAGTATCAGAGCTGAAGTGAATGCTTCCTTGAGCTTCTTGAAGGCTTGCTTATCTAATAGGGTCCACTGCAGCCGTTTGCTTCCTTTTTTTTTTTTTTAGCAAGGCAGTCATTGGCAAAACTATGATGCTGAAGCCTCTGATGAAGTGATGATAGAAATTTGAGAAGCCCAGGAAGTATTGCAGCTCGTTTACTATGGTGGGAACTGGCCACTTGGTGACTACCAACACTTTATCCTGGTCCATGAGCACCCCCTCTGGCCCAATGATGTCTCCTACGGATGAACGTGAACGTGAGAGTGTTTGAGATGGCAGTATGTTGTAGTCCTTGGTGGCCACGTTTTTAGGCCGTGCCGTATTCTGGGAGCTGAAGTTCGACGCCGATTCCGGCGTAGACATGACATGCATACAAGAATGTGTGTGCGTGTGTGTGTGTGTGTGTGTGTGTGTGTGTGTGTGTGTGTGTGTGTGTATGTTTTCCTGTTGATTGTTTCATTACTTATTTCTCTTCTGGTTCTTGCTACTATACAAATATTGCTTTTTTTTGTCCTGGTAATATAAACTGGCATGTGTAATGGAAAAGTGTTTAATTTATAGCCTTCTATAGGCCAAAAGATATATTCTGCTATTAGCTTATTGCATATTACACCATCACAAGGACAAGGAAATGGAATAGAATTTCAAATTAGAAATATGAATTAGTAACCATTTAGAAAGGTCAGTAATGTGGTCTTACATTAAATATTTATACTCTACAGAAGCCTCTTTAGTCTGAAGTGATATCACAGCAATTTTTATAGGATTTTCTGCCACCTTATCAGAAGAGCGTTGACATAATTACTGATGCCTTGTTGACAGGAACTGATTAGTTGTACTTATAAACATGCATGTCATTTGAGCGTTTGATTTTGAAATGATAATGAGCATATGATGTTACTGAGTATGATCGACATTGTGAAATCTGTCTGTCTTTAGCATGGCTTATGTGTCTATCTGTTTAGTAAGGTGTGATTTGTTTACCATCACAGATACATGGCCATTATCCACCCTCTGAGGTCCAGATTGTCCTCTACCACCACCAAAGTAGTGATTGGTGTTATATGGGCTGTGGCTTTTTCCTTGGCCTTCCCTCAGTGTTTCTACTCAAGCACCAAGGTCTACTCGCACCGCACAGTCTGCATGGTGGAATGGCCTGATGACTATGGCGGAAAGCACCAGCTCTCGTAAGAAAGACCAAATGCAGTATCCCCCCACACACACCCCGCCAGAAAAAAAACACTAGGAAATTATTTGTTTTTGCAAAATGTTCACATTGGATTATGAGAAGTACCTTAGGGTAAATTATTTGACTGTTCAAATATGTAATACCTTAAATGCATTATTCACGATAAACACTGAACGTTTAACCCCTGCACTCCCAGAACCTTTCATAAATACATACCTTATTCATTGTACATTTTTCTTACTGAAAAATTTGCTTCAAGGTGAAAAGCTGAATAACAGGCTGGGACATGTAGAGAATGATTCATTTGGAATAAATGAGGGGATTGTCCTTGAAAAATTTAGTTTTAGCATATTATGGAGATTTGTTCTTGCCCTTTAAATGACAATGGTATAAGAATAGGGCATTATTTATTAGTTATTACATAATAACTCTATGTATTAAGTGAAACAAACTGGTGAGTATTTTCTAATCTGTGTAGTTTCATTGACCGCTTTTATTCTTGACTGATGTAGACAAAACACAAATACATGAAAATAAAAATGCACCATCAAACCTCTCCAGGTATCAGATTGCTGTCATTATCCTGATCTACTTGCTTCCCCTGCTGGTGATGCTAGTGACCTACAGTATGGTGGGCCAACGGCTATGGGGCAGCAAGATCCCAGGGGAGGCATCAGACCACTACCAGAACCAGATCCAGGCCAAGCGCAAGGTCAGATTTAACACACTCACCCATGCACCCATTGCATTTACACATACAAAGCCACATACATCCAGTACAACCACACAGAAAGCTAATATAAATATGTTTGAGATTTGCGGTAATAGGTCTTGTCAAAGAAAGTTGGGAACTCTAGGCAGTCTTTGGCCTTGTGTTTAAGTAATAAAAATGTTTTGCTACTTATCTGGGGGCTTCATGATTTCTGGTGAAGTTCCCTCTTTTGTTCCCAACCTGTGATGTCATGAAATGAAATAGCTCGGAGGACCAAATTGGTGTAAAACTGTTGAGGTAAACATGTCAGGCAGGAATGTAAGTATATTTTAGAAAAAAAATTGCATATTAGAAAAGGTTTCAGGTAGAAACCCTTTACAAAGCTGTTCAGAATATGTACATTGTTGTCCTTCAAAGGCATGTAGGTATTCAGGTATCTGTATGAGTTTTTGTCTGAGTTTGTTTATGGATTTGAAATACACCAGGCTATGATGATTACTGAACATCCTCCTGAGCTTTTGACACCCTTCACCTGGGGCAGGGGGGTCCAACCTTATCCGCAAAGGACCAGTGTGAGTGCAGGGTTTCATTTTTTTCAATCAGGTGCCAATGTCACATCTCTTTCTCTTTCTTGCCTGATGTACTAGGGGACAACACTGTCTTCTTTCTATATCCATATTAATTATTCTGTTCCTTTGATATTGCTGGTCTGTGACTCTTTGGTTGTGTATACTTGCTCTTGCAGTGTTGGGCTAGCTAAATTCTAACACTTCACTGAACTGACATAACATGTCTACTTTAAAAGCTTTAAAAATGTCAGTTTATGCCTTAGGACCACAGACAATCACTCTAAAGTAACCACACAACTTAATGATATTGAGTGCTGAATCAACCTCAATAAGTGAAATAATGTAAATCGCCAAGGCCAGATATTCAACAAGACATGCATGATTGACAGAATTTGCAGATAGATTTGGGGCATTAGCTGGTCAGAGCAATACATCTATCATCCTTACATTAATCTTAGACAAATTTAGTGTAGTAGTAGCCACAACTAGGACTGATATCAATAGTATTAGTTCTATGCATCCCATGTGGAGAAAGACTCATACTTTTTTTTTTTAATTAAAGGTTGTGAAGATGATGATTGTTGTGGTAACAACCTTTGCTATATGCTGGCTCCCCTATCATATCTACTTCATTCTGGGTAGCTTCAAGAAGGACATATACAACCAGCGTTACATCCAGCAGGTCTATTTGGCCATCTTCTGGTTAGCTATGAGTTCCACCATGTATAACCCCATCATATACTGCTGCCTGAACCAAAGGTATACAAAACATTCATATTCACATTCAGAAATGTTTCTATAATCAGCCCACAATAATGCCAACAATTCATTACTGAACTACACTGTACTCCATATGGATGGATAGAAGGATGCATATTTATGCCTATATATAGAATACACACACACACACACACACACACACACACACACACACACAAACAATCATACCAAACAGGTGCTAATGATCATCAATTCAATATGTAGTTTGAAACACAATCATTACCTGAAAGAGAAACAGCTGTGTAGGAGGAATAAAACTGGGTGAGGAACATTCAAACTCAGCTAACAAGGTAAGGTTACTGAAGACAGTTTACTTCAAAAGTCATACACCATTGCAAGACTGAGCACAGCAACAAGACAGAAGGTAGTTATACTGCATCAGGAAGGTCTCTCCCAGGCAGAAATTTCAAGGCAGACAGGGGTTTCCAGATGTGTTGTCCAAGCTCTTTTGAAGAAGCACAAAGAAACGAGCAAGGTTGAGGACCGTACATGCAGTGGTCGGCTACGGAAACTTACTGCAGCAGATGAAAGACACATCAGGCTTACTTCCCTTCACAATCGGAAGATGTGCAGCAGTGCCATCAGCTCAGACCTGGCAGAAATCAGTGGGACCCTGGTACACCCATCTACTGTCCGAAGAAGTCTGGTCAGAAGTGGCCTTCATGGAAGACTTGCAGCCAAAAAGCCATACCACGTGGAAACAGGGCCAAGCGACTCAACTATGCACGAAAACACAGGAACTGGGGTGC
This sequence comes from Cranoglanis bouderius, assembly GCA_023630585.1. Taxonomy (NCBI): domain Eukaryota; kingdom Metazoa; phylum Chordata; class Actinopteri; order Siluriformes; family Cranoglanididae; genus Cranoglanis; species Cranoglanis bouderius. Next base: position 11,532,868 of record CM042536.1, on the reverse strand, counting down.
AGAAAAATGGCAGCAGGTGCTCTGGACTGATGAGTCAAAATTTCACATATTTGGCTGTAGCAGAAGGTAATTTGTTTTATTTGGATGGTGAGCTTTATTGGATTTCCGCCAGACATATTGTTTGGTGTTGAGGCCAAATAATTCAATTTTAGTCATATCTGACCATAACTCCTTTTTCCACGTGGCCTCAGAATCTTCAAGGTGTGTTGATGTGGCCTTTCTTGAGGAGTGGCTTTTTTCCTGAAACCCTCCCATACAAGCCACATTTTTGGAGAATTTGTGATATTGTTGTCACATGCACACAGTGACCACTATTTGTCATAAATTCCTGCAACTGCTTCAGAGTTGCTGTAGGCCTCTTGGTACCCTCTCTGACCAGTTTCCTCCTGGCTCTTTCATCCAGTTTGGAGCGACGTCCTGATCCAGGGAGGGTCTGTGTTGTACCAAATACAGTGGGGGAAAAAAGTATTTGATCCCCTGCTGATTTTGTACGTTTGCCCAGTGACAAAGAAATGATCAGTCTATAATTTTAATGGTAGGTGTATTTTAACAGTGAGAGACAGAATAACAACAAAAAAACCCCAGAAAAACGCATTTCAAAAAAGTTATAAATTGATTTGCATTTTAATGAGGGAAATAAGTATTTGATCCCCTATCAATCAGTAAGATTTCTGGCTCCCAGGTGTCTTTTACACAGGTAACGAGCTGAGATTAGGAGCACTCTCTTAAAGGGAGTGCTCCTAATCTCAGTTTGTTACCTGTAAAAAGACACCTGTCCACAGAAGCAATCAATCAATCAGATTCCAAACTCTCCACCATGGCCAAGACCAAAGAGCTTTCCAAGGATGTCAGGGACAAAATTGTAGACCTACACAAGGCTGGAATGGGCTACAAGACCATCACCAAGCAGCTTGGTGAGAAGGTGACAACAGTTGGTATGATTATTCGCAAATGGAAGAAACTGTCAGTCTCCCTCAGTCTGGGGCTCCATGCAAGATCTCACCTCGTGGAGTTTCAATGATCATGAGAACGGTGAGGAATCAGTCCAGAACTACACGGGAGGATCTTGTTAATGATCTCAAGGCAGCTGGGACCATAGTCCCCAAGAAAACAATTGGTAACAGATTATGCCGTGAAGGACTGAAATACTGCAGCGCCCGCAAGGTCCCCCTGCTCAAGAAAGCACATGCACAGGCCCGTCTGAAGTTTGCCTGAATGATTCAGAGGAGAACTGGGTGAAAGTGTTGTGGTCAGGTGTGGTCAGATCTCTTTGGCATCAACTCAACTCGCCGTGTTTGGAGGAGGAGGAATGCTGCCTATGACCCCAAGTCATAACACCATCCCCACCGTCAAACATGGAGGTGGGAACATTATGCTTTGGGGGTGTTTTTCTGCTAAAGGGACAGGACAACTGCACTACATAGAAGGGACGATTGACGGGGCCATGTACCATCAAATCTTGGGTGAGAACCTCCTTCCCTCAGCCAGGGCATTGAAAATGACCTTAATGACTTGGAGAGGAACTGCAAAGAGGAGTGGGACAAAATCCCTCCTGAGATGTGTGCAAACCTGGTGGCCAACTACAAGAAACGTCTGACCCCTGTGATTGCCAACAAGGGTTTTGCCACCAAGTACTAAGTCGAAGGGGTCAAATACTTATTTCCCTCATTAAAATGCAAATCAATTTATAACTTTTTTGAAATGCATTTTTCTGGATTTTTTTTGTTGTTATTCTGTCTCTCACTGTTAAAATACACCTACCATTAAAATCATAGACTGATAATTTCTTTGTCAGTGGGCAAACGTATAAAATCAGCAGGGGATCAAATACTTTTTTCCCCCACTGTACCTTCCACTTCTTAATAATACACTTCACTGTGCTTCTAGGCATTGATAAAGCCTTTGACATTTTTTTTTGTATCCATCTCCAACTTTATCCCGGAGATCTTTTGACAATTCCTTGCCACCCATAGTTGATTGTTTGCTTCAGTTGCACTACAAAATGCTCTAGGAAAGCTCTTTTCATGCTGAGCTAATCAAAATGACCACGGCTGATCACAGTTGAAAGTCAAATGTCTTTGTGTGCCATTTAGAAGGTGATTAGCTACACCTTATTGAGTTTACAAGTCATTTTTAGGAGGGGGGTGATCCTTTTTCGAACTCAGTGATTCTGGTTTTTCTCACACACACACACACACACACACACACACATATATATATATATATACATATATATATATATATATATATATATATATATATATATATATATATATATATATATATATATATATATATATATATATATATATATATATATATAGAGAGAGAGAGAGAGAGAGCGAGAGAGAGAGAGAGAGAGAGAGAGAGAGAGAGAGAACAGAGAAATAAGACTTTAATCATATATTAAGTATGTTTGCGATAGCATACAGTCATGTGAAAAATAAGTACATAAAAAATAAGTGGAAATTGTTGTCTTTTTTTGACATATTTGAACAAGCAAACATTTGATCCTCTTTGAAACAGTGCCTATTAATAAAGTTGATACACTCTATCAAATGACACATAAAATTGACATTTTGTAGTAATTTTCACAATTTAAATTAACAAAAAAACCCAAAAAACAGATCAGTCACATGGAAAAAGTAAGTACACCCCTAAATTTATCACACCTTCAAATCCATAAAATTAGAATCAGGTGTTCAAAAGTGGGGGTCAGTGATTAGAACCTGCTTAGGGAGTGCAGGTGGAACCCGTCTTATTTATACCCCTCTCATATCTAGTGTCTGGTGTTCCCTTTGCTATTGAGGTGTGTGGTGTCATCATGCCAAGATCTAAAGAGTTCTATAAGGCCTTCAGAAAAAAGGTTGTGGATGCCTATGAGTCTGGCAGGGGATTTAAAAAGATCTCCAAATTATTTGAAATAGATCACCCCAAAATTTCATCACAGGTTCTGCTAGTAAGTCTTGCAGCTGTTGGTGTCAAAGTGCATGCTTCTACAATCAGAAAGAGATGCACCAATTTTGACCTGCATGGGAGGCGTGCCAGTAAAAAACCTTTGCAAGACTTCAGTTTGCCAATGAGCATATAGGCAAAGGCCAGGCCTTTTGGAATAATGTGCTCTGGACAGACAAATCAAAGATAGAGTTGTTTGGCTACAGTAACAGCAGACATGTTTGGCACAGACCAAAGACAGCTTTTCAGGAGAAGCACCTCATACCAACTGTGAAGCACTGTGGTGGAAATGTTGTGTTTTGGGGTTGCTTCGCTGCCTCAGGGACCGGACAGCTTGCATTCATCGATTCACCTGTGAATTCTGCATCATATCAAGGAGTGCTTGAAGATAATGTTAGGCCATCTATCCAAAAGTTGAAGTTGAACCAAAAGTGGACCTTTCAACGGGATAATGATCCTAAGCACATTAGCAAATCCATCAAAGAATGGCTCAAAAAGAAGAGATGGAGGGTTATGGAATGGCCTAGTCAAAGCCCGGATTTGAATCCCATTGAACGGGGCAGAACATGCAAGAAAGCCCTCAAACATCTTGCAGCTGAAAGAATATTGCATGGAAGAGTGGTCAAAAATTCCAGCAAGCCTGGTGGACAATTATGCAAAACGCCTACAAGAACTTATTTCTGCTAAAGGGGGCAATACTAGCTTCTGAGGCCAAGGGTATACTTACTTTTTCCACAGAAGAATAGCACATCTGTTGCATAAATGATTGAAAAAGCTAATTTTCCTTGTGGGTTTGTTCAAGTATATCAACTTTATTAATAGGCACTGTTTCAAAGATGATCAAATGTTTGCTTGTCCAAATATGTCAAAAAAGTCAACAATTTCAATGGGGTGTACTTTTCACATGACTGTAAATACACTATCTTGTTGAACAGACGCCTGCTGCTTCTCCTCAGATTCCGGTCAGGTTTCCGGCGAGCGTTCCGCTGGTGCCCTTTCATCAGGGTCTCAGAGGAGGATGACCTGGAGCTGCGGCACATGAGAACATTCCGGACAACACGCAGCTGTCGAACAGAGACCGCCAGTGTCATGGTGCGGAACCATGTCAATGTGCCAGGGGAGGTCATGTCTGAGCTGATTAAATCTTAGGCTCAGGACAGAGGCTCTGAAAAAGAAATGTGTTGAGCACAGTCATATTAACTCTAAATACCTCACAGAGAACTTTAATACAGAGCAGTTTAATATGGATGTTGTTCTAGTGGATTATAAATGTACTTCCATAGCTTAAGCACTAATCTTATTTGTAAATGCTGTATGGTTTGGTTGGTCAGTTGTGTGTTTTGTGTGTGTTTCATTAAACATTCTGTGAAATGTGTGAACTGTAAACTGTAAATACTACCTAATACTGTCAAGTGAAACATCTCACAATAAAAAAATTGTTGTGAAGTTAAGATTAGCAATAAACATAAGATCTCTTTGCAGCCGTTTTAGTATGCTACTTGTTATGAGTTATCAGTTAGTAGGGATGTAAATTGGTAGATGAAAGTAAAAAATGTTCAGAAAATGAGGCCAGCTTGCACACAGTGATTCTCTTCAAAAATGATATGACACAAATGTTCTAAATATCCACTAATTTAGCTGTTTGGCTTTGTACATCAACATATTTAATTTGGAATGAATAAAGCAATTCTATTGTGAAGGTAATGAGGAAGTGTCTATTCATTTGCTAATTTGCCAGACCATCAAAGGATGCTGTTTTAATTCTTTAAAAATGATTAAAAAAACAGCATCCTAGAAACATATAGCACATATCACTGCTCAAATACTAATAAATAAGTTATTTAAAAGTGTGATGTCTGTGCAGGCCACTCAATTTCTTCCACTCCAACCTTCACAAACCATGTCTTAATGGAGCTCGCTTTATGCACCGAGGCAGGTTTGGGCCTCTTAGTTCCAGTGTGAAACAAAAACAGGATACAAAGACATCCTGTACAATTGTGTGCTTCTAACTTTGTGGCAACAGTTTGGGGAGGACGACACATGGGTGTGATGTTCAGATGTCCACATTCGTTTGGTCATATTAGTGTAACTTGGTTAAGTTAATATTTAAATTGTGGTACAGCGTTGTTGCCTCAAATCACCAAGGTCCCTGGGTCAATCCTGAGTTCAGATTACTGCCTCTGCCGAGTTTTATGTGTTCTACCCATGTCCATGTGGGTTTTCTCCGGATTCTCCAGTTTCCTCCCACCTGCCAAAAACATGCTGGTAGATGGATTGGTTAATCTAAATTTCCCCTAGGTGTGAACGTATGTGAATGTATGTGTGTGTGTTGCCCTGCGTCTGACTAGCATCTCATGCTTGGTGCACTCCTGTCTTACGTTCCTGGGACAGGCTTCGGATCCACTGCATCACTGACCAGGATAAACTGTAGCATTATAAATAATTCTGTTTTCAATTAATTAATTAAACTAATTATTAATTATTAAATGTAAACATCAAGTGTTTTGGGGCAATTCTATCAATCAAGTAATCTAGTGCAATATAGATACAATATTTATCTATATCGCATATTTATTTATTAAGCAAGTCACAAAGACAGAGACAAACTAAGTCATGGCTCATCAAAATAGTTTAATAATGTTCTTTTATCGAACATCTACATTTGGGGCATCTATTCATTGTACAAAATGAGTGGACACTAGACCATGTAAGGCATGCAATCATCATACCACTGCACAGGTTCACTCACAGTAACTACACAGCATCACACAGAAACACCCAGTCAGAGTACACACATTGACATTTACTGGAGATTCGCACCATTATATTGCAGGGCTGATGATCTATTTGCGTATTTACACAGCACACAGCACACATGCTCACGATTATCAACTACTTTCACACAAGCAATATGTAATACAGTCTGATGCAACTGTTTCAGCTGAAAGTTGTCATTTGGAAAGGGTCAGATTACAAAGGCAAAAAGTCATTTCTTGTTTACTTCTTAATGACCTGATCTGCCGGTTCTTTGTTTGGGGGGGGGGGAGCTGAGATTACAGAGTGTATGGAAACAGTACACATGGAGTCAGCATAAACTGGACTCTCAACTCACATGAACAGCACTCTTTAAACTCGTGAGCCTCAAACAGACGTGTCATACTAGCCAGCTCGACATTCACACCATAATCCTGTCTTCCGAGAAATGCTAACAGATTTGACCATCTCGTAACTTACAAAAACTCATAACATTCTTTCTCTAGCAAACCCTGTCATAGCTTTAACAATCTGGCAATACATTGGTCAAATACAAAAATAAAATAAATAATATATTTTTATTTATATATACTTGATCTTACCACTGTGCCTTGAATATCTTCCCTTTTGCTAATATACATCTAAAAATGTTTACAGCAGAGTTAAAAAAAAAAAATCTCAGTATACTCAGCTATGAAGGATAAAACCTACTCTTAAAACACACACCTACACTTAGAAACTAACAGTGAGACACAGTGAATGGCTTACTGGTACAGTTAGTTCAAAATGGAGTGAAATATGAAGTATGGAGGATCCCATGCTCTGGACTGAAAGTCCAGTAAAGCTCAGTGAGGGCTGCTAGGACGAAGTGTTCAGCGCTCATTTAAGGTAAGAGGGGACTAGACAGTAGGTCTGAACCTTTTCAGTTCTTTTGCTCTTGCTGACGTAGGCGGCATCCGACAGCAGTGATCAGCGCAGCACCTTTTCCACTCCCGTCTTCAGAGAGCAGGAAATTCACATTGCACTTGGGTGCGAGTTCCTTCACAGTCTGGTGCATTATCCGGGAGAAACTAAACAGAATGGCAAAGAATATTTAACTTTATTTATTTTTATCTTTTATGTAAAAATATGCAAATAACCCAACATACTGCAACAAGTAGACCCATTCTGTTCTGGATACTCACTGTGGATGGAGTTTGTAGAGCGTGCCATCCACCCCAACAGTGATGTCCAGATGATCTAATCTTCGATTCTCTCTGATTTTGTCCACAACAGCAGCCATTCCCGCACCACAGATCTGTGCGGCTCGGAGTGACACAGCACCACACACTTCTTTAACTATGATACTGTCGTCGCACGTGCTGTCCAGACCCAGGTGCTGCAGAATAGATCTGACTTGCAGTAGCGCCAAACGATCACTAGAGGAGGATATCAGCAAGAGGTTTAGACAACAGCAATGCAGCTAACAACTCGTACAAACAGGACTTATAAAAGACTTATATAAATATAAAGATTCAGATGTAATATTGTACCTTAAATGACATATAAGACTACATTCATGTAACGTTCTTGCATGCTTCAGTTATGATAAATCAAGTATAAAATACCTCTCAATCTGGGACAGGAATTTGGTTTCAAAGATGCCCCTAGTCTTGAGAGTCTCAGAAATCTGGCCCCTGAAGAGGAAGCCACGCTTTGTCAAGTCAATCAGGATGTTTCGCACAATCTCACCCAGGTACATCCCACTGCACATCTTCTCATACCTGGAAACCAAAGGCATCAAATCATGTATTAATGTATTAACAAATATTACACTTCAGCAATTCCATCGAACATGAGGGTAGAATACCCGAGTAATACAAAGATCACAGTAAAGGTGCAGCATAACAATCAATTCAAACATTCATTCCAGCAGCTAAAACTGAATTCTTGTATAAGAATCATCAGCTATTTGTAATTTAATCAGCAGGGTTTAACTCAGTCTTACAAGCCAGACCTTTATTTACATCACTCAACAAACTTTCACCAAACATGGCCCTTTGACTGACAACCAACCAACCAAAGGACGCTGTTTTGGCATGACTTGTATTTCCAATCCAGTGACTATATATTGCTTTAGAAAATTGTTTGTTGTCACAAGGTTTGGTCCCGCATTGGACTGATAAAATCAGGTGCACTTAAGTCTATATATACATGGTAACTAGCCTGTCTGATAGTTAAGGCCAGATAAGTGTACAATACACAATAGAAAAAAGGTATCAGATATATATGACCCATGGGCCAGGAATAACCTTATAAATGTTCTAATCTGGCTAATCTGTGTGCTAAATTAAAAATCGTCTTGTGGACTGTAATTGAACTGAAAGATTTGAAAAAGAGCTAGTCTCTTTTATTCCACTAGGGGGCAAAATAGAACTTCAGTTCATTAGCAAGCTAAAAATATTGACACTTGTAGCTATGTCTCTTTCCAAAAGAACTAATTTAGGGGTTTCGCAGTTCATAACATTTTCATTTCTCATTTGTAAATAATTTTCCTAATGTGGCCTGTTACCTAAAATGAGTTTGACATCCCTGCATTAGAAGGGCACTGTGGGCAGAGAACCTAAGGCTAAGACTATGCCTAGCCTCTAACTTCTATCTGTGTATTCAATTCAAAAATCATTCATCCAAGGGAGGAGATTCAGTATGTTATTTAAATAGAAAGGCACCTCTGTTTGCCAGGGTTGAGGGAGAGATCATCCACGTTTCGGTCATACTGGGTCCTGATGTCGTCCAGGCAGCCGTTATCCCCAAACGCACCCCACTCCATGTTCACACACATCCTACCCTCATCTCCCTCCACTGTCTCAATGTTCCTCATCTCTTCCATGTAACAGGCATTACTGCCTGTTCCTGCAATCAAAAACAAAGACGCTTCATTGGGTTAATTCTGTCATTAAACTTAGTAGTTACATGCATACTAATAATTGTTCACAATATAATTTGTTCTCAGAGAATTTTAGCCATTAGCTTGTTTTTTTCAGAGGAAAGAAAACAAACTGAACACAATATATGGATTTGAATGTTACAATTATGAACTATGCTACATTACCTGCGATAAGGCCAACCTCACATGTTGGTTCCTCATAAGCACAAGTCATCATGGTTCCCACTGTGTCATTAACCACTGCCACGACATCCAAGTCAAACTCCTGCAGATATGATAATACACACACATTTTATAGTCTGCACACACTCACTTATAAATTGTATCAGACACAGTGACAGAGATAACACTTTGATAGAAATAGATATGTTTACTTCTACAATACCCAAAGAACAGCACTAAAGTTCCCCAATATTTACAAAAGTCACACTACTAAGAAGGAACATCTGTATAAAAGGTGCTGCTATTGCACTGTGCAGCTAGATCTTACCTCCCTCCTTTTAATCCCTTCTCTTAGGAGATTGACTACATCCTCTCCTTCACAGTCTGTGGCCTTAAAGCCCTTCGTCCAGTTTACCAGGATGCCCTGCATCATAGCCAAAACAGTGAAATCAGCTCAGAACATCAATGATATATCCCTTCAGAAAGTGAAATAAAGTCCATGTATGTCCAAGACAGTCCTATGGATATAATAAAGTTACCACTGACGAAATAACCAATAAGTGACAACAAAACATCTCAAAGCTATAGCCAGTAAAAGGAATGTGTCTGTACCATTTAAATATCACAGTCTATGCTCATAAAAAATATACTTCATACAGAACAAATAACCTAAAGAGTCATTTTGAGATTGTAGTAAACTTACAGCATCAAGGCTGGTTTGTCTACAGGGGAAAGAGAACGTGAAGCCTAAAGGAAGCCTTGCGTTCTTCATTCCCATGTAGTCTAGGAAGTCCGATATGCAGGTGACGATGTGATCAAAAAGCTACAAGAGATCAGGGAAGCATGTTATGAATTGATTACTATTAAATCTGTTCATTTAAAGCAAAACCAGTAGAGGACATATTGCTGGCATGGTCCACTTTTCCCTAGAGAGAAGCGCCTCTGCAAATCAATACAACGTTCCTCTGACTGATCACCTTTATCCTATAATGAAACATTTCTATCCTGAGGATAGACTCATTGGATGGTGTTTCATCCTTTCAGTACAGTTGCAGAGGCCTATAGAATCTGTGCAAAATGAATCCAGCTGTTTGGTGGCTTGTGGTGGCCCAAAACCATACTAAGACAATTTATGATGTTTTTCCCTTTAATTAGCCACTCATTTGTAGTCCTAATTTCTCATTATCATATGACGTGAGTGCAAACACAGATATAAATAACTCAGGCTGCTCACCTCTTCTCCTGTTCCCTGCATCACCTCGATGGGAATGGCATAGATTTTGTTATGCATCTCCACAGTCCGTCTCTTACCACTGCGAATCTTCACTAAGAGCACCCTAAAATTTGTGCCTCCAAGGTCCAAAGCCAAGAAGTCTCCATTTTCTATAAGACATGGATATGACAGATATGAAGAAAACAGTGTGCAGGTTATTTTCATTCTTAGATTATCATTCTACAAAATAAAATTTTGTTGTCTATAATTTCTCAGCAAAACTGACTAAATGTTTTTTTTGTGTGTGAAAGAGTTACTAGGATCTGAAGACTTTACTGACTCCTACTTGATTATCTAACACAAGTCACATCACAGTTATTCACACCCATGCTGGCTTGGCTCTGTTTCAGAAACCTTTCAACCTTAATCTGTGTCAGGTGTGAGGCTTTGGGCTCTTAAAATAATGTCCTGTCCCTGTATTGAGTTCTCTCAGGATTATAGTGTGCTGCAATAGAGCAGGGATAAAGAGCATTAAATAAGGTGCAGGGCACAGGGGACACTAGTGCTACTGCAAAAAAGGACTGCATATTTGTGCAGAATGAAATGATTACAAATCAATTTTCTGACAGAAGGTCAGAAAGGCAGACAGAGAAAGAAATCTTGTACAATATCATGCTAAAAGTATTCGACTTCTGTGACTTTCAGCTACAGGGCTTGTAGTTGACAGCCCTACAATGTTTAAGCAGTTTTGACTAATGTACACAATATTACCTGTGCCATCTGGGGTGCTGCGCACGTAAGTGGGCAGCATCTTCACTGTAGCTGTGCCATGGTTCTTTTTGCTCAAGCCATTCATGATCTCTGTGTGCATCCTCTTCTTCACCTCTAAAAGCTGCTCTTTGCTGAGGCGGAACTCCGCCAGTGTCTCGGCAATCTGACGTGTCTGATCAGCCAATCTATAGGCCCAGGCTGTTACCAAGGCAGCACCTTTGCCACTCCCACTCTCCGAAAGCAGGAAGCGAACATCACACTCAGGTATCAGACGTCGCACAGTCTTATGGAGCCGACGGGCATACCTGAGACAGACAAAGGGAAGAATAAGAGTATGAGGATATACAAATTGTGAAGGCTTTCAACTGTCCAGATCATTTGGATTACATTAGAGATTATTTAATGACAACAGAAAATAAAATAAATAAAGTGACAAAATAAAAATATATTTCCTGCAACGTCATTTATGTAATGCAGTTCCAGGTATAAACTCATTTATCTAATAACCTGGTTCAGTTAAGCGGTTACGTTTAAGTAGCCCACTTCAGAGGTTCAATTTAAAAATCTTCAATTTCTTTTCTAAGGGTCAGTAGTTCTCAAAAAGCTCTGCTTGGCTGGTGTCCAAATGAGAATAGGGTTACAGCCTATGGAAAGTAACAATTTCCATTGCTAATCATAGCGAAACTTGACATAAATGTGTCAAATCCAGTCATGACATATAACCTTTGTAGTGAAAGGTTATGAAACAAGCAGAAACTCCCTGAGGGATTTGAAAACATCACATGGTTCAGCATGCCATCCTTTTTAGAAAGATTGCCAAGTGCTCTGGCCAAGCTTGCTCGATACATGATATGATGATATTACTGAGTAGGCACCTGTTTAGGCAACTGAGTGTGATGAAAAGAAGCAGTCGTAGTCTAAGCCCTGTAGAGTATGGCCGGTGATGATATGTACTGTATGTTTTGGCCTTATGTTTAACATTGGCTATTGTTCAACAGACTAGTTCAAAGAAAGTTCAAATACCTTGCAGAGGTTGAAACCAAAAAAGTCGGGAAAGTACAGTGCCTATAGAAAATCATCATACCCCTTTGAAATAGTCACTTTTTTTGTCTTATAGCCTGAAATTAAAAGCCATTAAAAATTTATTTTTTTTGTTCCAGCTTTATTTACACATTCTGCCTTACAACATTCAAGTAACGTAAAAAGGCAACAGTTCAGAAACGTAAAGAAAAAGAAAACTAGAATAACAGGGTTGGAAAAGTGATCAGTCCCATGATTTAATACTTCATAGAGCCACCTTTTGCTTTAATTACAGCCATCAGTCTGTTTGGATATGTCTCTATTAGCTTTGCGCACCTAGAGTGGGGAATATTTGCCCATTCTTCCTTGTAGAATTGTTCGAGTTCAGTCACATTTCGTGATGAGCGGCGACTGACTGCTGTCTTCAAGTCCATCCACAGATTTTCAATTGGATTTAGGTCAGGGCTCTGACTTGGCAACTCAAGGACAGTCACCTTCCTATCCTTATGCCACTGTGTAGTTTTTTTTGGCGGTGTGTTTAGGGTCATTGTTGTGCTGGAAGATGAACCACCTGCCCATCTTCAGCTGTCTAGCAGAGAGCCGCAGGTTTTCCTCAAGAATTTGGGTGTACTTGGCAGCATCCATTTTCCCTTCAATCCTGACCAATTGCCCGGTCCCCACTGAAGAGAAACACCCCCATAACATAATGTTGCCACCACCATGCTTCACAGTAGGTATGGTGTGTTTCGGGTGGTGTGCTGTGTTTGGTTTTTGCCAAACATTACGCTTGCAATTCAGTCCGAAAAGTTCAATCTTGGTCTCATCTGACCATAAAACCTTTTGCCACATGGCATTAGAATCTTCCAAGTGTTTTTTGTAGAGCCTTTTCAGAAGAGGCTTCCTTCTTGCCACCCTGCCATACAGGCCAGCTTTGTGTAAAGCTTGTGAGATTGTTGTCACATGCACAGACCGACCGACCGACACAGATCTCTGCAATAAGAACTTGTAAGTCCTTCAAAGTTGCCATTGGCCTCTTGGTAGCTTCCCTGATCAATATCCTCCTGGCTCGGTCATCCAGTTTGGAGGGACGGCCAGATCTAAGCAAGGTGTTGGTGGTGCCATACGCTTTCCACTTCTTACTAATGCTCTGAACGGTACTCAGAGGCATAGTTAAAGCCTTTGAAATCTTTTCGTATCCTTCTCCTAACTTGTGCCTTTCCACAACTTTGTCCTGGAGCCCTTTTGAGAGCACCTTTCCAATCATGGTGTATTCTTTGCGTTGCCATGCACTACTAGTAATGGAATCATCATGGGACAGCCGGTTTTCTTATGAAGTAAATCAAAACCACTGCAAATGATGTCAGATGGGGGGCAATTAGCATGGTGTGTGATCTGGGAAGTGACTGGTTGTACCTGAGCAAGTTTATAATAGTTACTCTAAGGGGCTGATCACTTATCCAAACCAGGTATTTCACTAATTAAATTTTAGTAATTGTTCAGAATTTTTTAAAATGTTATTTTTACTTATATGTCGAGGGTTATAATGTGTAAATACAGCTGGCAAAAGTTAGATTTAATTTATTTTAATTTCCATAGTGTAATGTGACAAAAATTAAGGATTTTGATAGGGTATGATGATTTTCTATAGGCACTGTAAATCATAATAAAACTTAAAAGAGTCAAGGAAGTAAATCATTACTGTGGGTGCATCTTGTAGAGTGAGCCATCGATGGCCACGGTAGTGCGGAGACGAGGGACATTCTTGTTGTCCTTCAGGCGAGTAAGGATAGCACCCAGTGTAGCAGCGATGAGATTGGCTGAGCGGAAAGAGATGATAGCACACACATGCTGCACAGCGATGCAGTCATCTGCTGATGGCTCCACTCCCAGACGGGTTAAAATTTCCTTGGCTTTAGTCAGTCCCTCTTTACTCCTAGAAAACCGGATGAACATTGATGATTATCATAGAGTATAAGACAAAAACACACAAACTGTTCACTGAAGCAGAAGCAAACGGTACGTTTACTGATTTTTATCCATCACAGGTTAAACTGTAACATTAATGCAAGACCTTTTTTTATAAATATGATGGGTAAGTTAAAAATTAACAGCATAACGAGCTGTTGCACAGGAACAATTATTGATGTAAGACTTACTTCTCAATAGCAGAAACATGCTTTGTTTCAATTTTTCCTCTAGTCAGTAGCTCTGGAGTGATGCGGCCTTCAAACAACAGCCCCTCTTTGGCCATCTTCACTAGGATGAGCCTCACCAGCTCCCCCATGTACATTCCACTCACCATCTTCTCAAACCTAAAATCAGAAAGAGTTTTAAGTCATACCTTACACACTTTTTAACCTAACCGACCATCTCTCTCATGTTAGACTGATATAGTAATGGTTATATTGTATTGTTCTATGGCTTACAGTTGTTTGCCAGGGTTGAGAGATCCACGGTCAATATCTCGATCAAATTCAGTGCGAATGTCCTCCAGCATGCCATCATCTCCGAAAGCTCCCCATTCTGTGTTGATGCACATCCTTCCCTCATCTCCCTCCACCAGGTCAATATGTCTCAACTCCTCCATGTAGCACGCGTTAGTGCCCGTACCTGAGGAAGGAAACACGGCAACATGAGGCATGCCTTCTGTTCATCAGGCTTTTGCAGATATGTGCTGATATGCTGGGTAATAATTGAAATCACTACAAGCCCAATGAAGAAAGGATTAAATAATTTTTGTATAGCAAATAGGACATACAAAATTAGTAATGTTAACTATAATAAACAATACAAATAAAATCCTTACATGAAAGTCAATTGAAATGCCTTTCTTTAAAACTGGAGAAGTAAACTAATGACAAGAATGTTTTTTAAGCTAAAACATCAACATTTAAGGGCGCAATGTACATGTATATTGTGCCTTTAAATGCTGATGTTTTAGCTTAAACAACATTCTTGTCATTAGCTTACTAATGCAATGTACATTTACAATAATGTTTTAATTATTTTGGGTGTAATCACTATTGTGTGTCTGTTATACAGTTGATACAGCTGGGAAACATGCCATCAATAAGTGAATTCTCTAAAGTTGTTTCTTCTTGTCCTTGTTTCCTTACATTGCATAATTCCTCTGCTTCCTTGGAGGAAGAGCTAGGAAGCGAGGATGGGAAGCAAGGAAAGGAAATGAAGAGGTGCAATTTAAAAAAAAATGAGAGTCACCCATTGTTTAAATGCAGCTGTTAGATGCAAAAGGCCTAATGCTATCAACCCCTTTTCCAAGAAAACTAAATCAGGATATGAAAGAAAAATAATGGAAAACAGGTATCAGCTAGACAATTCAAGAAACACCAATATATCCATACCAATATATATATACTAGTATTTGGATAATAGGGGCCATATACTGTACACAGGGCCTAAAATGTTGTGCTATGCTGCTGTCTGTGAATATTACATAGGGAAATATCCCCTTTGAGTACTGCGGAGTACACTTATAGCTGTAAAAATAATCTTTTACCAGAGATTTTGCATTACTTTCTTACCAACGATCATCCCAACTTCACAGCGCTGGTCATCAAAGCCGCAGGTCATCATGGTTCCCACAGTGTCATTGACCACCGCCATGATATCAGCTTCATAGTCCTGAAGACAGTAGATTTTCCGTTAAGCCTACAGCACAGCTGGCTTGAAACATTTTCTTGTTTCAGTTAAGACAAGCCAACCATACAACAACTGCCTTATTGAGACTACACAGGATAACAGCTCTATGATGAATTTTAATTGTAATGTGTGCTCTGATAAGAGCAGTTGACAAAACTCACCCCTCGCTTTTTAATAGCTTTGTTCAGAAGCTTCACCACATCCATCCCCTCCACTCCACTGGCTTTGAAACGTTTCGTCCAGGTCAGCAAAACAGCCTAAATAGAAAATAAAATGTATCATACTCTCTTAAATACCTCTAATACTGAATGCATGATATTTGAGAATGTTTAGTGACAGATTTAATTGTTTATGAAGAACTATAGTATGAAGAACAAAAGTAAAAGAGTTAAAGGGCAGTGACCCATTTTTTTGTTTTGACACTGTAGCTACTCAATTTAATTTGAAATTAAGAAACAACTATGCATTTAAAGTGCAAATTAATAAATTAAAATGGTATACATATAGTATTTGTGTACCACAGAGAATGACAGTACTACACTTTTGGCTAGAAAAGCTCCACAGCTGCTTTAGCACTATGTTTCATTTTAATATCCTCTTGCGTGTACATGTACATTTCAGCCCTGTTTTAGATATCATTAATTTGTTATCCTCGTCATTTTTATTTTTTAATTAATTAATTAATTGATTGATTGATTGATTGATTGATTGATTAATTAATTTTAACCTGAGCACATTTAAAAATGCCCCATTGGCTCCAGGCCATGTCAAGCATGTCATGCATGAGCGGCGTGTCCTGTTAATTCTGACCAATCACACAGGCTCTTTCCCTGACATAGACCATTTGATCAATAACGATCAAGTTTCCCACAGGGTTCCCTTCTCGCGAAATGGTTGAGCTCGCAACAGTCTCGTGCTCGTTGACTTAACGGTTTTAACGGTTTTCTCAAAAGAATTTCAGTCAGTTTGAAATTAAATAAACATTACAACGGTTTAGTTAGCTCGGAGAAACACTCGACTGGAATAATAAAAAATACATGAATTACATAGAAAACAGAAAGACATATAAACTGTAAATAACCTTAAATTTGTCGAACGAACGTTTTTGTGGTGTTTTTGTTGTGTTTGGCATGACTGACACACATATTATATGTAGTCCAATAAACACACACATAGACCTATGCATTTTTCAAAATATGTTCTTTTAGTGAGCCTTACTGTGAACCATACACAGAATAGGTGGATATTTTTTTATGTTTATTTAATTATTTTTAAAATATAATAATATATGCTACCTTGAATTCCCTAACAACTAATTTGGGTTAAACTAAGACTATATATGGTTCATGTAGTTTATGTCTTGTTTTAAACTCTTTGAGGTAACACCAGTGATTCACCTCTTTATGGGCATCATCCACTGCTGTGATCTTCTGTGGTCTACCAGAATCTACAATTAACATGTTCTTGTGATTTAACAAGCAAACAGACACTCCTAATATTTTGGGTAGGTGTCATTAATTTGCCAATGTTTCAGCCTGAATAGACCATCACTGAGACTTATTTGATCCAAATGCAAAAATGCCATATCTAAAAAAAAAAAAAAGTGCCATATCTATTATTATATAGTCCTTTGATTAGAGTTCTTGTGGAATTAAATAGCTGATTGACACACAGGTGGCAAAAAGTCCAAGTATTTATGGTGTATTTGTGATAAGAGAACTGTGTAAAACAGGACATGATTCTTATATGATCACGCAATATAGATTTTGAATGTTTCACAATTTCAATGCAATATTTTCGACAACGAAATATTTAGTTAGTCTCCAATTATTCGTGGACTGTTACAAATCAGATAAAGTATCATCACAATATTAAAAGTATGCCAGTGAAAGCAGAAGCGAGACTTCGGCCCTGTCTTTTACCTCATCCAGTTTGGTTTGAGCACAAGGGAAAGAGAAGGTGAATCCCACTGGAAGTTTCTTATCTTTAATCTTTTGCTTCTCCATAAAGTCCCCCAGACATTCAGCAACATGGTCAAATAGCTGCAAAAGACACACAGAGGTTAAACCTCAACACTTTCTTCTTCAAAAACAAATAAGCACTGTCCCCCTTTTGTAAGATACTATACAGTAAGGACAGACAGACAGAGAAATAAAACATACCCGTGTTCCACTGCCATGCATGATGTCTTCTGGAGTCTCATAGATCTGACTCTCCATTTGCACTGTTTGCTTCTTTTCATGAGAAACTTTCACTCTCAGGATTCGGAAATTAGAGCCTCCCAGATCCAGAGCAATGAAATCCCCCTTCTCTGTAACATGTAATGGAACATGTGAGTACAGACAAATGGAAAACTGTTAACATATCATTAGTTAGCAAAATTGCTATAAGACCTAATGCACTGAAAGGTTTATTTCACAAAATTGTTTTGTAATGAAGTGTTGAAAGATTCAGTGATGAGTGTGTATTGACAAAGGAAAATAGGCCTGATTATGAGACATAATAAAGCCAAGGAATCTCATACGTGGCTGACTTGATGACATTGTGGTGATATAGTGGCATTATTCAAGAAAATTACTCTCAAGGAAAGCCTAATTATAAATGACTGCTTAGTTTCTTAGAGGTGTTGGCTATGTAGATTTAAAAACAACAACAACAACAAAAACAGCATCCTCTGGTAGTACAAAAGAAACCACTGAACCTCTTGGCAACTGATGCTTAATAGCGACAGTAAAACTGTGATTAATGATACTGTCTGAACCCATAAGAACAGTCAACAGAAATATTAGTACAGGAATCACTGCATGGCCTTTATAACCTACACCACTTGCTTAGTTCCTTCTCAGAGATGCTTAGTGTGCCCTGACTGTCAATAGCATTTGTGCAGTACTTGTTTCCAAGCAACAGCAAAAATCTGCTTTACAAGCTGGTTTGGCCTTTCTTCAGTCTGGATGTTGAATTTCTAAGGGCTTGAAGATGACTGTGACTGTTTAAATGATATCTTGTTAAGTGTTATCTCTGAACAACTCCTTTGGGACATTAGTTATAAAAGGTTGTGCTATTTGCATTTCAGTGTACTGTAATTTTAGAATGCCTCAGGAATACTGTGTGTGTGTGTGTGTGTGTGTGTGTGTGTGTGTGTGTGTGTGTGTGTGTGTGTGTGTGTGTGTGTGTGTGTAGGGAGAGCCACAAAATGTTAACCAGTAGGCATCGCAGTACTGCAATATAATATCAGTATCAACCTTCAGTTTTCTTCATGTTTTTATGTTAAATAATGTATTTTTTAGATGTTAACTGTACACTTTAATAGGAACACATGTACACCTGCTTATTTATGCAGTTATCCAATCAGTCAATCATGTGGCAGCAGCACAATGCATAAAACCTTGCAGATACAAGTCAAGAGCTTCAGTTAATGTTCACATCAAACATCAGAATGGGGGGAAAATGTGATCCCTGTGACTTGGTTGTGGCATGGTTATGCCAGATGGGCTGATTTGAGTATTTCAGAAACTGCTGATCTCTTTGGATTTTCACAAGCAACAGTCTCTAGAGTTTACAAAGAATGGTGCGAAAAATAAAAAAAACACTGAGAGGGCGACAGTTCTGTGGATGGAAACACCTTGTTGATAAGAGAGATCAGAGGAAAATGGCCAGATTGGTTTGAGCTGCCAGGAAGGATATAGTAACTCATATAATCACTCTTTACAACTGTTGTGGACAGAAAAGCATCTCAGCATACACAAAACACCAAACCTTAAGGTGGATGGGCTGCATCAGCAAACAACCAAATTGGGTTCCTCTCCTGTCAGCCGAGAACAGGAATCTGAGGCTACAGTGGGCATAGGCTCACAGAAACTGGACAGTGGAAATTTAGAAAAAAATCTAAAAGTCTTTTTACAATCTTCAGCTGTCCAATTTTGGTGAGTCAGTGCTCAAGAAAGCCTCAGATTCCCGTTTATGGCTGACAGGAGTGGAACCTGATGTGGTCTTCTGCTTTTGTAGCTCATCCATCTCAATATTTGATATACTGTGTGCTCTGAGATGCTTTTTTGCTCACCATGGTTGTAAAGAGTGCTTATTTGAGTTATTTTCGACTTCCTGTCAGCACAAACCAGTCATTCTCATCGGATCTCTCTGACCAGTAAGGTGTTTCAGCCTGCAGACCCTCCGCTTGCAGGATGTTTTTTGTTTTTCACACCATTCTGTGTAAACCCTAGATACTGTTATGCATGAAAATCTCAGGAGATTAGCAGTTTCTGAAATACTCAACCCAGCCCATCTGGTACCAACAACAAGGTTGAAGTCACTGAGATCACATTTTTCCAATTCTGATGTTTGATGTGAATATTAACTGAAACTCTTAACCTGTGTCTGCGTGATTTTATGCATTGTGCTGCTGCCACATGATTGGCTGTTTGGATAACTGCATAAATGATAATAGCAGGTTTTCGTTCAAAATTGTTTTCCTGTTATGGCCGAAAAGAAGTACCAGCAGCACTGAAGGTTCCACTGCTCCATTCCAAACATTCTCATTTAAATAATCCAAGTATGTAAAAATATATAAGTATATAAATCATAAAAGTCATATGTTTCTGAGCATTGTTTATCTTGCATTAATGCTCCAACCAGGAGCACACTCGAAACACATTCAAAATAACTGCAAAAGCCTTTGAGTGACTCAGACTTAGTAAAGTTGTGAGTTTGTTTCACCAGTTTCTGATTATGATTTTTAAATGAAGTATTAAGAATCAGAAGCAATCTCTGACAATTCCCATAACCATAACAAACAGTCACTTAAGGTAGTTTACAACTGATTAAATTGTGTCTTGTCACACATTTTTCTCAAACACACATTAGTTTGTAATAGAATGACAGTGAAGTCACACTGTCTCTTCTTGCATTGCTCTTGTGTGCAGCAGCCCTGGTGTGAATGAGTCCTAGTGTGTGAAATATTGTGTCCGAAAGTGAGGAAGACTGAATGCTCCTGGAAAGACATTATTGTGTCTTGATGTTAAATAAAGAATTAAAACATGATAAGTTATCTAGCGACCTAAAACCACAAAATACAGATGTATTAAAAGTGATTTTTTTTTATATTAACAAACCACTAACAAGTACCTATTGGCCGTAATGGTTGTTAAACAACACATTTCATTTTCATTTATACACTTTAAAGTTCTTAGTGTGGAAATACTCTAAATAAGTTGTACACTGGATTTATAGTGGACTGTGGATAATAATATAGTAAAATGTATTTTGTCTACTGAGAATTTTGAACAACGCTACAAAATCGTGGCACCCCAAATAGTGCGTTATATAGACTACTGCAGGAGCCTTGCTTGGCCTTTACAATGGAAGCCAGCTCATCCTTCTTTATGATTAGGCTCGTTGTGCCGTTAGCATGCTGCTACCTGATATCACAAGGGAGCTCTTTGGACTATAAAAAGAAAGTGAATGAGCATTGCATTCATATGTCAAGCATTTATTGTTCACACTTTGATATGTCCACTTTAAACAGCCTCCTTATACAGAGTGGGCCACAGCCTCATAAAAACCCAGCCTTTTATCAACAGTTCTATATATACAAATATATATATTTTAGTGTTCATTGATCTACTAAATTAAGCTTAGGTGATTTAAGTAAGTAAATTAAGTGATTTTTTCCAGTTCTCACCATTTTCCCTGGTAAAGGCTGATTTTCACATGGAATTGCCCTTCGTAATTTACATATGAGACTTGAGAGCAAATAAAGAGTTTTTACTGTATGTATTTACAAACTGATGTTGTAGATTTGAACCTGAAATGATCATTTTAGG
The DNA here is from genome assembly GCA_023630585.1 of Cranoglanis bouderius. NCBI lineage: Eukaryota > Metazoa > Chordata > Actinopteri > Siluriformes > Cranoglanididae > Cranoglanis > Cranoglanis bouderius. Next base: position 11,511,588 of record CM042536.1, on the reverse strand, counting down.
TGCTTTATCTGGATTTCTTTTGGGATTAAAATTGAAACTTGTCACTAAATGACACAGTAGTACACATGACATGTGGGATAGCACATGTTGGCATGTAAACAGTATACTGAATATGGAAGGTGGAAACTGGGTGATCTGTGATGTAACCCGATACTGCTGCTGGTCATGAATCCTGGTGTAATCACATGACATGGGAACTCCAGTAGTTCTGGCACAACACGTATTTATTATTCAGGAACATTGAACATTGATTCCAGAGCTGCTACGCCTTTTGTGGCACATAATTTGTGTGGTTTTTTTTAAATTTGTGGACATACTCGACATGTTATCACATTGGACATATAAAACTTTCGTTTTTAAAGACTGAGAGTGATCAGAAGAATATACTCACAGCAGTATCAAATAAAGTCTTTCTGCCTGCATGAGCAGTGTGAAGTATTCTTTGCCACTCTTCGTCTTTGGTCAGTGAAAATTAGATCATCCCTGAGCTTACTAGTTTACAATCACAGCTATACTTGTTTAGCTGGTTTCCCAAAAACCTGTTTATACAACAGGTGTAATGAAAGGGCCTTGGGCACCTTGGTGCCATAGTTTAATGGCTGTCTATACACAGGTGCCTATGTATTGTCTGACCATTTTATCAGTCAAACCATACCAAATAATTGCTAGTACCAAGTTGGGCTGCAAGATTCATTGACCGTGATTATAAAAATAAATAAATAAATAAATAAATAAAATAACAAAGTCTGCATTTATATTTGATCAGTGATGCTTCATTTACTTAAACAAAAATGCTCCACTGAGTATCTGTGGGGTGAGCTGGACAAACACCACCTTGCAACTTACATGACTTGCTAAAGATCTGCTGCTAACGTCCTGGTGCCAGATACCACAGCACACCTTCAGAGGTCTTGTGCAGTCGACAGTCAGAGCCGTTTTGGTGGCACAAGAGCGACCTTGCAGCACCAAATATGTTTGCTTTATTTAATAATAATAATAATAATAATAATAATAATAATAATAATAATAATAATAATATTAATAATAATTAGTCATTATCATCGTCATTCTGCCCAATAGCAAGATATCCCATTTTACATATAATTTGTTATAATACAAATTCATGCTCCACTTATTTATGCAGTACTTGGATGGTAGTACTGGAGAGTACACACATATACACTCACTCATTTGCATGTCATTAAAGAGTTATACACTACATGACCAAATGTTTGTGGACACCTGATCATCACACCTGTATGTGGTTTTTCTCCAAACTGTTGCCACAAAGATTGAAGCACATAGTTGTACAGGATGTCTTTGTATGCTATAGCTTTACAATTACCCATCACGAGAACTAAGAGGCCTAGGCCAAACATGTTCCAGCATGACTGTGCACAAAGCGAGGTCCATAAAGACATGGTTTACCAAGGTTGGAGTGGAAGAACTTGAGTTGCCTGCACAGAACCCTAACCTCAACCACACTGAACAGCTCTGGGGTAAATTAGAATGCCGACTGCACCCCAGGCCCCCTTGCCTGATGTCAGTGCTCTTGTGGCTGAATGGACCCCACAGCCATGCTCCAAAATCTAGTGTAAGCCTTCCCAGAAGAGTGGAGGCTTTTATAGCAGCAAAGGGGGGTCTAAATCTGGAATGGTTTGTTCAAAAGCACATATAGATATGGTCAGGTGTCCACAAACCTTTAGCCATATAGTGTACTATGGTATGATGATAATACTTATGGACTACATATGTAATGTAATAATTGTGTGTCTGTGACTTTTAGATACTGGTCTCGAGTCTCACCTGATCCATCAGGGATGGATCTGACGAAGGTGGGCAGCATCTTGACAGCGGCTGTTGCGTTGGTGTCACGGTTCAGCCCTTTCTCCAGCTCCATATGGAAACGGGCCATGATGTCTCGCAGTGTCTCATCAGAGTAGCGCATGGAGTACAGGTACTTATCAATCTACCACAGAAACAGAGGATAAAAGCAAGTGGTTTATTAATCTTTGTCTTAATTCGGCTTGTGCACTATAAAGATTTTATTGTACCATTACGCGTTTTGCATAGGACCTAAAAAAAATAAAAAATAAAAAATAAAAAAAAACCTGTCAAAGAGTATGCTTGTATGGGTTATCTTTCAAAAATATGCCAAAAGATCAGTCTTTTTCTCCTGGAAGCCAGGCCCCTTTCCCCCTATCATGCCCTCTTGGTTTTTGTCATGGTAAATGGAGAATATTTCAAGTTCATTATTATTAAATAATTAGAACGTGATTAAATACGCTTTCTGAAAGGATTACACTGAAATGTGATATTTAAAAAAAAACTGTATGCTGCATATTATTATATCATATACATGGTTTCTCTCCTTAAACCATGATTGCTGGAAATGCTTGTTTTATTGCAATATTTTACAATGGAAAAATCGCTATCAGGGAAAAATCCTAATCCAGACATGCCTAGCTCTGATTAAATATAATTTTAATAAATCTCTTGGTATGGTATTCTGAAAAGCAGCCGTTTTGGCCATGTTGGCTCAGTGAGAATGAAATATAAAATATATCTGTTTTGTTCTAAACTTATCTCTATGCTCTTCTTAGTACTTCTAAAGTCTCTTTCACAGTGGTGAGGTGTCTAATGGTAGCCCATCATGTAGGAAATTGGCCTCACATCTCAAAAACAGATGACACTTGGCACAAACAGTGCTCTGTCTCGCAGGATAGAAATGAAATGTAATCCCTTATTTACATATTGGAACAATTAGACCAATAAAAGCTAATTAGAATGTATTGTTTAAATTGTTCAAATATGTCAATAAAATACACACAAATTCCATTACTGTAATGATTTAGTAGATCCTTTGAAGTCAACCATCTTGGTTTTGCTGATTCATGTTATCATTGTGTGTTGTAGTAATGGGGGTTTCTCAGTCTTGGTTGCTATGGGAGACTCAGGCTGGGCTCTGCATTTGAGGTCATGGCTGAAGAATTTGATTTGCTGGAATAAAAGGACACAGGCTGAATTGCTGGCTGAATGATTTGTAGGTATGAATATTTAAATACTTTACATTTTCCTGATATAAAAGGATTTTGTGGGTTCGGAAAATCCACATTTTAATAATATGGCAAACCTGTTTGAAGGTCAGGTCTGTAATTTTCAACTTGTTCAAACACATTTAGATAGGATGGTGTGTAAAGTGGGCTATTGCTCAATGGACTCCATTACAAACTAACATGGAAATAAAGATTTTAAAATGGGCAACCACTGGGTGAGGGTAAAATAAATGCTAGTAAGAATACCTTGCATGCTCAGACCGGGCTAGAATTCTGCAACACCACCGTATGTTGCAATAATGCAATAGTGATAAATAATCTAAGATTTTTTTTTTTTTTCTGTGATGTTTTATTTGATGACCAATGATGGTAACGGCCGCCTGCTTGCTTGGTGCAACACTCTCTATTTGCTAACACATGCAGTTATAGCTGCATCAAATGTTTCTGTAATTATTATTATAAGAACACAGTTTGTTTGCCTAGACAACCTTCAAAAACAACTGCGATTCTTTTTATTACAACAATTATGTTGTAATAAAAAGATTGGAGCAAAGATGGTGGCACCCTGGTGGTCAGAAGCTAAGAGTGAACTTCCCTGCAACTAGTCACGTTCATCCTGGCTGTTGTCATGGTAACCTCAGAACCTTTTGCCTCTTACCTCTGACACCACCCTCTGTAATGAGCACTACTGGGCATATATAACAATATAAAATGTTTGTTTATAACTAACACTTCCTCTTTGTCACAGTTTGGATGCAAGTCACTCACTGGAGGATGTCTGACACATTGCTTTAGGTACAGTATTGGCTAACAACTGACTGCTTGTAGCGGTTCATCCAAAATTTCTCTCTATATACTCTACAAATATCAAATTTCTCCCAAGCGCCAAACATTTAGCCGTTGCCACAGTTAACAACCTGTAAGATGTATTGGAGAACAGGCTCATTAAACAGCAGATTTGATTTAAATGCCAGAATTCTTTACTAGTGCTTCTTCACTACAGAACTCCAAGCCTTGCTTCACGTTAGCATTCTTTTCTCTTGGTGCACCAGTGGGGCTAAACAACCACAGCATGTTTCAGCGGTGTTCGGGGGAGGTGTTCGGTGGGGAGGGAGTGCGCCATTCTGCTGAAATTCAATACTCCACATGTCGGAGGAGGGGGAAGTGTTCCTCTCTTCTCACTCTGTACATAGCACACTATACAGCAAACATAGAGATGGAAAAAAAATCGAGCCCACTCGCCATCTCAACTCATTGACATCCACATCCTGATTTCAAGGACAATGCAGCACAGGCCCTCCTTAATGATGCCTGTATGTGTCACTACCCACGTATGCTCTCCTGTCTGCCTGTTGGACTCGACGTCACCATCACGTAGCCTGTGATGTAGCATCTGAAGAAAGAGGTACGTGAGGCAGCTCGCATCTCACCTCTCTAAGCCCACCCACAAACTCTAAAACACACTTGGGTGTTATATGATGTCACATGGCTTGCAGGGCACCAGTTTGGAAAAAATTGGCCTGATTTATAGGCTAGTAGTTGACACTCACCTTTTTGACCTGATCATCCTTCAGCTCAGTGAAGTAGTAGGCCAGAAGCTGTGCGGCTATCATCCTGCTCCACTACTGTGGGGAAACTGAAATGGAGGAGGAAGTGAAGGCTTTCAAGTCCTCTACAGCAAGGTCAAAGAGGCGTTCTGTGGCTCGGAGGAGACGGGTATAAATACTAAAAATAATAAGCTGGCATATAGACTGTTCCTTCTAAGCTTAATATCTGTATTCTCTTTCTCTGCTCAGCATGTAATGCGCTTACATGAGATGCAGCAGGGGCTGGGATGGGTACTGGGTTAAGCCCTACCCACTTCCTGCTTTGCTACTGGCTGAGCTTGAAATGCAGCCTGACAGTCAGTCTACCCCCATTTCTTTCCTTCTCTGACGCTCATACTCTGCCCCTCCCTTTCTTTCTCACTCTCCTTCCCCTCCTCTACGTCCTTCTCTTCCTTGTCTATCTCTCTCTCTCATTGGAGGAGAGAAATAGAAGCTTCAGTGTTTTCTGGGTGGGAAGGGGAATGTCACGTAGAGCACATTCAAGGTATGTCATTGGTTAGATAGAGCTGAGGCATGGTTTTCCCCTACAGCTCTCATTCTCTCCTCCATGCAGTGAAGGGCAAGCATGCTGGAGGTTATAGAGGTGTGCCTTCAGCAAATTCTGCCAAATAATGCTATCTATGTTAACACAAGCCATATCAGTGAACAGGGGTTTTCTTCACTTCCCATTTCTTCTTGAATTTGATGAACCAACTTAACAACGAGCACGAAGCACCAAATACCATAATATAAAGAAAGGTGAATTCACAATGAATAATATGCTTTCAGAGAGCCAGTTACCCAGGTCAAAAGGTTAAGAAGAAAGGTAAATAACAGCTAGGATTCAAAGAGAAGAAAAGAGAATGAGGTTTGCTTGAGATTAAGCTTGTTCTCAGGAAGGAGCATTAAAAAAGAAAAGAAAAGTAGGAATCTAAGCAACTGCCAGATATCACACCAGACATGGTCAAATAAGATAGAAAATCATATTTACCCACATCAATGTAATGCAAATCAGGTCTCATCAAAAATGTGAATAAGACTTATAAACTCATTTTCACCAAAACAGGTGATAGATGACTGTAAGGGTAAAGCACGTTATGGTTCACAGTTAAAATATACTGATTATATTTAAAAGACAGGAGAAGCACACTTTTGATAGAAGTAATAAGATGGGAGTTCCACAGAGTGACAATAGCTAAAAGATTGTTGCAACATTGATTCATTATAATGGCCAACATACAGTCATGTGAAAAAATAAGTACACCCCATGGAAATTGTTGTCTTTTTTGACATATTTGGACAAGCAAACATTTGATCCTCTTTGGAACAGTGCCTATTAATAAAGTTGATGCACTCTATCAAATGACACATAAAATTGACATTTTGTAGTAATTTTCACAATTTAAATAAACAAAAAACAGATCAGTCACATGGAAAAAGTAAGTACACCCCTTCATTTATCACACCTTCAAATCTATAAAATTAGAATCAGGTGTTCAAGATTGGGTGTCAGTGATTAGAGCCTGCGTAAAGAGTGCAGTGGAACCGGTCTTATTTATACCCCTCTCATATCTAGTGTCTGGTGTTCCCTTTGTTATTGAGGTGCGTGGTGTCATCATGCCAAGATCTAAAGAATTCTGTTAGGCCTTCAGAAAAAAGGTTGTGGATGCCTATGAGTCTGGCAAGGGATTTAAAAAGTTCTCCAAATTATTTGAAATACATTATTCCACTGTCAGGAAAATAATCTACAAGTGGCACAGATTTCAAACGACTGCCAGTTTGTCCAGGACTGGCTGTCCCAGCAAACTCAGCCCAATAGCAGACTGTCTGATACAAAAAGAAGTCTCCAAGAACCCCAAAATTTAATCACAGGATCTGCTAGTAAGTCTTGCAACTGTTGTTGTCAAAGTGCATGCTTCTATAGTCAGAAAGAGATTGCACAAATTTGACCTGCATGGGAGGCGTGCTAGAAAAAAGCCTTTGCAAGATTACAGTTTACCAATGAGCATATACCAATGAGCCTTTGGGAATAAAGGTCTGTGATCTGGACAGACGAATCAAAGATATAGTTGTTTTACCAGAGTAACAGTGGACATGTTTGGCGCAGACCAAAGACAGCTTTTCAGGAGAGTGCTTGAAGATAATGTGAGGCCATCTGTCTAAAAGTTGAAGTTGACCAGAAAGTGGACCTTTCAACAGGATAATGATCCTAAGCACACTAGCAAATCCATCAAGGAATGGCTCAAAAAAGAAATGGAGGGTTATGGAATGGCCTAGTCAAAGCCCAGATTTGAATCCCATTGAAATGTTGTGGGGGGATTTTAAACGAGCAGTGCATGCAAGAAAACCCTCAAACATCTTGCAACTGAAAGAATATTGCATGGAAGAGTGGTCAAAAATTCCAGCAAGCCAATGTTAGAGACTGGTGGACAATTATGCAAATTGTCTACAAGAAGTTAATACTAGCTTCTGAGGCCAAGGGTGTACTTACTTTTTCCACAGAAGTATATATTGATCTATTGAGATTTCTGTTGAATAAATGATTGAAAAAAGATAATTTTCCTTGTGGTTTTATTCAAATGTATCAACTCCATTAAATGGCACCATTTCAAAGATGATCAAATGTTTGCTTGTCCAAATACGTCAAAAACACCAACAATTTCCATGGAGTGTACATATTTTTTCACATGACTGTATTTTTATATTTTCATTTTGGTTTATTAATACTCTGCTTAATTCCTTATTTGTTTGCAGTGTTTTGTCATTTGCCTTTATAGATAATGTTAGAAATGTTAAAGATAGATTGGAAACCAAGAAAAACATTTTTGCATGTAGAGGCTCTGGCTAACCCCACATTTACATAGATATTACCAAAAAAGTATTATATTCATTTCCCATTCCTACTGTTACCCTACAAAGCTCCTGGCAGTAATTCCTGAGAGTAGTTCTTTGATATTTCTGTTCTCTTTGTTTTATGAATTACACTAATGCTTTCAGTGTTTTATTCAGATATTGGTGAAATCACAGTCAGTAGTGAAATCATGTGTAATAAATCAGTAATAGTGGGATGTGGGAAGCACGTGGGAAGTCATCATTTCCTGTACCTTTACTTAGTGTTAACAGAAAATCCTTTACTGAATGGTGACAGTGTTCAGGCAGTTACAAAGTCAGTGACAGATCACAGATTGAGAATGTTTATTGTGTTTGCACAGATCTGATCTGGTCAAGAAGTTGATTGGACCAATTACATCTCACAGAGGCAAGTGGAATTATCTGGATTTTACAGTAACTCACATGGTAGGTGCAATAAGTGAGTAAAACACTCATTCATGCTTACTGGCAGGCATGAAATGAAACGTCATAAGCAAACAATTCAGTCTAACAAGTAAACAGGCTGGGTGAAGCTTAATTTGTTTCTGTTGGTTCTTTTACAGATAGCCAATGCTTCACATTATTAAGGCATTTCCCAGATACTAAACAATCTCATGAAAACAACCATAAGTTTTGTACAAGTACCTGTTAATAGCCTTGTTACATATTTTAACTTAAAATACTTCCAAAACTGTTATCACATTAAGGAGATAAAAGTTTAATTCTGTTTCGTCTGTGTTTACACATTTTTGCTGTCCGTTGTTACAGATTAATTGCATATCGTGCATATTTCTTAAATACAATAGCAAAAGCAAGACTTGATATTATGTGAGACAACTTTTTTGGAGAGAGTGTGTGTGTGTGCGTGTGTGTGTGCGCGTGTGTGTGTGTGTGTGTGTGTGTGTATAACATGAGGACTGGGGAAGAATGGAAGGAGTTCAAATCAAACCTATAACACAGTATTTGGCAATAACAAAATTATTTTTCTTTTTAATATTTTGGAGGGAAAAGTAAAGAAGACATGTGCATGATAACCATTAAACATCAGGGTCAAGAAGTGTAGGCTATTCCACCGAGTTTGCTTTAGCCTGCATACAGTGAATTCAGAAGCATTGCTTTAAAGACAAGAACCTTATTGCAGAATGTTTGATTACTCTAATACAGCAAGAAGCACATCATGTTTGTCCTTTCATCTTTATTCCTAACTACTGGTGTATATATTTGAATGTAAGAGATTTTCAACAAATACATGCAATACTCAAACCTGAATTGTAATTTAACATTAAAGATTAATCATTTGTACAACAGTTAGTAGTAGTAGCCAGTGACCCTGTTCAATATTTACCACTATCATTAATTATTGAAGAATCACTTTAATAATTTAAACAAAACAATTTTTGTATTTAACAGAGGACAGCAAGTGTAGCTTCAGTTATCTTAAATGTTACAATGGATTGTTATGAGATAAAGGAATAATCTGCACTTGTTGCATTATTGAATAGGCAGAAGCTATGTGCTGTTTGCTACCAAGACAGACCCACTGACTGACTGGTAAACATTTCCTGCTGTTGTCCTAATTTACACAATTAATCAAATAAAATGATCCATATTCCGATTTTTACGGTCTAATAAGCAACATAGACACACAGAGCATATACCTACATGTGGTAAAATCTCTATTTTCTCATCGCTATCCATGGTTGAAGACTGGTAGTCCAACAAGTAGATTAGATAATCGCAAAGTCAGGGTGAACCAATTTACTCCTTGAGATAGGATTCAGAGGGATTTAAGCAACAGCACTTACATAATCAAACCATGACAATAGCAGTATTCTGAGTGAAGCTGTTTAACATCTGCAGAATCATGCATGCCCTAATGAAATTTCGGAATGATAGCTGGTATTGTTGATCAATAAAAAAATTAGACACACTGCAAAAGTATTTGTCATTGGCAGCATCTTAAAACAAGGAGAAAGCTGATTGACAAAAATAATAGAATAATGCAGATAGTCTACCTGTTAGAGAGTACAATAGCAGATGTGAATATCTGAACAGTGTTATGAACATGAACAAGTCCTTATGAAGGACTTTCCTTCCAGGACATGTATAGTATAGTAACCGTGAGCACTGAAGAACAGATAAGCCTATAAGGAGTGTTAAAATCAACAGCTAATTAAACTATTACTACTATAACTACATTGAACTGTTTTACTGACATGGAAACTTTTAATCTTTTAACTAATACAGTAATTTACGAGACTTAATGATGCATCACCAAGCTAAAGACAGTTCATGAAAACATTGCATTGCATCTGTGTGTATGCCTATGTCAGTCTCAGCAGGAGCTCATGTACACATAGTTGTGTGTGTGTGTGTGTGTGTGTGTGTGTGTAAGATATACTGTGTATGTTCAGCTGTAGGCTTTGCCTCTAAGCGAAAGAAATTGTTTAGCATTAGCAGGGAGGATTAACGAGTAGTTTTTCCTTTACTGCAGCTGACCTGATTGAAGTCTTATCCTACTGAAGGATTATACAGGTCCATCTCAAAAAACTAGAATATCGTAGAAAAGTAATTTTTTTTTCCGTAATTTAATTCAAAAAGTGGAACTTTCATATATTCTAGATTCATCACACATAAAGTGAAATATTTCAAGCCTTTTTTTTTTGTTTTAATCTTGATGATTACGGCTTACAGCTCATGGAAATCAAAAATTCAGTATCTCAAAATATTAGAATAAACAATTTATAATACAGAAATGTCAACCTTCTGAAAAGTATGTTAATTTATGCACTCAATACATGGTCGGGGCTCCTTTTGCATGAATTACTACATCAATGTGGTGTAGCATGGAGGCAATCAGCCTGTGGCACTGCTGAGGTGTTATGGAAGCCCAGGTTGCTTTGATAGCGGCCTTCAGCTCGTCTGTATTGTTGGGTCTGGTGTCTCTCATCTTCCTCTTGACAATATCCAGGTCAGGCGAGTTGGCTGGCCAGTCAAGCACAGTAATACCATGGTCAGAAAACCAGTTACTAGTAGTTTTGGCACTGTGGGCAGGCGCCAAGTCCTGCTGGAAAAGGAAGTCAACATCTCCATAAAGCTTGTCAGCAGATAGAAGCATGAAGTGCTCTAAAATCTCCTGGTAGACACTGCATTGACTCTCGACTTGAGAAAACACAGTGGACCAACACCAGCAGATGACATGGCACCCCAAATCATCACTGACTGTGGAAACTTCACACTGGACTTCAAGCAACTTGGATTCTGTGCCTCTCCACTCTTCCTCCAGACTCTGGGACCTTGATTTCCAAATGAAATGCAAAATTTACTTTCATCTGAAAAGAGGACTTTGGACCACTGAGCAACAGTGTTTTGAGTAAAAAAAAAGGTGTTTTGAGTTAATTAGCTGATTAGAGCTCTTCTCAGGTCGACATTACTGTATTATAAATCTTTATTTTAATGTTTTTGAGATACTGGATTTTTGCTTTCCATGAGCTGTAAGCCGTAATCATCCAGATTAAAACAAAAAAAGGCTTGAAATATTTCACTTTATGTGTAATGAATCTAGAATATATGAAAGTTCCACTTTTTAAATTAAATTACGGGAAAAAATTAACTTTCCCACAATATTCTAGTTTTTTGAGACGCACCTGTATATAAGAATTTAGTAGATATAGTGATAAATTTGTTTTTTTTTTTTTTTTTTTTTTACAACATTATCTTCAGTTATCAGAAGTATTTAGCAACACAATTTTAACGTAATTTGTAACAAGTTTTCAACTAAAACTCCAATGGAGTCAGAATATTTATATATTTAATGTGATTTTTGATATGTTGACAGTGATTGCTGTAATAATAGATAATCAAACATTCTAAATTTTGGAATAAAAAAAAAAGGTGAATGAAACGCTATACATAAACTGTCACAACTGTCACAACACTGGACCAAAAAAAACCCCAACTGATTAACAACTGATTAACAATCCTGTAAAGTTCATACACAAAGCTCTTCACCACATTCTCAAAGCAATAATGTTTTGTGGTTTTGTTTTATATATAAATATTTTTAAAAAATAATAATAATAATTCACTGCACTCCATATGGATGAGAGCCTGTTCTTGACTAGTCTAAATACACTTGTGACATTCCAGTATACAAAGCCACTTTCCGCTCTAGATGAGCCTTATCCATGCTATTCTCTCTGCCTGCCCATGCAAACCTGCTCACTCACATGAGAAAAGGGGAAGGGGGATGGGTCAGTGTGTGACACCAGTGAAATCAGCTGCACAGCTGACAACCTGAGATGAAATCGCAAGAAGTAGAACATAGTCAGCCTGTAACGGTCTGAGTGATGATTCTGCAGAGGGTTAACAGCTTCTGTTTTATATGTCCTTGTTATTAATCATTAAAATGATACACAGCCAATATAAATGAACAGGAACATTACAATCAAAGTTCTAGCCAGTACTTGTAATCATATCCAGCAAAACTCATAAGATGTAGAAACTGTTTTAGCTTCTTGATGAGGTCTATTTGTCTATACTTATCATATGCCGTTGGATAGCTCCCAGGTGCCTTTGCTGTTAATTTCCAGCTTCAGATTAATAACATCTCCCAGTATATAATCTGCTGGAAAAAGAATGCAATGCCCTTCAGTGTGGTTATGTCTTCTTACAATACTGACGAGCCACAGCTGTAATAAGTGCTGCCCCCTTCCCACTGCCATCCTCAGACAGGATGAAATCCACCTCACACTTGGGGGCAAGTTCTTTCACTGTGTCTTTCAGAATTCTCGAGAAGCTGCGAAGAGAGAAAGAAGACACTTCTAACACACACGATTGAAGGGCCTTGAAAACCAGAAACTAAGCCAGGGTTCAAATCACAGGCCTGATGATTGCCCAATTAGCTGAATCAGGTATAGGGAAAATAAAAATAAAAACCTGTGCAGTGACTGATATTGTCCACCACTTTACTCACTGTGGATGGAGTTTGTAAAGCGTGCCATCCACCCCCACAGTGATGTCCAGATGGTCCAGTCCTCGGTTCTCCCTGATTTTGTCTACAATGGCAGCCATTCCTGCACCGCAAAGCTGTGCAGCTCGATGTGACACAACACCACACACTTCCTTAACGATAATACTGTCATTGCATGTGCTGTTCAGACCCAAATGCTGCAGAATAGTTCTGACTTGCAGTAGCGCCAAACGGTCACTAGAGGAGGCCATCAACAGATTACAGAACAGAATATAGTATCAAAATAACCAAAATAAAATCAAAATAACCATGATAACACTGGCTCTATAACTAAGTACATAAGATGTCTGAGACGTCTGATCGAGCTAAGAGAGATTCTTCTCACTCTGGTCATAACTGAAACAACAGTTTAATATATCTAGTCTGTGTGACTACAGTTATGCCTGAAAGTGTACCTTTCAATCTGTGAGAGAAACTTGGTCTCAAAGATGCCTCTTGTCTTAAGACACTCTGTAATGTGGCCACGAAACAAAAGACCCCGCTTGGTGAGATCTATGAGAATCTGCCTGACAATTTCTCCCAGGTACATTCCACTGGTCATCTTCTCAAACCTGTGTACACAAAATAACATGTTTAAGCTCACAGAGTGCTCCATGGTTCTACACGGTGCTACATGCTCCACAGTTTCCCATTTGCTATACTTGCCAGAAAGAGGGTTTATTCAGTATCTGCAGTAAAACTGAGAAAACATCAACAGCTTCCAAACCAGCATGTAAATAATGTAGGCTCTCATAAGTATGTCATAAGCACTGCAACAAGTCTGAGAGGGCCAGTACTCTTATGAGACAGTGCCCCCGTGTGGACAAACACCAAACAATCACTTACCACCGCAAATTAGGTACTCCATATGGCCAAAGGTTTGTGGACACCTGACGATCACAGCCATATGTGGGAACAACTTTGGGATGAATTGGAATGCTGACTAGATGCCAGGCATCCTCACCCCCAACATCAGTGCCTGATGCTCTTGTGGCTGACTGAGCACCAATGCCACACTCCAAAATCAAGTGGAAAGCCTCCAAAGAAGAGTGGAGGTTATTATAACAGGAAAAGGAGATTAAATCCAGAAGGGAATGTTCAAAAAGGTCAATACGGGTGTGATTGGCAGGTGTCCACATACTTTTAGCCATATTGTGCATGTTTAAAAAAACAGAAATGGGAACAGAATTGAAAGTATTGATTTTATTTCTTATAATGAATTGGCCCAATTGATATCATAAAAGTATAGAGAACATAAATATCAAATGTGTATCAATACGCCAATATGGCCAGTCTTACCTCTGTTTTCCCACATTGAGGGAGCCGCTGTCCACCTCCCTATCAAACCGTGTCCGGATATCCTCAATGTTGTCATTATCCCCAAAACCACCCCACTCAGTGTTCACACACATGTGCCCCTCATCCCCTTCCACTGTTTCAATGTTCTTCATGTGTTCCATGTAGCAAACATTGCTGCCGGTTCCTGTATGTTCAAGGAAAACCCAGATAAAATCCAAGAAGCGTTTTAGATATTTTTTGTAACATACTCCTCCAAGAGCCTCCAAGAGCATGGTTGCTTATGTCCATATAATGTGATAACCTTCTGTTTGATATTAACATAACCATGTAAATTTTGTCTTTTGCCTGCATGACTATAAAAAATATTAGGCTTCATTATGAACATTAAGAGCTGTTATTAACTGACATAAGATTAAAGTAGGGCATGCGAAAGGACGTCTCATCTTTTTTACAGGAGGAGATAAAAACCATACCAGCAATTAGTCCAATTTCACAATTAGGATCTTCATATGCACACGTCATCATCGTGCCAACCGTGTCGTTTACCACAGCAACAATATCAAGGTCAAATTCCTACAGGGACAGAATATGACACAAACGGAATTACTCACTTACTCTGTGCAATGGTTTTACAGATAAGGATAGAAACACTTTTTAAAAAAATAAAAAATAAACATATATAGTGTACAAATTTCACATCTTGTCTTACATTTCGTCTCTTAATGGCCTCTCTCAACATGTCCACCACATCATTCCCCTCACAGTGTGTAGCTTTGAAGCCTTTTGTCCAGCTCACCAAGATTCCCTAAAAAAAATGACACTATAATGTCTGATGCTTCCCTCAATAATCTTCTGTTTTCATAGTTGAGATGAAGTCGTTAAATCTACATTAAGCCTCTGATAAGCACTGCTAATGCCTCTGTTACCTTATCAATTCCAGTCTGTCTGCATGGAAATGAGAAGGTGAAGCCAAGAGGCAGGCATGTGTTTTTCATCCCCATGTAGTCAAGGAAATCTGAGATACAATGCACTATGTGATCAAAGAGCTGAAAGAAAACAGAATATTCACTGGCTATAGCTTAATGTGGATTAACCATAGCTTTTTTTATTATGGCAAACTAATTCCTATTAATGTAATTTGAAATAGTGCATGCATGAGCTGATCACCAGCATTCAAGCAAAAGAAGATATAAATTTGCACCTCCTCTCCAGTGCCCTGCATGATTTCTAGTGGGATGGCATAGATCTTGTTATACATGCGCACAGATTTGCGAATTCCACTACGGATCTTCACTACCAACACTCTGAAGTTTGTTCCACCCAGATCCAAGGCCAGGAATTTTCCTGTCTCTGGAGTAGGACCACCAGTAATGAAATAAATCAGTACACAGTACACTGTCCATTTTAAACACTCTTATAGCCATTGAAAATGCTACAACTGGGATTATCAAGTGGGGGGCCATGACCTTCCTTGGCTAGCTTTCTTTTTAAATTTTTAAAAAAATTTTTTTACCTGTGCCATCTGGAGTCCTGTAAACATACGAGGGCAGCATTTTGACAGAGGCAGATCCATGCGAGTCCTTTCTGAGGCCACGCTCCAACTCCATTCGCATCTTATCTTTAACCTGTTGGAGTTGCGTGTGGCTGAGGGTAAATTCTGCTAGTGTGTCGTCAATCTCTTTGCGCTGCGACGCTAGGCGTTGGGCAACTGCAGTCACCATGGCTGCCCCCTTACCACTGCCACTCTCCGACAACACAAAACGGACATGGCATTCAGGCACCAGGCGGCGCACCACTTTATGGAGCCTCTTTGCATACCTGCAAAATTCATTCACAATATAGAGACCGACATATTGTGAGTACTAGCCGCGCATCTTGAGGCAGGTTTATTTGTTTGAAATGAAAACTGCAAGGAGCAATCAAGCTATCATACTGGGGATGAATTCGGTAGACTGTTCCATCCACTCCAACTGTGGTCCTTAGCATCTTTAGCTTCTTGTTCTCCCGGATGCGTGTGAGGATGGCACCCAGTGCAGCAGCACACAGGTTAGCCGACCTGAAGGACACAATGGTGCAAACATGCTGGACAGCAATGCAGTCGTCCTCTGTGGGACTGAGACCCAGCTCTGTAAGGATATCCTTAGTGTTCTTCAGCCCGTCTTTGTACCTGGAAGCAGAAACCAGGTAAATAACTAAAAACATACATTATCATGAAAATAAATCCATATTAACAAGTTTTAATGAACTAATCACATATAGATTAGCAGAGATTTCAGGTTAGCTGAATTCTTTTAGATCAAACATGGTGCCAAGTAGGACAACAATTTTAAAAACAAAAACAAAATCTTGGCAAACAACTTACTCTTCTATCAAGCAGACGTGCTTAGTTTGAAACCTCCCTTTAGTACGAAGAGCATCTGAGACTCTTCCTTTAAAAAGCAGGCCACGTTTAGCCATTTTCAACAGGATGAGCCTCACCAGTTCTCCCATGTACATCCCACTCACCATCTTCTCAAACCTTAAGGAGACATGAGCATGTGAATTATTAACAAGTAGAATCTTGATTTAGAGACTTTGGAAGGAGGCTCAATATTCCCAGATTTGTGTGAACACCACAAATTGTTTGAATCCAGAATTAATCATTAACCTGCCTCTACTTTTTTCCAAGGGCAGGGAAAACAGCGATTTTCAAGCAACTATGGAGCAAATTGTAGCTAGTGGCGTTCTAAGTGAAAAAGAAAAAAGGCATTGGATGTTAAACTATGCAAGTCTTCTATTTCTTCTTTAGTTTACCGACTGCTGCTACTAAACGGTGAATATTTATCCAGGCTTATAAATCAATTCATTATTTAATTTGTTAATAAAACCTCACAGTTGTTTTCCAGGGTTGATGGAGGCTGCATCAATTTCCTGGTCAAAACTTGTAATGAAATCATCAAGCGCCCCGTCATCTCCAAACGCTCCCCACTCTGTATTGATGCACATCCTGCCCTCATCTCCCTCCACCAGGTCAATGTGTCTCATCTCCTCCATGTAGCACGCGTTAGTGCCCGTACCTAAAGGAAGACAGAAAACTGGCATCTTAACTGTATGTTTTGGTTTACCGTTTGATCACCAGATGATGATGTTACATGATTGCTGATCAGATTGTAGTTCAGGTAATGTTCAGACATGGTCACTATGGTCTCACCTATGATGACTCCGACCTCACAATGCTGGTCATCATATCCACAAGTCATCATGGTCCCCACTGTGTCATTGACCAGCGCCAGAACATCCACATCAATCCCCTGTTTTCACACACACACACACACACACACACACACACACACACACACACACACACACACACACACACACACACACACAACACTGACTTTTAAAACCTTTTTTAAAGCACATGTTCTATAAACATCAATTTAAATATAATTATAGTATATCTTTTTAAAAGTTTCTTTCATACCCCAACTTTGTTGATGGCTTGCCTCAGTAACTGTACAACGTTGGTACCTTTAACACCTCTGGCCTTGTAATTCTTTGACCATGAAAGCAACATGCCCTACATCATTTTAAGACTGTATTAGTAATAATAAGGTGACGAGATAAATGATCATAATATTGATACGATACAATTTTCTCATGAACTGAAATAAACAAATGTATTTGCACTTTTGAGTGCTGCATGATATTCCTACAGCTGTCTGCACTTTGTGCTTTGTACCTCATCAAGTTTAGACTGGAGACAGGGGAAGGAGAAGGTGAAGCCCAGTGGCTTTTTCTTCTGATTGATGTTATTCTTCTGCATGAAGGTTTTTAAAGACTCTGCCACGTGATCAAAGAGCTGTAAAACAGATGAAGTGACTACAACAAGGCTCAGCCATTTTGGATGGTTGGTAATAAAAATAATTACTCTGTCTCATGTCTTTATCAGTATATAATAAAATGACACCAGAAATTGTGTCAAATAAGATTATAGTTCAGTGGTGATTCAGTTCTTAATTGCTGAACAGTATCAGTTCCTTACGGTAGGTAACATTCCTGCCAACTGCAAAGTAATTATGAATGCATGATACTTAATTGCATTCGCTGAGGACTTTGCATTGCCATCATGCTTCTTAAACTTCTTTGTTTCAAGAGGAATGTCTATATTTTAACTATACATTTACCACATCTTTTCAATCACAACATGTTAAGTTTGCAATTAAGTACGCACATCTGTTCCTCTCCCATTGAGAACCTCCTCAGGAACTGGAAAAGTCTCGCTCTCCATCTGCACTTTCCTCTTCCCATCCTCAGATACCTTCACCTGCAGGACTTTGAACTTGGAACCCCCGAGATCTAGTGCCAGGAACTCACCCTTCTCTAGATGTGCCACAATCACATAATGCAGTTGTTTAATTTAAGATACCTACCTACTACCTATAAAATCACAATTTTTAACATCTGTGTAGCCTGCAGAGTATAAGATGTGTTTAACCATTAGATGTGATCATACTGTATACTGTATAGTTTGACTGGGCTGAAGTGCTTCAATATGACATTTAACTCTTATATGTGTGACGTGCACCTGAGCCATCGGGAGTGGAGCGGACGTGTGTGGGTAGCATTTTGACTGCAGCTGCTACGTTGCTCTCTTTAGACAGGCCTTTCTCCATCTCCGCATGGAATCGAGACTTAATGTCCAAGAGCTGTTCATCAGACAGACGCATGGCATATAGGAACCGGTCCACCTGTGTAAAAAGTTACAAATAAACGAATCATTTATTCAACAGGGCTGTAGCACTCGTCGAGACTTTTTTGTGTATTGACTTGCATTTGTCTCAGACTTATTTGCATTTGGACTTGGGACTTGGGTTTAAATATGGTCTTGGTTTCCAGTGAGAGTTTGAAACAATAATGGTGGTGTTATCTTTTCTTTCTACATGCACAGAGATTGACAAGAAGTAATTCTTTCTTCTAGAAAAAAATATTCTAATCATTGGCACAATGTATGAATGAAGTCAACTAGTTAAAGTAAAGGCTTGGCCTTGAAAAGTATTCGATGTTTTCAGTCTCGATCTTGACTTGGTCATGCTTTTATTTGGAGTTGATCTTGACTTGGCCTTGACCCCCTAAAGAGTCTTGACTTGATCTCCGCTAGTCCTGCTCTTGGGACTTGACAAGGGTGTCTTCACTACAGCCCTACTTTATAATCTAACACATTTGCAATTCTGCTGTTTTGTGCTTAAATGCTTCACATTCTCTAGTCCAAATATTTAAAAATTAGATCAACAGTAATGACAAAAGCAACTACATTTCCATTACTTATTAACTGTGTTATTCTTTTGTGATGTTGGCACTGCTCTATGCCATTTCATGGTTATCTACAAAAAGTGTAGGATGAGTAATAAGAGAGCGGAAAGTCATAACGGTAGTGATTTGGAAATTGATTATAATTATATGACATTTCAAAAGATAGCATGGGTGTGCCTCCATCATGAGGATAACTAAGCAGTCAGTGTCACAGTAACAATAAACATATACTAATCAAACAAAGAAAATAAATATTTATCATTGCAGATTGAACATCGTACAGCATAATTAATTATTTTATTAGTTCCTAAGAATGAGGCGAGAAACTTAAATTGAAACTGATTCAATCTAAAAGTTGAAAGAGAGGGCAAGGTCCTTGGTCTACATGGGCTTGGCTGTCTTTCCACACCAGTGAGATATGAGACACATGAGGGTTAATGATTCTCCGGAGCACTACATTTCACCATATTTACTACCAGCATCAGACGAGTGGCTCACAGTGATGTGAGTGGCCCACAGACCGGTATGATCATACTAATGCAACCTGCTATTTGATTTATGCAAGAGCACCAAAGCAGTTTGCAAACTAAATAAAAACCTTTCTTGTCAATTTAAATGTAACCAGGGAACCACAAATGCAAGTACACACATCACATATTTGCAAACAGTTTATAGCAATAGCATTTCTAATTAGGTTAAGAGAAATCAAAATAGATTTAAATAAGTTAGCAAGTGAGTAATAAGAAATACCTTTTTGATCTGATCCTCCTGTAGCTTGGTGAAGTAAAAAGACAACAAGTGCACGGCAAACATCGTGACTTCTTGCAGTATCTCAAGATCACACAGGTGCTTTTATAATTTAAATTAAAAACAGAAGAAAATCCGCATATGTTTGCCACAAATCCTCCCCAAAAGGTGTTTTCCTCCCAGGTCTTGTCCCTGTGCGTGTGTGTAAAGTTTTCTCCTGTTGGAGCTGCTGTCCTCTGTTTTCCACCCAAGTGTCTTATCTGTGCGTGAGATTAAAGTTTTCTGCCGTTAGAGCTGCTGTTCTTCAGAGAGAGAGTTAGGAGCTCTTCCTCTCCTGTTGTCCCCTCCCTCCTGAAGCTAAATCATTAATGGCAGAGCCTCCTCGCTCTTGGGCCACCACTCTCACAGCTCTCCTAGCAATGTGCTTGGCTCTGTTCCAGTCAGGCCTTTTTCCTCTGGGGCCTGTGCAGTTGTTCTTTCAAGCAAACAGACCCAACACAACAATAGTTTAAAGAGATCTGCCCCACACCACCCTATTTGAGCCTGTAAAAACATCCTCAAGGTGCAAAGGAAAAAGTTAGAACAAAACAACTTTCAAGTCAGAACAGAGTGTTTATCTCTACTGAATTGGACTGAAGTGATCAGAAAGACGACGGTGCTGTATTCTGGATCATCTTCATTGTTTGCAGTTGTCCCAAGATAATCGAAAGGCACTGATTAATGTCCCAGTTATACTTTAACCACCTACAGTAATCACAGCTTTTATGTGCAGTTGTTAGGCAGTTTCAGTGGTAGCAGTCATGGAGTTAAATGTAGGATAATTTATTTTCTGAATATTTTAAATGCACTGGTTTGGATGAATACATTAGGTTTTATCAGCCATGGTTGTAATGCAGTTTCTATGGTTGCAGTAACTACTGGATTAAATGGTAGGTTCAGCAGACACAAAGCATGAGAGGGTGATGCATTAAATCACCTCAGTGTTAAGCATTTGGAGGGAATCTTTCCTGTGTAATTTGAAAATAAATTTCCCAAACCATATGCATTCTGTGAGAAAAAAAAAAAAAAAAAAAAGCAGCAAAAATTATTTTTGTTCATGCCTTTTATGGTCATTTTTATTTATATTTCATTTTGTTATTGGCTCTACCTAATACTAGTTTTCCTGACATGTTAATCAAAGAATCATTGGGCCCTGCAACATCAGTGTTGTTTAAAATCCAGCATTTTATAAATAACATGAGTCAGATAAAACGTATATTAAAAAACAAATGCTGGAAATAGTATAGAAAAAAGTATATATATATATATATATATATATATATATATATATATATATATATATATATATATATATATATATATATATACACACACACAGCCGTGGCCAAAAGTTTTGAGAATGACACAAATATTAATTTTTACAAAGTCTGCTGCCTCAGTTTTTATGATGGCAATTTGCATATACTCCAGAATGTTATGAAGAGTGATCAGATGAATTGCAATTAATTTCAAAGTCCCTCTTTGCCATGAAAATGAACTTAATCCCAAAAAAACATGTCCACTGCATTTCAGCCCTTCCACAAAAGGACCAGCTGACATCATGTCAGTGATTCTCTCGTTAACACAGGTGAGAGTGTTAATGAGGACAAGGCTGGAGATCATTCTGTCATGCTGATTGAGTTAGAATAACAGACTGGAAGCTTTAAAAGGAGGGTGGTGCTTGAAATTATTGTTCTTCCTCTGTTAACTATGGTTACCTGCAAGGAAACACGTGCAGCCATCATTGCTTTGCACAAAAAGGTATTCACAGGCAAGGATATTGCTGCTAGTAAGATTGCACCTAAATCAACCATTTATCGGATCATCAAGACCTTCAAGGAGAGAGGTTCAACTGTTGTGAAGAAGGCTTCAGGGCGCCCAAGAAAGTCCAGCAAGCGCCAGGACCATCTCCTTAACTTGATTCAGCTGTGGGATCGGGGCACCACCAGTGCAGAGCTTGCTCAGGAATGGCAGCAGGCAGGTGTGAGTGCGTCTGCACGCACAGTAAGGCGAAGACTTTTGGAGGATGGCCTGGTGTCAAGAAGGGCAGCAAAGAAGCCACTTCTCTCCAGGAAAAACATCAGGGACAGACTGCTATTCTGCAAAAAGTACAGGGATTGGACTGCTGAGGACTGGGGTAATGTCATTTTCTCTGATGAATCCCCTTTCCGATTGTTTGGGGCATCTGGGAAAAAGCTTGTCCGGAGAAGAAAAGGTGAGTGCTACCATCGTCCTGTGTCATGCCAACAGTAAAGCATCCTGAGACCACTCATGTGTGGGGTTGCTTCTCAGCCAAGGGAGTGGGCTCACTCACAATTTTGCCTAAGAACACAGCCATGAATAAAGAATGGTACAAAAACATCCTCAGAGAGCAACTTCTCCCAACCATCCAAGAACAGTTTGGTGATGAACAATGCTTTTTCCAGCATGATGGGGCACCTTGCCACAAGGCAAAAGTGATAATGAAGTGGCTCGGGGAACAAAACATCGACATTTTGGGTCCATGGCCAGGAAACTCCCCAGACCTTAATCCCATTGAGAATTTGTGGTCAATCCTCAAGAGGCGGGTGGACAAACGAAAACCCACAAACTCTGACAAACTCCAAGCATTGATTATGCAAGAATGGGCTGCCATCAGTCAGGATGTGGCCCAGAAGTTGATTGACAGCATGCCAGGGCGAATTGCAGAGGTCTTGAAAAAGAAGGGTCAACACTGCAAATATTGACTCTTTGCATAAACTTCATGTAATTGTCAATAAAAGCCATTGACACTTATGAAATGCTTGTGATTATACTTCAGTAACAGTTAGTAACATCTGACAAAAAGATCTAAAAACACTGAAGCAGCAGACTTTGTAAAAATTAATATTTGTGTCATTCTCAAAACTTTTGGTCACGGCTGTACACACACACACACAGGTTTTAAATGATAATGTTATTTATTGAAGCAAAAAAAAAAAAAGTTATCCAATACCAACTGGGCCTGTGTGAAAATGTATTTGCCCCCGTGGTTACTAATTCCCCAAATCTATGAAACTGCATTGATAATGGGGTTCAGCTGGACTAGACACAACCAGACCTGATTACTGCAAACCCTGTTCAATCAAATCAATACTTAAATAGAACTTTTTCAACAGTATGCAGATGGTTAAAAGGTCTTACCCAGTAACACACTATGCCAAAACTGAAAGAAGTTCCACAAATGATGAGGAAGAAGGTGATTGAAATACATAAGTCTGGGAAGGGTTACAAAGCTATTTCAAAGGCTCTGGGACTCCAAAGGACCACAGTGAGAGCCATTATCTCCAAATGGAAAAACTCGGCACAGTAGTGAACATTCCCAGAAGTAGCCGACCTTCTAAAATTCCTCCGAGAGCACAGCAACGACTCATCCAACAAGTCACAAAAGAGCCAAGAACAACATCAAAGGAACTACAGGCCTCTCTTGCATCAATAACGATCACTGTTCATGACTCCACTATCAGAAAGACACAGGACAACAATGGCATCCATGGAAGTGTGGCGAGGTGAAAACCACTGCTTACCCAGAAGAGCATTAAAGCTCGTCTGAAATTTGCCAAAACACACCTTGATGATCCTGAACCTTTTGGGAGAATGTTCTGTGGATTAATGAGTCCAAAGTGGAGCTGTTTGAAGATGGTGGTGGAAGTGTGATAGTGTGGGGATGCTTTGCTGCTTCAGGGCCTAGGCAACTTGCAATAATTGAGGGAAACATGAATTCTGCTCTCTACCAGAAAATCCTAAAGGAGAATGTTCGGCCAGATTTTAAGTTTAAGGGGGCAAGTAGGTTTTCACATGGGTGATTGGTGTTGGATAACTTATTTAGCTTTAATAATAAAAAAAAAAAAATTATATATATATATATATATATATATATATATATATATATATATATATATATATATATATATAGTGTGTTTACTCAGGTTGCCTTTGTTTTATGATAAAACTATTTAGTAGGAGATATACACAAAAACAGAAGAAATCAGGATGGGGGCAAATACTTTTTCACAGCACTGTATATTATGCTTTCACCAGCATCAAAGAAATAAATTTTCTACTATAAAAAATTTAAATACTAGTAAAAAAAAAGTATTCAGGAGTGACATCACATGACCAGCCAGTAACCTTGAGTAAGTTGAACTTTACGTCACATAGATCTCACAGAAAGATAAGAGACCTTGAATAGAATTTGGCTGCATTCCTGCAGACTGTCTTCTGGGGAAAAAAACAAAACAAAACAAAAAACCAAAAACACATTTTATGTCTCAGTTACCTGTATAAATTCAATATCATGTTTAATAATTGAGGGTGAAAATATCTTTAGTCCTCTTTTGAGGAGCAAATGGATCATATGTCAATACAAAAATAGACTTCAACATTCTTAACTACACCAAACTCACTGTGAATAAAATCTTTAGATTAGAATATATAACGGTTTATATAACATTAGCTGTGGAGGTGGAGTTAAAATTGTTTGTGTCATCAGGAGGTAATGAAAGCACATGAAAAATAGTAGTGTGTTTTATTTGGAATCTAGTAGCAATGTTGACTCACGTCCACATTCAGACAGCCTTTCACACATGTATACCACAATCTGAAGCTTAGGTTTCAGTCAGTCTTGACAGACACACATGTCCACATGTGACACACATGATAAACAGAACACTATTTGTTATATGAGCCCCTATATAAATGTAGAAAAGTGGGACTGATACCAAATGCCTCATTTCTTTTTCTTATTTTTGCTAATAGTCCCTGTAGGTCCACTGGGGTTCTGCTCTCTTGTCCACTCTCTCTGCAGCTGCTGCAGGAGCTCTGGCGTGAGCAGACCCTCCTGAACTAGACGAGCGCTGAGAGAACTGTCCGCACCCCTCTGGTCCTGTTTACCGTGAACATGGGATTTGGATCCCCGAGCTTTTCTCAGTCTTAGTCCAGGGAATGGGGAGGTTTTTGATTCAGCCGCAGAATCTGCACTGGTGCCTTGCACTTCTGTGGCACGGATGAGCCGTGTAATGTTTCTCACTCCAACCTGAATGATGCTGTCCAGTTCCTGCTGGATCTCACGGACGAGGTTGGCATCAGGGAACATGTCCATGAAGCGATAGCTATAAGGAGAATTCAGAGGGAAAATGAACAGACTGAAGTGGGGTTTTCATCCAACTGGTTTTATGCTAATTTTCCGACTGCATACAAGAAACCTGGAATGGAAGTACCATAAATACAAGAAAAGCGTCTAAATATCGAACAAAAAAAATGATCCTTGGCAGTAGTTGGAAAGTTGCTGTACTAGGAGAATATAAAGGGTAACGGAAACAGATTTTTGAATACAGGATTCCAAAGCAAGTCCACGTTTCAGTCTTTTCATGTTCATTCCCCAAACTTCCCACTACCATACTAATTAAGATGACAAATTTTATGACTGCCAACATGCACAAGTCGTGTAGTATGAAATGTTGAGTAGTATTGACGTGAGTGACAGCCAGTGATAGAAAAATGGCAAAGAGCTGTAGAAGCAGAGATAAGAGAGGTAAGACCATTTTTTGTTCGTGTACAATAATATTTTTACATTGATTCCCTCAAGATGTTTTTGCGTTGCCTTTATATCTGCGATTCATACATATTACCGTCTTTTGCCCTGTCCACATGTATACAGATATTTTCGAAAATGTAGTTTTTAACGTCTCCATTAAATAAATAAATAAATAAATAAATTCTCATCCACACAAACAGCATTTTGGAAATGATCTCTGTCCACATCATAATGCTTGCATGAGTACACCAGACTAGTGACAGTACACAATGTCAAATGCCCCAAGAATAACTTTAAGAGCATGTGTACTGAGTGGTAGAGAAGATGAAATGTGGAAAAATACTAACACGGCCAAAAGTTTTCAAACGAAAATAGTCAAACACAAAGATTCATGACGTTGAGGTGGAACTACTGCATCAAGGTTACGCTTGATCTCTGTTCACAGTGTGGTTTGTAGAGCTGGAATGGTGGATTCAGGAGCAGGATAGCATGCATCATATTCTTCCACCTCCAAACAAGGGAGTAATAAAATACCAAAACTAAATAATTCCTAGAACATGCGTAACACATGCAGGTACGGTTACCTCTTGTAGACCGTTAAGACTACATGTTAACCAGCAGTCACTTCCAAGCTGCTGTTCTGCACCGCTAAAATCCTGATTTTATAACCACGACGTCCTCTGACAAAATCACCATACACACACAAGTTAAAGACAACGGCTGTGCTGTGATTTCTGCTATATCTACATGTAAAATGATAACTCGAATAGAATGTTACAAGCGACAGAAAATCTCATTTTTTTCTGTAGCACTGAATGTGCTACTTCTCTCTGCCACCCACTGAACAGAGTAGACGCAAATTTCATATTTATTGACTTTTTATATTTCAAGCACTTTTTAAGCACCGCTAGATAAAAAATGGCTATTTTTTCAAGGTTTTCCAGTACTTAAATTTCAAAAAGCCTAATTCAAGCTCTTGTACGAACCCTGTTTAAAAGAAGGAGAAAAACTTTACAGTCTAACAATACCTGAGCCAAAGGTAGAGGTCCAGCACATCATGCACGGCCTCCAGGTGAACGAGGTCCTTAATATTTTTGGGAGGGACCAGTGGCCAGTTGATGTGTCGACACACCCAGGCAAAAGTCAACGGCTCGTCTCTGCTGAACTGCCTAGCAAACTAAGGACAAACACACACATCATCAAGGGATTCTCACAGCATGCTCTACCGTAATACATAAAGCTTAACTGGCACTTCTTGAAATATACTGTAAACAAGACCCCAAAGGAATGATTGTTGTGAGAGGCAAGCGGACCTTAGAGGTGTATAATCAGTCAGGCTGATCACACAAAGCAAACAAAAACTATCACTACACAGGGGAGAACTTTATACCATTATACCACTGTCATGTCGTTCTCCATCAGTACCTTCAGGAAGGACGTGCAAACGAAGGGCTGTTTCTTGTTAATGGGTGCTGTACAGAAGATGTAGCGAGAGCGCAGGTTAAGAGGAATGTGCTGGATCATGTCTGCCAGGAACTTGAAGTCATCGATGTTGCAGACAAAGTAAAGGCCATCTACTTGTGAGAGGCTCACAAATATATCCTGTTACACAGAGGAATCAGTAAGCAACATGTAGGCTTTGCAGCAGCTCTTCAAATTTGAAACACTCACAATGAGATTGGAGAGCGTAGCATCAGGAAGGTGATAAGCAAACATCTCTATCTGTTCTGCAGTGGGGTGTAGACCTGCAGTCTGAAGTCACACAGAGGAGAGATGTGTCAGGACACCATTCTTTAAGTTCAGCTTCTCGATCTCATATTGCAGAGTGTCTACATAAGGCAAAATGAACACTAACAGACCCAAATGGCATTTTTTCCTCTTTTTATTGGAACACGTCTCACACTAAAGCCGGGTGCTGATGCTGTGATGCAGTTCTGATGCCATGTCTTTGCCTTAATTTGGTCAGCAAATTGCCCACTTTTGCAATGCATGCTCCAATTTTATGTTCTATGCTCTAGACAGATGAACAGGAAAAAAAACAGATGTTTCATAAGTGTCTCTCACCTCCACAGGGTCAACAGGTCTGCTCAGGATCTCCTTCAGCACAGGCAGATCGTCGCGATGCATGGTGGTCACCTCTCCCTCTTTAAACATGGAACTGAAGCGACCTGCTCGGCCCGCGATTTGCAGAGCCTGAGAGGTGGAAATGGTGTCCATCTCTTTCTCCCCCTTCTCGTTCACGCTGGGCTTCACCAGGGAGTTAAATATTATTCTCCTGATGCTCCTGGTAATGACAGAAACCTGGTGAGATTTCTACATGAAGCAAGGAAACTTACATTCTAATAAAACAACAACCTGAGTTGCATGAAATACCAGTACTGAAAAAAGTGTGAAGGTATCAAATTGAAAATTGCACTATATTACAAACTGACAGTACTAGAATCTGCAGCTGTCAGTGGATCCCTTCATATAGTCTGTGACATAAAATACAGATGCAAATGTTAGGTTCAATAGCAAGGAGTTCTTCAGTATAATCAAATTACTTTACAAACGTATTTTAATAGGTATTTTCGGTCAATGCCTTTGAACTAGTTTTGTTACCAGTTATGCATAAAACCTGAATTCTCCTAATTTCATTGTACACTGTTTTTAATGTTCATTAATGTTTCATCAAAATCTATCCACTCCTTTGCATCACACTAACCTTGAATGCATTTACTGTTTCTTTGGATTTTCCCCTACTTTGTCCCTAATTTTGTCTTGGCCAATTCCTATCCACCATAGAGCTCTCCCCCATCATACAACAGTTACCAGCTGGGAAGGGTGATGGCTATCACATGCTTCCTCTGAGACACATGAAGCCAACCACATCTTTTCGAATTGCTGCTCATGCAACATCAGAGGGCAGCGCAACACAATTGGAGGAAACAGGTATCCGCCCTCTTCCGCATACATGAGCTCACAGACACCCAGAAGTTTGGCGGGTGTCAGTGGCGGTGATGTGTCAGAGAAGAGAATATGCCATCCCTCCCACCCCGAGAGCATAGCCAATTCTGTTCTGTTCTCTTGGACTCCTGGACACGGATGGCTGTGGCATCACTGGGATTCGATCACTGTTATGTTGCACCACTTAGGAGCCCTTGCTATTATGCTTTTTGTTTTGCAAATATTTCCTATTATCAAAATTCTGTTATAAAATGTCTTGCATTTTTTCAGTGTTGGTATCATGGTACTTCATGTGGTATCAGTAAGAAGGACAAAAATCATACTACTGTAACAAGACTACTGGGCAATACTGTGAAATACTGACACTCCAAGGGAGCATGAATATATAAGATGGCAGAAAATATACTAACAAGTTCAAACCCATTCCGATTGCATCGGTAGCTACGAGGATCTTACAGGGGTCATCTGGGTCATTGAACTTTTTTGCTTGAGCCAGCTTGGTACCTGTCAGTCAAAGTATTCATGTTGTTAGGCCACAAGTTGACTGAATGCCACATTGGAAAAGCACCACAAAAGAAGTAAATGAGAACTGTGCAACAACATAGAATAGAATATACTATATAAGAGAATAGCTAAATATATATTAGTTGGAAAGCAATACTCTGATATGAGTATATAAAGGTATATGCAGGCTTTAATATTAACTGGATTCAAGAAACTCTGGGACTCTTACCAGGTGGCAAACTGCCGTAAATGACAGCACATTCCAGGCCTCGGATCTCTATCTGCCTGCTCACTGCGTAGATGTCATTTTTGCTGAAACACACGATGCAGTCGCCAGGCTTCAGGTTGTCCAAATTCTCCACTGCATGGTCCGAGACAGTGAACGGAGTCAGACGCTTATAGTTGCGGACCTTGAGGGTTAGGAAAAGACTTTTTATGTTCAGGTCCAAATAAATGAACGAAAAAAACGTGTCAACCCTCTTACACATCAGAAATCATCTACTGCTGATAAATTCCTGAATCAAACATCCAGTGATCTGACTTTTGAAACCACATCCAAATATAACTTTTACTCAGATGGAAGACGTCGTGTGTCTTCTCGCAGTTGACACTTGCAGAAAATGTTTCTTCAGTCAAATTTAAGCTGCTGGTCTGAACATAGCCAAAGAACAGACTCACCTCCAGCTCCTCGCCAGTGGTGAACATGAGTTCAGTGATGAAGCTAATGGCTGCAGGTTCTCCACACACATGGATCTCCTCAGCACATAGACCTGATCACGTTGAAAACATGAAAAAAAAAAAAACATTTAGAAGTTAATTGGGATACACAGAAAATCAACAATAGAGCATCATTTGAGTGTCACATGGTTGCGATGCTGCAAGCACAACAGACTTTAAACGTGGCATTAGCAAACTTTTTCTCTGGAAGTTTCTTTCAGGTTTGACACTAGGACCACAAAATTAGGTTGCTGCTATGTAGAGAAACCTACAGGCTTCAATATGGTAAAATACTGATATGTCACTGACAATCCAGAAATTTAGAAAGTGCATTTAAGCATTGCACTGCACTCACCCAGCAGCGCTCTAGTCCAGGCCCATCCTCTGGCAGGGTCTCTGATCATTTGAATCTCATCGATGACCGCTACCTCGTCTGAACAGAGAATCACTAGTCAGTTACACTTCATATAACAAAACTGCATGTAATTCAGCTAGAGTATTTTTCCTTATTTGAATTCCAGCACTCACATGGAGTTGTAACACTGCACATCTCAATGGTACAGGCTACGTGATTAGATTGTCTCCCCTCTGCATCCACAAAGGTTCTCTCTTCTCCTGTCACCAGATCACATGGCACACCCTAATAAAGTCAGAACCATTTAATTTTGTAATTATGAATATGCACAAGGGTACAGTTCAATTAAAGGCAGAACAGGCCATATTGCCGAAATTGCACGCAAGCCAACAAGTCAGCTAGACTTTACTGATATAGTTGTACAAACAGTCTTTTCGCATAGATTTTCACGTACTGTTCAAATAAAACAGGATATAATTGTGCAAAAAATAAATAAATGAATAAAATAAAATAAATAAATAAATAAAAACTTACCGCAGTGTTACTTTTTTCAAAGATCTCGTGGGCCAGCAGCTTGAGAGGACCGCAGTAAATGCCAGATTTTGCCTCCATGTATCTTTGGATAGCGTGGTAGGTCTTACCACTGTTAGTCGGACCTGCATGGAAAATGATCTTCCGCTGAATAGCTCGGGCCTCAGGGTACCTACAAAACGTGTTCATGCCATATCAGAATTATGAGATCACAACTCAGAAATTCGACTGAGCCACTAATCACCCCGGACTTAAAGGTTTGTTGTTTCTATGGCAACATACATGAAACCAAAATGGGCCATTGGC
Organism: Cranoglanis bouderius; assembly: GCA_023630585.1. Classification (NCBI taxonomy): domain Eukaryota; kingdom Metazoa; phylum Chordata; class Actinopteri; order Siluriformes; family Cranoglanididae; genus Cranoglanis; species Cranoglanis bouderius. The sequence continues at coordinate 11,480,774 of CM042536.1, read as the reverse complement.
CATCATAATAGGTAGGAGTCAACTATATCATATTACACTGTCTTTTATCGGTTTGTTTTAAGATCATAAGCACGTAATGATTAATAGAATTACAGTAATTATAAAGTAGTTACTGAAGATGAATGAATTACAGTAATTATAATTCTGTTAAAATTACCATACATAATTAGCTTATATATAGAGATAAATCAAGATCAATTCTGGTTTTAACTGCAAAAAGGGCTGCTATTTCTGTCCGTTGGGTTTGTTTATGATTTTATGTTTGTCAGGTGATTTTATGATGTCACCGCTCTCAAATCAGAGCGTTCTAGCTATTAATTACAAGTTTATAAAGATGTAAATAGTTTCTACAAATGAAAACTTAGCAGCATTTCAACATGATATGAACACTCAAGAACACCACTAGGAAAATAATACAAAACAAATCTAGTTTACAACTTCCCCTACCAGTTCACTGGGACACGCAAATCACTAATCTTCCGCAGGTCATCCATGCAGTCCAGCATGGGAAAGATCTGTTTGGCATGCCTCATAAAGTATGGGAAAATATCATCAATGTGTCCTGGGAAAAGCACAACACGCGATTTCAACAGATTGCACATTATTATTGTCACAGTTGGTTCTATAAGCGCTTGTGGTGTCTCAGTACTCACCTGCTCCATAGCAGATGTCGCTAAGAATAATGTGCAGATCAGCAGTAAGAGCGGTCATCTCTAGAACATACTTCCTGAAACTAATAAAGGCTTGGTGGAAAAGACGAGCTAGAATTAAAAAAAAAAAAGCATTATAGGTAGTGGATACTGAAACAAGTGTCTTGGGCGAACGTGAATCGGTCAAGACTGCTTTAAAAAATGGCTCATCAAGATCAATGTTTTATTCTTTATGATTTAATGCAAGCAATTCCTCATAGCCAGATAGCTCTTTTTATTTAGGAGCTACAGGTCTCATGTTAGTTTTATATAAATCTGGGTTGCACAGTTATATAGATGTTCATAGACAGCTGGGGTCTGGCACTGTTTCCTGTTTCCACACACAAATGCATTAAATCGGGTGTGTTAAGCAGGTAAGTCATCAAAACGTGCTGGGCTACAAATATATGCCAAAGTTATGTACCCTTGAGGTTAATGTGCAAACCCTTGTGTTTTGTTCATGGCAACCACTGTTCAAGTTGTAAAAGCCCATCTGAGCAATATAGCTAGCTAGCTACTCTAGTAATGTGAAAGCTTAAGTAATGCAACATGGCATAATTAAATATTAAGATAATCCCCCAAACTCAAATGTACTTTGGACAGCATATACTGTATTAACACTACCCTTTTTTAAATATGAATACCAATGAAACGGCATGTCACTATATCTCTGATGGTGCCACAACTCAAAATTTCAGTACAAGGGACAGATAAGTTACTTACTGGCAATACATTAAACAACGTTTCACTTTTATTCAGCAAATTGCATTAGCAAAGTGCTTGTCAATTACACATATTTGGACATCTTCATGACTGAAGGCCAGTAATACATCTTCCTGTAATTATGATGTACATGTTTAGTCAGAGGAATGGGCTTCACTGGAACACTACTGATGCTCAGAGAATAGCCAGTTAACCGGGCTATGAAAGAAAACTGAAATGAACAACATGCAAACTGCTTATCAGTCTTTTCAGTTACAATGAGAAACTCACCATCGAGCCCCTGATCAGCAGCAAGCTTCTGCATCTCTTTCCTTTTGTAAAATCTGTTCAGCACTTTGAGAAGTTCACCTGTAATAGAAGAAAATGATAAAGCAGAGCAATCTGAAGAGCTTTACCAGCACAGTAGCATACACTGAGCTGCCGGGTTATCAGGTCAACCAAAAAAGATCTGCACATGAATGCATGAGACATGGTAGTTATGTGGGTTTTGGTAAAGTCATTCAGTTACAGCTGGGTTGTCGGTTTTTAAACCCTCGCATTGCTTAAAAATCCCAGCAAACACTGCACACCCTGATACGCTCGTACCAGTGCCACATGCACTATGCCTCTGCCATGCTGAGAACCATCATCTAAGTAATATTATGGCAGGATACATACAACGTTCTCTATGGTAGGTGTACCTGATAAAATGGCAGTGTACACATGCCATTAATATAGAGTGTAGCAGATAAACTAAGTATTTTGTGCTTTTTGGTCTACTTTATTACAGGGGCCTTAATAGAAAACTAAAAGGTAGCACATTTTGATAATGTAAATTGTCTTGTCAGAAAATGCTTTTAGCAGAAATCTACAGGCAGCATACTTTGATCGGCTATCTTATTGATACCAGCATTAAAACATATTTATGACTATCCATCCATCCGTTTTCTATACCGCTTATCCTACACAGGGTCTCGAGGGAGCCTGGAACCTATCCCAGAGAACTAGGGTCACAAGGCGGAGGACACCCTGGGCAGGGTGCCAACCCATCCCAGGGCACAATCACACACCCATTCATACACTACGGACAATTTGGAGATGCCAATCAGCCTACAATGCGTGTCTTTGGACTGGGGGAGAAAACTCCTGAAGCACGGGGAGAACATGCAAACTCCACGCACACAGGGTGGAGATGGGATTCAGGGGTGGGGTTCGGGTCCCCAACCCCAAAAATGCAAGGCAAACGTGCGAACCAGTAAGCCACCGTATAATTGTTTTTTATTACACCCATTTACCACTCATACTGTTATCTATTCAATATATTCACTGCCCATAGTCTTGTTATTTATTTGGCCAGAGCCATATCACCCTGCAGTTCTCACCCAGTTTCTCACTGAACCTAAGCAGGTTTGAGCCTGGCCAGTACCTGGTTGGGAGACCTCCTGGGGAAAACTAAGGTTGCTGCTGGAAGTGGTATTAGGAAGGCCAGAAGGTGTGGGTCCTAATGCCTCAGTATAGTGACGGGGACACTATACTGTAAAAAGAGCACTGTCTTTCGGATGAGACATTAAACAGAGGTCCTGACTCTCTGTGGTCATATATATTTATTTACATATTCCACATGCACTCTGTTAATTTGCACAATGCTACTATTTGCACTTTTGGTAGTTGCTAAACTGCATTTAGTTGCTGAGTACCTGTACTGTACAATGACAGTTCTACCCATCTATGAAGCAGGAACGTAAGTCAAATGCAGACACACGTGCCGCGACAGCTTGATAATTTCTTCTTTCGATTTCGTTTCCCTGAATAGACACGATGGTCACAGATATTTACATGCTTCACACTGCATTCGGAAATGTGATGTATAAGGTTTCAAAGAACATGTCCTAAACTGTTGGCAGGCGTTAGCGTCACTAATAACATCCGGGTAGATAAACTCTTACTGTCATGCTTAAGTACTGACAATTCACAACCACTAGCGTCTTCTGCTTAGCCATGCAGCCATACTGCTAGCACTTCTGTCCATTAACAAACAGCACCGACACTGATATGACTCAACATGTGGTTAGACCATATAGCTTAATTAGCATCCCCAAACAAACTCCGCGTTTACTTTTGTCCAGTTGGCGCGTTAACTCCGCTCCCACCGCACTTTCTTCTGCGCTGTCGCAGCTTTTCACCGCGAGTGGGACGAACAGAGAGGTGTCCGGGGGTCTCCATGAGCTGTCTGAAGATGCAGATCTTCGTGTAGATGAAGAGCTTAGCACAGCTCTCTCTGCTACACACACATGCCCAGCAGAGCTGAACCCAGCAGCAGAGCTGGATGTGATCACACAGGCCCTGCGCTGCAAGTGTATGCGCGTCAGTAAATACACACAGCGGTGAACAGACATGATTAAAACACCAGGATGTGTCTCATCTCCACTGCCCGACCATGTAAACTGAGAACCAAAAGTACGAAGCTTTCATTGTGACACACAACACTAGCCTAAACCATGTTGTTCATCCGAAAATCCTAAGGTCAGCGATCAGCAGCTTCACCGGTGAGACAACGTGCAAAAAGCCCCCGGAGATATTGGTGTCTAATGTAATGCCTGCTGGTTATGATCTGAAATAAAGTGTGGACATTAAGACGAGCAGCTCTGAAGGGAAGAGCAAAGATAGACTTTTAAAATGATATGTATTCATCGTAATTGTATTATTGAATAAATAAACAAGTTTGCAGTTTAGCAGTTGTTTTAGACCGGCATCTTTCAGTGACCATAAATCCGGAAGACAACACACACACACACACCCACCATGGTGTATTCACTATTTATATACGTATTTCATTTTAAAGGCGCAAAATAATAAGGCAAATATTATATGAGCGTCAGTTTCCTTCAAATAAGTAAGTAAACTAACAAATGAAATAGATACAGTGTAAGTTTCTAAAGAACACTTTAGAATTTTCTATATTTCTGCATAAATATGACCTAAAACATCACCAGAGGTCTAAAAGTAGACCCAATTAAACAAATGAGGCAAAAAATATTATACTTGGTCATTTATTTATTGAGGAAAATTATCCAATATTACATATCTGTGAGTGGCAAAAGTATTTGAACCTCTGCTTTCAGTATCTGGTGTGATTCTCTTGTGCAGCAGTAACTGCAACTAAACGTTTCTGGTAACTGTTGATCAGTCCTGCACATCGGCTTGGAGGAAATTTAGCTCATTCCTCAGTACAGAACAGCTTCGACTCTGGGATGTTGGTGGGTTTCCTCACATGAACTGCTTGCTTCAGGTCCTTCCACAACATTTTTATTGGATTAAGGTCAGGACTTTGACTTGGCCATTAAATTTTCTTTAACCATTCTTTGGAAGAACGACTTGTGTGCTTAGGGTCGTTGTCTTGCTGCATGCCTCACTTTCTCTTGAGATTCAGTTCATGTTCAGATTTCCTGACATTTTCCTTTAGAATTCGCTAATATAATTCAGAATTCATTCTTCCATCAATGATGGTAAGCCGTCCTGGGCCAGATGCAGCAAAACAGGCCCAAACCATGATATTACCGCCACCATGTTTCGCAGATAGAATAATGTTCTTATGCTGGACTGCAGTGTTTTCCTTTCTCCAAACATAATGCTTCTCATTTCAACCAAAAAGTTCCACTTTGGTCTCATCTGTCCACAAAACATTTTTCCAATAGCCTTCTGGCTTGTCCAAGTGATCTTTAGCAAACTGCAGAAGGGCAGCAATGTTCTTTTTGGAGAGCAGTGGCTTTCTCATTGCAACCCTGCCATTCACACCACTGTTGTTCAGAGTTCTCCTGATGGTGGACCCATGAGTTACTGTGGGTTCCTTTATGACCTCGCTGACTAGCTGACTATTACACGTCTTAGTGATCTTTGTTGGTCGACCACTCCTGGGGAGGGTAATAATGTTATTGAATTTCCTCCATTTGTACACAATCTGTCTGACTGGATTGGTGGAGTCCAACCTCTTTAGAGAAGGTTTTTTGACCTTTTCCACCCTGATGAGCATCAACAATTCTTTTCTGAAGTCCTCAGAAATCTCCTTTGTTCATGCCATGATACACTTCCACAAACATGTGTTGTGAAGATCAGTTCTTTAAATAAAACAGGACACTCACTCACACCTGATTGTCATCCCATTGATTGAAAACACCTGACTCTAATTTCACCTTCAAATTAACTGCTAATCCTAGAGGTTCACATACTTTTGCCACTCACAGATATGTAATATTGGATCATTTTCCTTAATAAATAAATGACCAAGTATAATATTTTTGTCTCATGTTTAATTGGGTTCTTTGTCTACTTTTAGGACTGTGAAAATCTGATGTTTTAGGTCATATTTATGCATATATATACAGTGGGGGGAAAAAAGTATTTGATCCCCTGCTGATTTTGTACGTTTGCCCACTGACAACAAAATGATCAGTCTATAATTTTAATGGTAGGTGTATTTTAACAGTGAGAGACAGAATAACAACAAAAAAATCCAGAAAAACACATTTCAAAAAAGTTATAAATTGATTTGCATTTTAATGAGTGAAATAAGTATTTGACGCCTTCGACTTAGTACTTGGTGGCAAAACCCTTGTTGGCAATCACAGAGGTCAGACGTTTCTTGTAGTTGGCCACCAGGTTTGCACACATCTCAGGAGGGATTTTGTCCCACTCCTCTTTGCAGATCCTCTCCAAGTCATTAAGGTCATTTTCAATGCCCTGGCTGAGGGAAGGAGGTTCTCATCCAAGATTTGACGGTACATGGCCCCGTCCATCGTCCCTTTGATGCGGTGCAGTTGTCCTGTCCCCTTAGCAGAAAAACACCCCCAAAGCATAATGTTCCCACCTCCATGTTTGACGGTGGGGATGGTGTTATGACTTGGGGTCATAGGCAGCATTCCTCCTCCTCCAAACACGGCGAGTTGAGTTGATGCCAGAGAGATCTGACCACACCTGACCACAACACTTTCACCCAGTTCTCCTCTGAATCATTCAGACAAACTTCAGACGGGCCTGTACATGTGCTTTCTTGAGCAGGGGGACCTTGCGGGCACTGCAGGATTTCAGTCCTTCACGGCGTAGTGTGTTACCAATTGTTTTCTTGGTGACTATGGTCCCAGCTGCATTGAGCTCATTAACAAGATCCTCCTGTGTAGTTCTGGGCTGATTCCTCACCGTTCTCATGATCATTGAAACTCCACGAGGTGAGATCTTGCATGGAGCCCCAGACCGAGGGAGACTGACAGTTTCTTCCATTTGCGAATAATCGCACCAACTGTTGTCACCTTCTCACCAAGCTACTTGGCGATGGTCTTGTAGCCCATTCCAGCCTTGTGTAGGTCTACAATCTTGTCCCTGAAATCCTTGGACAGCTCTTTGGTCTTGGCCATGGTGGAGAGTTTGGAATCTGATTGATTGATTGCTTCTGTGGACAGGTGTCTTTTTACAGGTAACAAACTGAGATTAGGAGCACTCCCTTTAAGAGAGTGCTCCAAATTTCAGCTCATTACCTGTGTAAAAGACACCTGGGAGCCAGAAATCTTGCTGATTGATAGGGGATCAAATACTTATTTCCCTCATTAAAATGCAAATCAATTTATAACTTTTTTGAAATGCATTTTTCTGGATTTTTTTGTTGTTATTCTGTCTCTCACTGTTAAAATACACCTACCATTAAAATTATAGACTGATCATTTCTTTGTCAGTGGGCAAACGTACAAAATCAGCAGGGGTTCAAATACTTTATTCTTTATTCCCCCCACTGCATGCATATATATATATATATATATATATATATATATATATATATATATATATATATATATATATATATATATATATATATAAAATTCTAAAGGGTTCACAAACTTTCAAGCACCACTATAAGATGGGTTAGAGGAATTATTTATTTTCTTGGCTGACAGGAGTGGAACCAGATGTGGTAGTCCATCAGTCGCAAGGTTCAACATGTGTCCTGAGATGCTTTTCTGCTCACCGCAGTTGTAAAGAGTGGGTATTTGAGTTAGAGTGGCTATTGTGTCTTCCTGTCAAATCAAACCAGTCTAGCCATTCTCCTCTGACTTCTTTCATCAGCACTGTTTTTGTTGGGTTTTTGTTTTTTGCACCATTCTGCGTAAACTCTTTCTGAAATACTCAATGTAAAAGACACTGGGCTCCCATTTCTGATGTATACATTAACTAAAGCCATAAACTTTATGCATTGTGTTTCTGCCACTTGATTAGTTGATTGGTTAATTTTATGATTGTCCAGCTGTTTCTAATAAGTGGACAGTGAGTATATATTTATTTACTTAGAAATATGTTTATGGTCCACAATAGTGTTGATCCTATGTAGCAATACAGGGTATCCCAAAAGCCCCAATACTCTCAATAACACCTTTTAGCTAAATGTTTTCCAAAATTGTTCATGCTTATATATACACACACAGACGTTTGTGCGTGTGTATATATATATATATATATATATATATATATATATATATATATATATAAATAAATAAATATAATGTGTATGTGTACGTGTACAGGGGGTATTGAGAAGAATCAACCCCGTTTAAAATAATCATATTTTGTTGCTTTTCAGCCTGAAATGAAGACGGACAGTTTTTGTTTTATCCAGCTGTATTTACTCAGTGCAACTTATAACATCCAAGTGAAACATATAACACCAACATGTCAGAAATTTAAAAAAAACAACAAAAAAACAAAAACAATTACTGAGTTGGAAAAAGGATCACCCCCCTCCGAAAAATGACTTGTAAACTCAATAAGGTGCAGCTAATCACCTTCTCAATGGCACACAAAGCCATTTGACTTTCAACTGTGATCAGCTATGGTCATTGTGATTAGCTCAGCATGAAAAGAGCTTTCCTGGAGCATTTTGTAGTGCAACTGAAGCAAACAATCAACTATGGGTGGCAAGGCACTGTCAAAAGATCTCAGAGATAAAGTTGTGGACAGACACAAGTCAGGAGATGGTTACAAAAAAATTTCAAAGGCTTTATCAATGCCTAGAAGCACAGTGAAGTCTATTATTAAGAAGTAAAAGGTATTTGGTACAACACAGACCCTCCCTGGATCAGGACGTCGCTCCAAACTGAATGAAAGAGCCCGGAGGAAACTGGTCAGAGAGGCTACCAAGAGGCCTACAGCAACTCTGAAGCAGTTGCAGGAATTTATGACAAAGAGTGGTCATTGTGTGCATGTGACAACAATATCACAAATTCTCCACAAATGTATGGCTTGTATGGGAGGGTTGCAAGAAAAATGCCACCCACGACTCAGCTTTGCCAAAACACACCTTGAAGATTCTGAGGCCACATGGAAAAAGGTGTTATGGTCAGATGAGAATAAAATTTAATTATTTGGCCTCAATACCAAACGATATGTCTGGCGGAAATCCAAAACAGTTCACCATCCAAATAACACCATTCCTACAGTAAAGCATGGAGGTGGTAATATCCTATTATGGGGTGTTTCTCTGCAGCAGGGACTGGAGCACTTGTCAGGATAGAAGGAAAATGGATGGGACAAAATACAGTCAAATTTTTGAGAAAATCTGCTGCCCTCAGCCAGAAAGTTGTCAATGGGAAGGTTTACCTTCCAACATGACAATGACCCAAAGCACACAGCAAAACTGGCCACACAGTGGTTGAAGGAGAAAAAGGTGAATGTCCTTGCATGGCCTAGTCAGACCCCAGACTTAAACCCCATTGAAAATCTGAGGAATGACTTGAAGATTGCAGTCCACAAACGGTCACCATCAAGTTTAACTGAACTTGAGCAGTTCTGAAAAGAAGAGTGGGCAGATATTGCAAAGTCTAGATGTGCAAAGTTAGTAGAGACATATCCCAACAGACCAAAGGCTGTAATTAAAAAATTAAGGTAAATTAAAGCAAGGGGGTGATCCTTTTTCCAACTCAGTGATTCTGTTTTATAATTTTTTTTCCTGACATGTTGGTGTTATATCTTTCACTTGGATGTTATAAGTTGCACTGAGTAAATACAGCTGGATAAAACAAAAACTGGGTCTGTCTTCATTTCAGACTGAAAAGCAACAAAATGTGATTATTTTAAAGGAGGGTGATTCTTTTCTATACCCACTGTATGTATGTATGTATGCGTTTTTTATATATTGTATATAAAAAATAAAATTTTAATTGTTTTTCTTCAGATAGCCGTTAAGAATGCCTTTCGAACATATTGAAATCATTTGCGTGGCTTTATCAGGAAGCTGTCACAAGGTTGCGATAGACTTTAACAGGAAACATGGCAAGCACATCACATGACACTGTTGCCAAACTGTTGCCACAACACTTCCAATCCAAAAGGACTGGAAGTGTTGTGGACCAACCGTGAAGTGGACGTCCATGAACATCCACTGACGAAGGCACAACCGACGTGGTGCTGGCAAACATAATCCCCTGTTTATGGAGACTTTTGTGACATCCTGTAGTATGTTTAGTTTGTAGTAAATATTTCAGACCACGTAACTGTGGAGTCATAATTCTCTGTATAAGCCCAAAAAGTTATTCAACACATTTAAAGAACACTGTATTAAACTTTTTTTGTTTTTTAGCCAAACCTATCCCACAGGGTTGACTGATGGTGTAGCTGCATGCAAAATGTCAAAATGCAGACTTGTTTACCAGTATAAACTTGCATTTTTATTTGACAGATAAACATATTGAGGCTGGATATGTACATTTTTTTCAAGGTCTAAACTAATTTTTCACCTGCTTCACTCCATTTCTAACATTTGTAATGCATTACTGCAGCAGCCATTGTAGGTGGGAAATGCCATTCCTATAGTACTGTTTAAGTTATAAATGTCAATATTGTTCATATCATAAACCTAATGGCTTATATGCTGGTAAATCAACATCCAAAGGAATGTATTTTCTCACCATCCTAGAGAAAACCGGCACATTAGCAAAAGAATGAAAATTTGATGAACACTTTGTTATACCAGAACCGTGAACAGGTCATGCAACATACATGACTCAATTCATCATAAGCTTATGGTCACTTGCACATTTAAACAAATGGATGAAACGGCTGCATGTGGTATTCAAAAAAGGGAAACCGTTAATACTCTAAAATGAAAAACAGTGCAGCCTGCATGTAGGTCTGCTATGGGATCGAGTGACATCAACAAGTTAAGAAACAAAAATATTTAAGTGTGCCATTCTGTGTGGCTAACTCAGAACGTAACCAACTAGACCCAATGGGCTGTACATTTCATCAACTGCACACATAATTCCATCCATCGTAAAAGAAAACTCAGCATTTTGAAAAGTTTTAAATCCAAAGCCTCGTGCAGAAAAAAAAAAAAGAAGAATATTTTAATGCTATATATATATATATTTCTTTGTTCCAAAAAGTAATTACAATAGGGAGAATTTATCTATTAAAGTAAAGGCCTAAAGATTAGATGCTAAATAAGTTAAATAGTTTTTTTTTTTTTTTTTTTTTATGATTGCAAAAAGTGGTATGGCACTGTGGCCTGGGTACACACAGAACACATTTCATTTCTTGACTGTTGAACAATGACCCCACAGCCAACGTTCACCTCTAATAACCAAAGATTAATTTCAACCAGCCAGCATGCAGTGGTATCCTCTCTAAAGTGAAGTCAAGTAAAATATATATACTTTTATATCCTGGATGGCATTGATCTATCTGGAGCTTCAAAAACTAGCAAGTGTTTTAAAAATCTTCTAGTGAAGGGTGCAAGCCCCAAACTGTACTACAGGATTTACATAGTAGCTTCTGTTCCAGTGCTTTCTATAGTGTGGAAGAAGTCCTTAAATGCTAACAAACTGGTTGCTGTGGACGGCGGAGTGGACACAGCGAAGGCAGGCACAGACACAGCCGATCACCGCAAGCTGCGAGGAGTGGAGGTGGAGATGTTTGGTGAGATTTGCTCTCCTCTCCTGTGATTGGCCACTGCAGAAAGATGTCCATGGCTGGCTGCTTACTCACATTTCAGGCTGTTCAGCAGAGAGGCTCGGTCGTGACTCCGGGGACTCGTAACGCTGGTGGAAGTTGCGTTTTCTGAGCTTCTCAGGGGCTTTTCGCCACAAAACAATCTCCTGATTTACAAAATAAACAGGTAAACTTTATTTTCTATTTACAGTCATGTGAAAAAATAAGTACACCCTATGGAGATTGTTGGCTTTTTTGACATATTTGGACAAGCAAACATTTGATCATCTTGAAGTGCCGATTAATAAAGTTGATACACTTGAACAAAACCACAAGGAAAAATAGCTTTTTCAATCATTTATTCAACAGAAATATCAATAGATGTGATATTCTTCTGTGGAAAAAGTAAGTACACCCTTGACCTCAGAAGCGAGTATTGCCTCCTTTAGCAGGAATAACTTCTAACAAGTGTTTTGTATAATTGTCCACTAGTCTCGGACCTCGGCTTGCTGGAATTTTTGACCACTCTTCCATGCAATATTCTTTCAGTTTCAAGATGTTTGAGGGTTTTCTTGCATGTACTGCCTGTTTCAAATCCCCCCACAACATTTCTATGGGATTCAAATCCAGGCTTTGACTAGGGCCATTTTATAACCCTCCATTTCTTCTTATTGAGCCATTCCTTGGTGGATTTGCTAGTGTGCTTAGGATCATCATTCCGTTGAAAGGTCCACTTTCGGTTCAACTTCAACTTTTGGACAGATAGCCTCACATTTTACACTCAAGCACTCTTTGATATGATGCAGAATTCATAGTTGAATCAATGAATGCAAGCTGTCCGGTCCCTGAGGCAGGGAGGCAATCCCAAACCATAACATTTACACCACCGTGCTTCACAGTTGGTATGAGGTGCTTCTCCTGAAAAGCTGTCTTTAGTCAAGCCAAACATGTCTGCTGTTACTGTGGCCAAACAACTCTATCTTTGATTCGTCTGTCCAGAACACATTATTCCAAAAGGCCTGGTCTTTGCCTGTATGCTCATTAGCAAACTGTAGTCTTTCTCTAATGTTCTTTTTAGACAGCAAAGGCTTTTTACTGGCATGCCTCCCATGCAGGTCAAATTTGTGCAATCTCTTTCTGATTGTAGAAGCATGCACTTTGACACCAACAGCTACAAGACTTGCAACTTCCAAGTTTCAAGACTTAATAGCAGATCCTGTGAAGAAATTTTGGGGTTTTTGGAGACTTCTTTTTGCATCAGGCAGTCTGCTCATGGGCTGAATTTGCTTGGACGGCCAGTCCTGGACAAATTGGCGGTCGTTTGAAATCCGTGCCACTTGTAGATTATTTTCCTTACAGTGGAATAATGTATTTCAAATAATTTGAATATCTTTTTAAATCCCTTTCCAGACTCATAGGCATCCACAACCTTTTTTTCTGAAGGCCTTATGGAACTCTTTAGATCTTGGCATGATGACACCACACACCTCAATAACAAAGGGAACACCAGACACTAGATATGAGAGGGGTATTAATAAGACGGGTTCCATCTGCACTCCCTAAGCAGGTTCTAATCACTGACACCCAATCTTGAACACCTGATTCTAATTTTATGGATTTGAAGGTGTGATAAATGTAGGGGTGTACTTAGTTTTTCCATGTGACTGATCTGTTTTTTTGTTCAATTAAATTGTGAAAATTACTACAGAAAGTAAATTTTATGTGCCATTTCATAGAGTGTATCAACTTTATTAATAGACACTGTTTCAAAGAGGATCAAATGTTTGCTTGTCCAAATATGTCAAAAAAGCCAACAATTTCCATCGGGTGTACTTATTTTTTCACATGACTGTATACACACATGTAAACATTTCGCTCCTCAACCAGGGAGCTCAAGTCAATTAGTTGAAGATTATAACACAAGTTGTCTTGGCTTAATACTACTAGATAATGAAAATGACTTGGATGACTGAAAACCTTCAATAGGCATAACTACTGAGATGTTTCACCTGTTGTTTGAAGTATCTCCTGTCCTCTTCATCCACCAGCACCAGATTTAGGAAGTACCTCACAGAGAACTTCTTGTTTACATCTCTCATTGTAGCTGTGAGGTCATAGCCAGCCAGGAAGAGGCGTATGGGAATGGACTCACCTAGCAAAAAAACAACAACAGTTCATTGATCATAATTAGGTTTTAAAAAAAATTTTAAATACCACTGAGCTCAGAAAATAACTACATAATAACTGTTAATGTCCAAATGCATAAGGTGCTACTTTTCCATCAATACAATTATAATTTACGATTAAAGCAAATAACCATTATCTGCAAACTTTTGTGTTTTACAATCAATATAAATAAATCTTTTCACAAAACTGTAATGTCTTTGAAACGTTCAAGTCAAGCTTACCTTTCACTGGTGCTCCATCCATAATCTCATACTTAGCCACAGTTTCTGTCTCTGTAGTTGTGCTTGGCCCTGTCAGAGGAATGTCATATGACTTATTATGGAATTTCACAACGCTGAATTATACAGCGAGAAAAAGACAGTGATAATATTCCAATACTGTCATTCCAAAAGACTGTAAAGTCTCTCTCTTTTTTTTTTTTTTTTAAATCCGCATCGGGTCTCACCAATTCCAGTCATTTCTTTCTTGATTAGCTGAAGCTCCATGTGTTGGATTTTGATCCGAACCAGTAGGAAGTAGATTTTCCCCACAATTACATCTTTTAGGTGGTATCTGTTGGAAAGTAAGAAGACTTCAGAATTGATCAAGAACACTGAAAAAGTTTTCTCACCTACATTAAGCTCATTAAAGCAGTCAGTGAACAGCTCTTCAAACCTTTGCAACACATCCATAACATTGATAAAGGTCTTTGTTGATGTATAAGGTAACTTACTTGGACTTGTTGTACTCAAACTCTATGTGTAGGCAGTCCTCAATGCCCACTTCCATCTTGATGGAATTATTGACATCTGGATAGGTGGCAAGCTGATGGACAATGAGGTCATACTCCTTGACCAAATCAGAAAGCCTCCTCACTATGGTTACTTTGAGGAAATACCTGTTTTTAAAAAAAAAAAAAAAAAAAAAAAAAAAAATCAATGTCATTTCTCCTTTTCTGATGAGCCAATATCAGCCACCCTTATTCAGATCCCTCCCACTGTACAAGTGAGGGGAAAATATCCCTACATCAGTAGCTGTTTCCATCCAAATTGCTTGATTTAACCTGTGTGAAAAATTGAAATATTGTATAAAACATCTGCGAATAAAGCACTGTTTCTATACCATCTGTTCAAGAGAACAACATTTGTCACTTCCGGGGAAACTGGCACAAAGTATCAATACAAATGGAAAATGCTGCAACTGGGGAAGCCATTGTGGCTCATTTTTTCAATATAATAAACGACTTGTGCTTCAGTGCACGCAGAGGAAACGCTATCACAAACATCATGTTATCTTGCAATCAGAGGCGGTTGCCTGATTTGGGAACGGAATCGTGCGAGACAGTTCTGGGAGGTAATTATACCAAATCATTTCGATGACAGACTTTGGCTCGGGCATTTCAGAATGACAAAAACAACATTTGAGATGCTGTGCAACAAGATTGGTCCTCTTTTCTGAGCCAATTATCCAGTCACACGATTTGCTGAGGCAAAGTCACATAACATTTTTGATGTGCATCGAGGAATTTATTCGGTAAATGTGTTTCCATCGTAGTTTGAGCACAGGTCTTCTCACTGAATAAAAAAAAATACGCCTCAATTGAGTGCACACATTTTTTATGCGCATTTTGGAGATTTTACTTGCATCTCGTGTTTCCATCCAGCATTTTTGAATGCAATATTCCAAAATTCGCATAAAAAATACGTGGATGGAAACATAGCTACTAAAAAGGGAAAAGGGTAAGAGACCTGAATAGGCACAAACGTCCTCTGCTTGTCTGAACAGCTCAGTCACTGGACTGAAGAATAAAGACCTACCTCTTCACTTAAGTAGGCACTTAAGTGAGCCTTAACTCTGCACATCCAAAACTAGCCTAGACTTGTACTGTTCTTTGCTGTACTAACCCTCATATTAACTCCTCTTAGACTCTGGCCTGTTTGCACTAACACGAGAGTCTGCTGACTACAAAGCACTAGTCGCTCTGGATAAGAGCATCTTTCAAATGCTGTACATGTAAATGTTCACAAAACACACATGATTCAAACTTGTGGGATCATCATTAGATAGTGACCCAATTCAATAAAAGTATAAAACACTGGAAGAAAAATGAGAATATTCCTCATAACCGCAATATTTTTTTCAGTCAACATGCTTTTGTGCTTTTTAGAAATGCAAGATATTTGTTGGTGCAACAGGCAACTGCTCCCCAAATTACGGGAAGGTCCAACCACCTTTTTTTGCCAAAAAAGGTTACCTTTATAGATCGCTATAACAGAAATATGACACTTTTAATTTAGCAAAACACGTTTGAATCGGGGGGCATGGTTTGCCTCACACCTCTGTGATTAGGGGCTTGAATCCTGCCTCCGCCCCACATTCATGGAGTTTTCATGTTCTCCCCTTGCTTTGGGGGCTTCCTCCAGGTACTCCAGTTACCTCGCTCAGTCCAAAGACAAGCATTATAGGCTGATTGGCATTTCCAAATTGTCTGTGGTGTGTGAATGTGTGTGTGATTGTGCCCTGCAGTGGGTTGGCCTCTCCCGTCCAGGGTGTCCCCGGCTTGTGCCCAGAGTTCCCTGGGATAGGCTCCAGGCTCCTGTGGTACAGAAGATGGATGTTTTTTTTTTAATAGTAGCTTAAAAAATAAGACTAACCTCAGTCGCACATTAGCTCCAACGTAGGACTCGTATGGCTTCTCCACTTGCATGAACTCAAAGTCATAGCTGCGATTCTGGGTCAGCTCTCCTGGAAGAGCAAGCTCCTTCACCAGGTTCACAAACTCGTGTGTGTTGCTTTTATCACTGAACAGTTCTACATGACAAAACAGGAATAAAATAAAAGGTCGCAGTCACCAGTGCTGAAATTAATGCTGTTTGAAACAACACTACTACATCTCTTTCAGGACGTGAACATTATTGAGAAACAAACATTTATAGAGCAATCAGACAGCAATTTCTGAACAGGCTGCTGTGTGCTAGTTTTACACTGAAAGGGCAGCACTTGCTCTTTTGCACTCTCTCTCTCTCTCTCTCTCTCTCTCCCCCCATGTGACTACCACATGTTTTCTTAAGCCTTCTGCAGTACAATTTACAGCACAGACACGTTCAGCAGTTGAGCAATAACTGATCATGTTTAACGTTAACCCATTCTATACTCCATGGAACCGTGTTGACATGACTCACCAATCTGTCCGACAAACTCTATCCGAATTCCCTGATGTTCAAGCCGCTTACCAGTTTGTTTTACGTTGAGGTTTACCTTGTGGGGAAACAGAAATTATTGGGGGGGTTTTTTGTTTGTTATTTTTTTCAATAAATTATTAATTCATCAACAATTTCTTATGAAGACATTCTCATTTTATATAATGCCATCATCTGTGAAATATTTAAAAGGAAACAATGTTTATTAAAATATACCAACTACTAGTTTAATGGATACCATTAAAACTAACAAAACTACAATATACAGCAAAACTCTCCTTTGAGATTTTAGTTTTCTAACTTCCCTTAATTATGAACTACAGCCTACATACTGAAAGATTTTAATGGTTAAATGGTGACACATCACAAGTCCACCTACCAGGTAGACTACATGGTAGTGCTGTGAATCCAGTGAGTGACTCGACTGTATCACATTGTTAGTTCTGACTGATTTGTGCAAAGCTATTTTCCTTGCTGGCCATTAAAAATCTGGTGATTACAGGCAGTACAGATACCATGTGATTTTGGAAAGAATGTAGGGGTAACATTTGGTCTGACTTTAGCTGAGAAAGCAGAAAAGTTATCTGTAAGGTGTCTCCCGTATTAACACAGCAAGCGGTCAATTCTATCAATTCTAAATGCTTTGCCTAAACCTTAGATGTTGGCACATTTGACTTAGAGGAATATCCCAGCATTTTTAACCTAATCTACCACATTTTATAAGGTATGTGCAATAACCATGGACAAGAATTTCAATGTTTTTCTGTACTGAGAGGGTAACTGTAAGGGCAGTTGTTGGAACATTTCATAAACATTTAAATGGTAGGCAATCTGATGAATTCTTCAGCCAGAGATATTTGTAAATTAAGCTCTACATATGTATAGGTTCTACTTTTTCAGGGGAGGAATTTGTGGTTCTTGAGTTACCATCATAGACACATTGTAAGAGTGTCCAAATTCTTGTCCAGGTAGTTGTACATACATTTCACATGCAGTAGCTAGAGATTAGGTTGGAGTTTTCTTTTAACATGCGGTAATACAACAGGGTTTCCGTGGGTCCTTAAAAAGTCTTAAAATGTCTTCAATTTCTCAATGTAAAATAAGCCCTTAATTAGCATTAAAATGTCTTAAATGAATGTTTCTTAAAAATGTCTTAAAAAGGTCAAAGGTCTTAAAAATGCAACCGAACCGACACCGTAAACAAGATTTAGAACGTTTTTTTTTCCCGCTCGTTGCTTTTTGAGATGGTAAACCCGTGTGAATGTGTTGCACTCAGAGTGTGTGCGGCTCATCAGTGTTTTAGAGCGGCTCGGTTCACAGTAAATGCCTCTCCACACCAACTTCATCTCTGTGCTGCGAGTTAGCATAATCTCAAACATTTTTTGTGGGCAGAGGTTTACAGCATTTCACCTGATTGGTAATGAGAAGTGAATTTAAAAAAAAAAAAACTGTTGCCAACTAAACGGAGATCTTCCTGCAGTTTTCCGCCACAATAAAAGCCACAAGGTCTACCGCATAAAAGTAAATTAAGTCAGGAATATATTACTATTGTTAGATTACTATTTGTACCCCCAAATTAAAAAATATATTAAGTATTATTCAGTGCAATAGTAATATTTCAAAATAGCAAAGGTTGTTTTAAAAAAAAAATCTTTACAAAAGTTTATGTACATTTATAACATTACTTGTTACATTACCATGGCAAAAAAAAAAAAAATAGTAAACACTGCTGCGAGGGGGTTTCTAATACTTCTGCTGAGGGAGTAATGGTATATTTTTCTTTTTCTTTTCTGACTGCCGTAATCCATCTCTCTATGTTTTTCTTTTCCTCTCTTAGAAAGTCATGGAAAGGAAAATGGTAATGCAAAAAGGGTATTTGCTATGGTCTCCCATATACCTCTATAGAAGTTTATTTTACCCATGTATGTATATGCAGAAACAAAATCCATTCAATCCATTCACAATCCATTATAGCTTATGTATCGTGTAGCACGACTGAAGTGATGTGCAGATCTTAACATTTTCTGGAAATGTCTTGAATATGGTATTAAAAAGTATTACATTTGAAATGCTGATACCTGCAGATACCCTGTATAAGGCTAACGACACAGAATAATTAGCCTGTCAGATGTACACACAGCACCAATCAGAGAAAAACACAACCTTTTTTCCTCACTTAGTAAGGAAATGAGAGGTAATGACTCACCTTTCCGGAAACTGACTCTCCATCATAAAATAAATAATGTTTCTCCACTTTCCCATCTTCTGTCTTCAGCTCTGCTGTTTTTCTGCTCTCGGCATCATTGAGTACGACATCAATCTCACACACAGGACCAAACAGACCACCGAGGAAACTCTTGGGGGGATAAAACAATTACGTTGTGTCATTAGTCTAAGCATGGCTGATAACACACATTCACAGAGACCTTTAATTCACTGTTTATACAAATAGTCATCTCAAAGACAAGATTCTAATTAACTCTATTATTCTGTCTTTCGGTAATGGTTTAACTAACCTGAAAAGGTTAAAAAATAAATAAATAAATAAATAAAATAAAAGTGCTTGTTACCTGGGCATTAAAATGCCAAGAGAACAGCCTGTTTCCTCTCTTCAATGAGATTCTGTTATACTATATGAACTATACATAAGAGCCATCCATTATCTGTACCGCTAATCCTTCACAGGGTAGCGGGGGAGCCTGGCGCCTATCCCAGGGAACTCAGGGCACAAGGCGGGGGACACCCTGGACAGGGTGCCAACCCATCTCAGGGCACAATCACACACACATTCACACACCCATTACAATTTGCAAATGCCAATCAATTCCAGTGTCAAACCTACAACACGTCTTTGGATGGGGGAGGAAACCGGAGTACCCGAAGGAAACCCCTGATGTAACATGCTAGCTCCATGCACACAGGGTGGAGGCGAGATTTGAACCCCCAATCCCAAAGGTGCAAGGCAAACCACTACCCACTACACACACACACACACACACACACACACACACACACACACACACATATATATATATATATATATATACACATATATATATGATCTCTTTAAAACACATCACTCAAACTGAATAATCCTAATCGGAATATACCAAACCCTGACAAAGACTGAAAGGTCATGAATTTACATATTTTCTAATCTGATTTTCATAGTAAACCACGTCTCGATGATGCACTTTGACAGTGGCTTGATCTTATCTTGAAGCCGCTTGCAAACTCATATTTCACCTAACTGCACAACAGAATCATTAGTGAGGCACTCAGTCATACAGGATGTAACGATAGGATCAGTATCAGGTATCAGCATTTTTAAATCATTATTTTATCAAAAACTGGAAGAATAGGGTTGTTACAGAGTAACAATTTCATAGTTTATTAAAATGCATTTCTGTCATTTCTGCATTCCTGTTTATTTTTTTAACCTGATCAAGTTCCTCTCTCCAGTGGCTCTCATGGACGCCCTAAATCATATTAGAACAGCCTCCATGCAGGAGACACGACTGCAAGCCCTCTAGGTGTGCAATCCACTACTACTGTAAATATGTTTCATTGCTACCCCTGCTGCCACTTCTAACATCATCGTAACATTATCATACATGATGGCTATCAAACACAAAGAAGAGAACATGGCATTGCTGACCACAACTAAATGAAACAACTATCCATTTTTGGCAAAGCAGCAGCGTACAATGACACTCTAGTTTGATATTTTTTTTTTTTTTTTTTTTGACTTAGCACACTACTTCCAGCTAATCTCTCTTTCAGATATTATGAGAACATGATAAGTGCTGACAATTTAAGAGATTTTATGGTTATGATTTTATGGTAAGACTTTTGAAAAATAGCTTTCTAAGAAAGAAGAACAATTTCCTTTTGGTTTTTGTTACATTAAAAAAAAAAGATGTGCAAAGAGATCTTTTTCCTTTAATGTTCTCCAGAAACTTCTGTATATATAATAGTTGATTTTACACTATGTTAACTTACCACCAAAATTTCATGCCACAAGTTTTTTGCTTGATTTGGTGACTTTTAGACTCCTTTAGTGAATTTATTTGGTTGGTCGACTCACCACCAGCGTGTAAAGCCTGACTGAGTAGTGCTTGTGTGATCACTCATCCCCGCTGTTCCCATTGACCAATCACTCATCACCACTGTTCCCAATGACCAATCACTCCATCACCACTGGTCCCAATGACCAATCACTCCTCATTACCATCGTTCCCATTGGCCAATCACTCATCACCATCGTTCCCATTGGCCAATCACTCATCACCATCGTTCCCATTGGCCAATCACTCATCACCATCGTTCCCATTGGCCAATCACTCATCAACATCGTTCCCATTGGCCAATCACTCATCACCACTGTTCCCATTGGCTGGTTTAAATCTTGGCATTGATTGGTTTAAATCTTAAACATAACAATCAGCATGAGGACTTCATTGATAACAGCACACAACAGCAACCAACAAACATAGCTCATAATCACCATTGTTTCCCAACAACCAATCACTGATCACTATTGTACAGGAAATAGAAATGATCAGTTCACCTCCCGAGCCTTCTGGTCTGAGTCGTTCGATCTTTTGTCGTATGTAGGGTATGTATGTAGGGTATGTATAGGAAACAGAAATGATTAATTCACCTCCTGAGCGTCTTCTCTGGTCTTTTGAGTCTTTCATTCATATGTCAGGTGGCGTGACAGCCGCATATATTCTGTATTGGATACAGAAATTATTTCAGAATCCCCAAACTTCCTTACAAACAAGTGGGTAATTAGGTTTTATACTTTTACCCTTACAGTTATATGACGCCTTTCTAGTCTCAAATTTACAATTACAACTGTACAGTTTATAAATTTGTGAATTTTTGTCATGAAGGTTATTTTCCATAGCGTTGAATCTGGTAATAAAGAGTTAGTTAACGCTTTAAATTTAAAAAAAAACAAAACAAACAAAAAAAAAACCTCAGTCTATGCGGCGTGACAATCACGTGACAAATGACTCAGACCAGTAGACCCAGTTGAGTGGTGAATTAATCATTTCTGTTTCTCATAATTTGTCCTTGGCTGCATTATCTTTTTTTTTCCCCTTATTCGGAATATGATCAAAGTTTGCGCAGGTAGATGTGTTGACTTGGCTATTTTAAATGTAACATTTTAAATTGAATTCTGCTCAAATGAACGAAATGAAGAATAAATATTCGTTCATTTGGCTGAACGAGATTCAAAGATCCAAGTCAGTAAAATGATCCGATCTTCCCATCACTAATAAAGACCCTAATCTGTAATTGCATATGCAAATGATCATGATCGATGAATATGCAAATTAGCCCATGGCGTCATCTAGGAACTTCTATCAGCTTTCCGCGCGTGCTTCAGCTACTTCCCTCTGGAAAGAACTGGCAACCCTGCCTATGGAAGAAGAAGTGCAACTCCAAGTCTAAATGATCCAGAAAGGCCTCCTGGTCACATGATTGTTTAGCATTTTGAGAGGTCGGAGACCAGATTTCCCCCCTTTTAGTAACATCCCATTATATAAGGCGTTTGAACTTGATTTATACACATCATCTCAAGTCAACAAACAGTGCAAGTTACTCAGATTGAGACCCGACACCCGTCATCTGACAGCTAGCTAGCTAACCACATACTGTAGCTCACCGAACACAGGCTTTCTGCCAACTCTCTGCACACTGCCAGCTTTCCCTACAGATCTTTCACCACGTTCATGCCGCAAAACAAAAGTCTGTATAGCTCACTCCATCCCAGCGTCTAGCTAGCTAGCTAGTCCGCGAACTTTGCCGCATTGCTTTGACTGCTTGTACCAGCTAGCAGGTTGTGTATGCTAAGCTGGTTTAATGTTAGCGTACATGCTACAGCTGAATTATATTCGGGCATTTGGCTAATGACTACTTGTATTTAAAACAGGTTTAAAAAAAAGACAATTAGAGATAGATTTCACATAATGACCAATTTGCGTACAGTAACATTAGATATCTCGCTAACGTTAAAGGCGTTGATCCACACCCATTCACAACAACGGGACGGCTGAATCCCAAACGGCCGGCTAGTGAACACACAGTGCGCTACACCGCGCGCGGCAATCATGATGCTGAACCCTTTGTAGTGCACCGATACAGGTAGTAGACGGATATTTGGAGTTCATCCAGTCCGCACTTCCTTGGATGGCCTTGTTTTGACCAGCTCACTGCCTGTTACTTTCTCGTAGGTAAACTGAATGCAGAGATTTTTTTTTTTGTTGTTTACCCTGCTGACTGACTCACTACACTTTTAAATAAGACACCTGTCATTTTATATATGTATAAATACAGACATCATACTGTACCGTTCCCTAGCGCACGTTAAAAAAAAACAAACCGTTACCATTTCAGCAGGTCAGCTTTATCTTCTTCCAGTCCCAACGAGAGCTTGGTAGCTGGACCAACAGTCGCGCTCCCGTGTGTGAACCTGGGAACATTGGGAAAGCAAACTTGGGAGATATTTCAAAACAAAAGTCTGCCTTTGTCTCGTGGATTTCAGCTGCACTATCTGTATTATATTATATTACAATCTATGTTTTTACTCTCTGTTGGTTTTTGCATTTAACCACAAATACATTTTTAAACTAATTTGTTACATTTTAAAACCCTCCACCCTTTTTAAAATTATTATTTTTGTGCATATTTTGATTTCAGTCTTCAAGCTACCTTGGAAAAGTGAAACTACCCAGGACCTCTGGGAGCCTGAACGAATAGGGTTGAATTAAAAAGGAGGGCAGAGACTGTATTTACACCGGGAACAGTAATGAGTAAAACTCAGTTCTGCATGGATAAAGCAATATTTTCTAAACAATATGATGAAAACGCTAAGAATTAATAGTGAGATTTCTCTCTCTATCTAGTTTGGGATATCTTAAAAATAACAACCATGAAAAATTCTTATTAAAAATTGTGACAACTGAGTTGTTATCCATCCATTTCCCATAGCACTTATCTACACAGGGTCACAGGGAGCCTGGAGCATATCTCAGGAAACTCGGAGCACAAGGCAGGGGACATAACCACACGCCCTTTCACACACTGTGGACAATTTGGAAATGCCAGTCAGCCTACAACACATGTCTTTGGACTGGGGGAGGAAACCGGAGTACCTTGAGAAAACCCCAGAAGCACAGGGAGACCATGGGTGGAGGCGGGATTCGGAGGTGCCAGGCAAGCTTGCTAATCCACCATGCCACCACCCTCACAACATTCCTGATGCAATGACACCTGTGTTTTACTGTGCAAACATAAATTGTGCCGTTTATTTTGACTGTTCTTTAAATGAAGCCTAAATTCTGTAAAGAAATGGGCATCCAGCATTGCAACTCATTGAGGTAATAAACTATTAAGCTGTTTTTTTTTTTTTTTTTCACTTGAACACCACACACTGTTCTTTATCTTTAACACTGGAACACTGCTGTAGAACTGTAGGTTTGTTTGTTTGTTTTCTCCCAAAGATGCCCTTAGGTTTTAGGTGAAATCCTTGGTGTCAGTCTTCAAGGAACACGATGCCGTAAAATCACACAGTCTTACATTCGGTCTTCAGTAAACCTATCACTTACCTGCAACTTCCAACATCTACCGTTAGTCGATTATACCTGGTGTCTCAAAAATCTCCATACACAGGAGACTATGTCTGCCAGCAGCATGTCGGTTGTGCCTTCGTCGGTGGATGTACGTGGACGTCCGTTTCTCGGTTGGTCCACAGCATGTCTGTTTGGCAACAGTGTCGTGTGCAATGTGCTTGCCATGTTTCCTGTTAAAGTCCATCGCAACCTTGCGACAGCTTCCCGACCCAGCCATGAGAATGATTTCAATACGTGCTTCCCTTGTCAAAGGCATTCTTAAAGACTATCTGAATATATTATACAGTGCTGTGAAAAAGTATTTGCCCCATCCTGATTTCTTCTGGGTTTTTTTGTGTATATCTCAAGCTAAATTGTTTCAGAAATTAAAACAAAATCTAAGACAAAACAAAGGCAACCCGAGTAAACACAAAATACAGGTTTTAAATAATAATGTTATTTACTGAAGCAAAAAAGTTATCCAATACCAACTGGGCCTGTGTGAAAATGTATTTGCCCCCCGTAGTTACTAATTCCCCAAATCTATGAAACTGCATTCATAATGGGGTTCAGCTGGACTAGACAGAACCAGGTCTGATTACTGCAAACACTTAAATAGAACTTTTTCAACAGCATGAAGTTGGTTAAAAGGTCTTACCCAGTAACACACTATGCCAAAGTTGAAAGAAATTCCAGAAATGATGAGGAAGAAGGTGATTGAAATACATCAGTCTGGGTTACAAAGCTATTTCAAAGGCTCTGGGACTCCAAAGGACCACAATCAGAGCCATTATCTCTAAATGGAAAAAAAATCGGCACAGTAGTGAACCTTCCCAGAAGTGGCTGACCTTCCAAAATTCCTCCAAGAGCACAGCAACTGCTCATCCAGCAAGGGGCAAAAAATTTTCACAGCACTGTATTGGAAGACATTTTGCTAAAAAGTGTATGGAGATTTTTGGGACACGCTGTAGCTGCCAATTCACTATAACTTGTTAGTTGAAAGGCAACTTGCAATTTTGAAAAGATAGAAAATAATTATCAATACTTAATTTGTAAAACATTTGTATTGACACTATACTGCTGCTTTCCCAGTCCAAAAGAAAACGTGTGCCAGATTCTCCTCTGATCAGTCACTGGCCTCTTTAGTACAGAGTACAGTTAACACTATAGTCATGGGAAAAGTCCATGAACAATTTGTGTAAATTCTTGTCTTCTACAATTCATGTGTCAGTTTTTCACCACAGGACTGTTGTTGGCAATGACACTGAGGTGTTAAAAAAATACCAGCAACATTGCTGCACTCAATACACTCGTACCAGGACCACACACACACTAGCATGTCATCCCTACTGTTGTGCTGTTCAAGATTATCCATTTCCATTGATGAACAAACAGGGTAAAGGTGGATAAATTGTCCACAGCACCGGATTAGCTACAGTCAGAAAGTTCATTTAACGTAATGGAAAGTATTGAAGGTAGGTGTAAACATTATGTGTATTTTGCATACAATAACTTCTACTGACATTTAATCATGAACAAACAGTGAACAAAACTGTCCATTCATCATACCAGAGGACATATTTGTTCTAATTCGTTTCTCTCTTCTGTAAAGCAGGATGTGCGCTAAAACTCCAAAACCAACACAATTTTCTCCGAGTGTCAAAAAAACAGGTCATGTGAAATTACTGTCAGAGGAAGCTTGCTAGAGGTACTCAGCACGAAAGTGTGATAACACCACAAGAACAGGAAGTCTAAGAGAACACCAGTTAGTGGTGTCTGTGTCATTTAAACGGTAAAGTTGTCTTAAGGTTGCCGTTTTCTTCTCCAGCAGCACAAAAGAGGTCATCTGACAAATGGATATATGATGACTTATAATTATTTGAATACAGCTGCAAAGACTGGGTTACTGATATAGAAAACGAAGGATGCTTTGCAAAGTGAATGCTTTATTCCACAGTGCAACCCACTCCTCACTTAGCTAGAAGAGAAACAAAAGTGCACACTGTTGCATTATTCATGAGAACAACGTTAGAGTCGCTCAGTGATCTATACTGAAAAATGAAAATGACTTACTAATACACATGTTTATGTGACATGAAAGTACTAATAAGGAAAAGAGACAGCCCTTTCCTTGGACTTTTTAATTGAAAAATAAAATGCAGTGGAATAAAACCCCATGAGAGGTAAATACTAAAACTAATGAATTTCATGCACCTGCTACTGATTACAAGTGAATAATAATAATAATTATAATAATAATAATGCATTACAAATATATCAACAAATTATTAGGAAAAAAGCTTAGAGCAATTGCACAAGATTGTTTTCCATTAACCCTCAAGGAAAACAGCATTAATAAAGAAAAAACAAACAAACAAACAAAAGTGGCTGAAAATAGCAAAAACTTTTAGATTTAAGAAAATGACATTTCAGTTTAACTCTGATACAACATAAATATGTTATATGATGGTGAAGCATATACAATTTCTCGGACTATATATTATTTTATTTCTCATACTATATATTATTTTAAAGGATTCATTTACTCTCAAATGATCAGAAATAATATATTCAGGGGCATAAACGAATTGGATAATTTGAACTCACACTTCCTGCCTCAGCCGGCAGCACATACCATAAAGTAGTCCAGTACAAATGAACATGTGCTCATATCAAAGATTGAGGAAATAGAAAAAAAAAAATACAGCATTTTAGGGGCTTTCGGGCTTCTTATCCTGAGAGTTTTTGCAAGACTTAAGTGATATTAGATTGGCAGATTTCAGCTCATTCGATCATATTATCATCACGCAGATCCTCAACAGGCAGCTTGGGTTTCACAGACTCAGGAGATATATAATTGGAGTATTCCAACTCAGCACCGCTCCCTTCCTCCTCATTTTGGATCTGCTGTAGCAACTCTTCTGGACCACTTTCACGCTCTTTCCGGCTTAAATTCAAGGGGACGAGGTCACCAGAGCCGTCTCCAGACTCGGCGCTCTCTTCACTGCTCTCGACAGATTCGCTGCATAAAAAAATAGAAACAGAAGCACAGAGTCAGGCTCAGCCAACATCCTGTTGGCCTTCCGGTCTCTCTCCTTTTTTTTTCCCAAGAAGCCAGGAATGTTCCTTGACCAGTCCTCCATTTTGTGTGCTTCATTTTGTTCAAAACAACAAAGCCCTTAAAGACTGTAATAATGGCTGTGCATAAGGAAAAAAACGACTCTATCATTTAATTAAATTCCTTGGATAAAAATGTTCATTAAATGTATTTTGCTTTTAGTGAAACAGAGTGAATATGTATTGCACAAACCAGGGCAGAGAAATGAAAGCACTCTAATTTGGCAACAAATATACAGAAAGGGGATTGAATGTAGAACATTTTCGATACTGTGTTATATATGGTCTATTTACTAAACCTATGTGGACATGGGGTCAGAAAGACAGGTTGTTATTTTAAAGGCAGTTGGACAGCTGAATATATGATGACAGTGATGCAGAGATATGGGAAGGGGTTTTACGTTGTGGGTGTTTTTATGCACCCTACAGATGATGTGCGATATGATATCACACCCCAGTGAAATGAAATTAATATAAATAAAACATCAAATAAAAATACTCTATCTCTAAGACACGAACTCAAAATACTCCATTTTAAAGTTTATTTGTTTATCTATATATTATTATTTTAGCAGTTAGAGTTAAAAGAGTCCTGAAAGTCAGCACTGTGTCCTGCGTCCTTGCAGTAATGTGTTCAATACTTCTCCACATGGTGATGAATGGTGACATATTCAGCATCTGTTATTCTTAAATGTCAGTATCACGTTCCTGATTGTTGGTAGTATAGTTACAAATTTTTATAAAAGTGCAATTAATCGTAATCATAAAATGTCATCGTCCTTGCCACAGTATTCATGTTTACTTGTTTATTATAAACTAGATTACGTGAATCAACCACAAAGATTTGTATCTGTTTCACGTCCGCAAGAAAACCTCAGTACCTTTTATGGAAGAACAACTTAACAGTCTTTTTTTTTCAACGGCTAAAATAACTTCTTAAACTAAATGTTTGGTATGTAGAACTGTCTGATGTGCGAGGACTTAGAAATGCTTGTACTGATGAATATCAGATAAACAAACACATATTATTATTTGCAATGGCCCTGCATACATTTATACTTTAAGTCTTACATAAACACAAATGTCAGAATTTCAAATACGTGTTACAGCTGAATAAACAGCCAAATGTTCAGTGTTAATGCAGATGAAAAAAAAAAAAAAAAAACGCCCCATTTGATAGCCATATTGACAAAATCTGCATTAAGGAGTAAGGAGAAAAGTCTGCTTAAACAAATGATCCTTTCATGGTCGTCATTAGCAAACACTGTTGTTGAGTGTTCAGTGGAAATCACTCTGGAGGAAGTTGCCTAATGGGCTAGGTTTGTCTTCCTGCCTTTACAGTGTCCACTCTTTAACCGTTTCCAAACCACAAATGTTTGACGTTTAAGTGCTGATGTAATATATCGATACTATCCAGTACAAAAATACAGTTTCTTGCAATTGTAAAGCTCTAAAGCCTCACTTCTTCTTTCATCCCTCGGTTTCTTTTCGTCAATGACAGGAAACCTGGTGGCCCCATCACAGATCAAAATGTTCTCACTTAAGCCACATGATGAACATAAGTGCATGTTCTGTAAACTTGTGGACATGACCTGGCTCATTGGCAACACTCGTCTTAGGCAAATGTGATGGGTCATTATATGCTTTATACAGGAAACTATTGGCTGTTCAATCTCAGGGTAAAATCTTTTTTTTTTTTTAATGTGAAAATATGATGCAACTTCCTATACTCACAAGATCTTGTCAGTATGTGACGCAACAGCCCATGGACTATTTATGTCCAGGAAAAATACCAACATTAAGAAACCGATTACTCACATGTCCTTTACGGCTCTGGTGGGAAGCTGATTGATCTGTGCCACACAGTTTGCATTTTTGCTGTCCGGTCTGCACTTCACCCGACCGTACCTGCCGCCTTTCACTGAGGCTCCTAAAAACAAACAAACAAAATAATAATAATAATAATAATAATAATGTCCAACAATCCCCCAATGACCATCAGTTATGACACCCAAAACAATTTTTGTCTACAATGTTTAATTTTCATCACAAAATTGAAAATGTTTTTTCCCCCCCTTTACGTCGGAGTTATGCTAATGTGAACAAATATAAATCTTTGTATGGTAGTTATATTCACAATTTGTATTATGATGAATAAACTAAAATATGAGTTTTATCATTCTTTAACACATTAAATAGACAAGCCAGTGCTTTGACGAAAACATGGAGAGGGAGAGTTAAGTGAAGAAGACATAACACCGCTTAACTCACCCTCATGTGATGTTACATGTAAACAAAAATTATCCTCTTATCCAGTGTAATATGCGATGTAATACGCCAGGACAATGTAATTATTGGTAATATCATAACCGGTAACCGATACATTTGTGTCAGATAGGTTTATTAGGAAAGTTGTCGAAGTGAAACGATGTTAAGGACTTCCTTTGTGCTAGAAAGACGCAATAACGGTGTTATGAAGGTGTATATAATTTAGTAAAAGTGAACTGAAACATATAGCTAAGCATCGCTGTAATTCTGTTACAGTTTAACACTAAAAACACGCCGAGGTTTTAGTCTGGTATTCGGTATCTGAGGCTTTCGTTACCTCAAACATGGACTTTCAATTTCTCACAAACCTACAGCCCAAATCCCCAAGTTTTTTTTTTTTTTGTAGTATTTTACAAATGATTAGGAAGCAGTTATCGTGTGTTTGTGTGTATATACTCTACAGTATAACTTAATGCCTTAATTTACACTGATAAGATTAAAAAACAAAACAAAACAAAACAAAAAACAACTAAACCAGACAATACAGAAAAAAAAATACTTACCGAGTACATTATCCGATAACAGGTATATGAGGATGAGTGTTAATAAAGTCAAGCTGTGGTAGAATCGCATCGTGACGGTTTCTTTTTTTTTTTTTTCTCCGAAGTTCAAAACCGAATCAAAGCGCGTGAAGATGTGCGAGTGAGCGCGTTCACTCCCTTTCATACTGACTAGAAGCCCCGCCCACACGTGCGTCATCACCCGACCAAGTCTGTACTTAGCATACTGATGTGTGCATGTAGGACTATTGACACACATTCGCTGGTTCTTGTATCCAATCAGGTAACCTGAGTAAACACAAAATACAATTTTTATTTTTTTAAATTGAAGCAACACCTTATTTATTTATTTATTTATTTATTCATTTATTTATTTATTCATTTTTTGATCCAACACCTATCATCAATGTGAAAAACTAATTGCCCCCTTAAACGTACAATCTGTTTGTGCCACCTTTAGCAGCAATAACTGCAACCAAAGGCTTCCGATAACTGGAGAACAGTTTTACACTTACTTCTAGGACTAGGATTTACTCCGATGCTTTGGATCATTGTCTTGCTGCATAATCCAGTTGCGCTTGAGTTTCAACTTACAGCCTGAAGGCCGAACATTCTCCTTTAGGATTTTCTGATAGAGAGCAGAATTCATGTTTCCCTCAATTATTTCAAGTTGCCCAGGCCCTGAAGCAGCCCACATCCATCACACTTCCACCACCATGCTTGACTGTAGGTATGATGTTCTTTTTGTGTAATTCCGTGTGTGGTTTAATGATGTAATGGGACCCCTGTCTTCCAAACAGTTCCACTTTCGACTCATCAATCCACAGAACATTCTCCCAAAAGGTTTGTGGATCATCAAGGTGTGTTTTGGCAAAATTCAGATGAGCCTTAATGCTCTTTTTTGCCTCACCACTCTTCCATGGATGCCATTTTTGCCCAGTGTCTTTCTGATAGTGGAGTCATGAACAGTGATCTTTATTGATGCAAGAGAGGCCTGTAGGTCATTTGATGTTGTTCTTGGCTCTTTTGTGACTTGTTGGCTGAGTAGTTGCTGTGCTCTTGGAGGAATCTTTGAAGGTCGACCACTTCTGGGAATGTTCACTACTGTGCCGAGTTTTTTTTTTTTCCATTTGGAGATAATGACTCACTGTGGTCCTTTGGAGTCCCAGAGCCTTTGAAATAGCTTTGTAACAGACTGATGTATTTCAATCACCTTCTTCCTCAACATTTCTGGAATTTCTTTCAATTTTGGCATAGTGTGTTACTGGGTAAGACCTTTTAACCAACTTCATACTGTTGAAAAAGTTCTATTTAAGTGTTGATTTGATTGAACAGGGTTTGCAGTAATCAGGTCTAGTCCAGCTGAACCCCATTATGAATGCCGTTTCATAGATTTGTAGAATTAGTAACTACGGGGCAAATACATTTTTCACACAGGCCCAGTTGGATAACTTTTTTGCGTCAATAAATAACTATCATTTAAAAACTTCATTTTGTGTTTACTCAGGTTGCCTTTGTTTTATCTTAGACTTTGTTTTAATTTCTGAAACAATTTAATATGAGATATAGAAATCAGGATGGGGGCAAATACTTTTTCACAGCAC
Organism: Cranoglanis bouderius; assembly: GCA_023630585.1. Lineage (NCBI taxonomy): Eukaryota > Metazoa > Chordata > Actinopteri > Siluriformes > Cranoglanididae > Cranoglanis > Cranoglanis bouderius. The sequence continues at coordinate 11,448,880 of CM042536.1, read as the reverse complement.
TGTATCTACAGAGGGTACATCTTTGTTATGTTCAATCCCTCAGTCTTTTTGTGATTGATGCAGCCAAAAATGTTTGATTTTGCTACGCAATTTTTCAAAATTGAGTTTTTATGTTTTTTTTCTGGAAAACTACTTGAATTGGTGAAACTGCAATTGCATGAAATTGTTTTGCATGGTATTTCGCAGTGATGTCTGTTGGTAAATGAGACCTTTTACCTGTACTCATTTTCGGCGCACGTGAAACGAATGGGGCTTTGGCTGAATGCGTGTTGTGATGACATCACATGGCGCATTGTGATGATGTCACATGACATGTCTTGGCCCAAACCTGCAGAAAATCTGCGGCAATTTAGAAAAATTGTGAGCTCCTGCATATATTGCGGCGTATCCTTGATTTTGCATTAATTTCTGTGACAGCAAAATCCTGGAGGGACTGATCTCTGTGCAGTGTAAGACAAGACTGCTGCTTAAAGCTGAACACTACCACACTAAACAGTACACCATAGTTGTCTTACATAGGTGGTGTGTTGAATCTTGGGGAGTTTCCTCTTTCAGGCTAACACTGCTGATTCTACAAACATAAATCCGGTTTTAAAAAAGGGTTAAACAACCAAATCTGTCATATAATTAGCCTGTCATATAAAAACATCTGAATCAAAAGTCAGACATAGGCTTGATTTGCACATACTATTTGCAAACATTTTAAAGGAAACCAGGAAGGTTTATAACTCAGGAGCAGGTTTTAACACCCTCAGTGTGTAACTAAAACCTAAAGAAACCAAATTTATTGGTTGAACTATGATTTGGTTAACACTCATATTCAAATTAAAAAAGCCATTCATTCATCTTCAGTAACGGCTGAATCCTGAGCAGGGACGCAGTGGATCCGGAGCCTTTCCTAGGGCACAAGCTGGGAGACGTCATCATATGGGACCCCAGTTCATGATCGGGCTCCAGGCACACATATGCATGAATACTCCCCCAACCCCCCGCCCCGGGGAATCTTTTGTAAATGTGAATAAGTAGGTGTGAGTTAATTTATTTTGCCCCAAAGGCAGAGAATACGCATCAAAATTTAACAAGATGATACTTCTCTTTTTTCATTTTTGCCACAAGTAGGAGGAACTGTTTCATGGTTAAGTGAAATTTGGAGCAAGTCCTTTGACCCTTTGCCATGACCATTCAGGAGAAAATGAGTTCCAGAGGGGGGAAAAACAAGTGCAAAATTGAAAAAAAAGGCTTGTTTTTTTTAAAGTTACTTTGCATTACTTTTTATATTCTGATACTTCATCTTTTAATAATTAATATTTTGTAATTTTATTTAATACTGTTTTACTGTTACCTATGTTGAACATTTTCTGATATCCCCTAATGGCATTGTGTGGGTTATTTCTGCAATAAATAACACCAACAAAGCCCTAGAAAGGAGTAGAGTTGACTGTTGAATTTTAACTTGTAATGCTTCTCCCCACAGCATTTAGAGGTGCTACACCTCTGTAGTTAATATAAAATGCTCTCACACAGCAACAGGATAGTAAATAGAGCCAGTTCACAACTTGAGCATTATTATTATTTTTACTATGGCTCCCTGGTTTAGCACCATGATTTTTCCAAATTTTGCAACACTAATTGATAAAAAATAAATGTCATATTGCCTCTTGCTGGAGCATTTTATTTATATTCATCTCACAGCGCCTTCTGGAAAGTATGTTCATTTACTGTGCATGTACTCAATACTTGGTAGGGGCTCCTTTTGCTTTAATTACTGCCTCAATTCGGCATGGCATGGAGGTGATCAGTTTGTGGCACTGCTGAGGTGGTATGGAAGCGCAGGTTTCTTTGACAGTGGCCTTCAGCTCATCTGCATTTTTTGGTCCCTCGTTTCTCATTTTCCTCTTGACAGTACCCCATAGATTCTCTATGGGGTTCAGGTCTGGTGAGTTTGCTGGCCAGTCAAGCACACCAACACCATGGTCATTTAACCAACTTTTGGTGCTTTTGGCAGTGTGGGCAGGTGCCAAATCCTGCTGGAAAATGAAATCAGCATCTTCAAAATGCTGGTCAGCTGAAGGAAGCATGAAGTGCTCTAAAATTTCTTGGTAAACGGGTGCAGTGACATTGGTTCTCAAAAAACACAATGGACCAACACCAGCAGATGACATTGCACCCCAAATCATCACAGACTGTGGAAACTTAACACTGGACTTCAAGCAACTTGGGCTATGAGCTTCTCCACCCTTCCTCCAGACTCTAGGACCTTGGTTTCCAAATGAAATACAAAACTTGCTCTCATCTGAAAAGAGGACTTTGGACCACTGGGCAACAGTCCAGTTCTTCTTCTCGTTAGCCCAGGTAAGACGCCTCTGACGTTGTCTGTGGTTCAGGAGTGGCTTAACAAGAGGAACATGACAACTGTAGCCAGATTCCTTGACACGTCTGTGTGTGGTGGCTCTTGATGCCTTGACCCCAGCCTCAGTCCATTCCTTGTGAAGTTCACTCAAATTCTTGAATCGATTTTGCTTGACAATGCTCATAAGGCTGCGGTTCTCTCGGTTGGTTGTGCATCTTTTTCTTCCACACTTTTTCCTTCCACTCAACTTTCTGTTAACATGCTTGGATACAGCACTCTGTGAACAGCCAGCTTCTTTGGCAATGAATATTTGTGGCTTACCTAGTGAACCAAACTGAGAGACCATTTTGAAGGCTCAGGAAACCTTTGCAGGTGTTTTGAGTTGATTAGCTGATTGGCATGTCACCATATTCTAATTTGTTGAGATAGTGAATTGGTGGGTTTTTGTTAAATGTGAGCCAAAATCATCACAATTAAAAGAACCAAAGACTTAAACTACTTCAGTCTGTGTGCATTGAATTTATTTAATACACGAGTTTCACAATTTGAGTTGAATTACTGAAATAAATGAACTTTTTCATGACATTCTAATTTATTGAGATGCACTTGTATATTGTCATTTTTAAGTAACATTAACACACATCCTTTTATACATCCTGAACATACTTTTCTAGATTTAATCATTTATTAGAGATTGTTATCAAGGATCAGGTTATCAAATGGGACCAAATGGTTTAATCACTTAAAGGTAAAAAAAAAATATTCACCACATTGTTGTTTCCATGAAATATGAAACTATGCCATGTGTATGTTGTCAGTCTGAGTTTACAGTTGCAATATGTGTCAAATGGAAGTATATCAGTGTATCCAAGTGTTTGTCCAAATAACAGAGAAAAGTTTCTGAAGGATTGAGGACCTCTTCAAAATATGGGGTCTCCTGCATCCCACAAAGGAAGTAAGAAGAAACTTCAAAATGGGACATTCATGCATCTTGGACAAGAGCACCACTGGACACTGATTCCTCTTTCTGCTGGAAGGAGAGACACACCCTGCTGGGAGGGCACAGGAGCCCACATCAAGCAACTGACTTCAGCTGCAACAGAGTGCAAACCAGACAGCAAGATTCCTGACCAGTTACTCCACACAGCTAAAGATGCCTGGTGGAACTGAATCTTCAGGAGTCGTGTCCTGGTCAGCTCTATGATCACCTGTAGACATCACTGCCCTTCAACCTATGATGACTGCCACATGTTCTCGGGCCGTTAAAATGGCTCTGCATTCAGACGTCCCGGAGGAGGGATTTGTAGTAGATTTCTAAAATTGTGGCAGTAATGTGATTAAAGTTAAAATGATCAGGAATGTGTTTCAGAGATACCAGGTGAACTAAATCTGGTCATCTAAACTGTGTTTAATTACAGTATTCCTCAGGGCATGTTTGGTGTCATTTGTATCCATAGTTAATGGTGAACGATGTGGTGATATCATAAATATCATATAGTTTAGGAAATAACATTTACAATACATGTTGTAATATGTGCTCTTTACACACACACACACACACACACACACACACACACACACACACACACACACACACACACACACACACACACACACACACACACAGGCACCCCCTGGTTTGCATGAACTCATTCTCGGGAACTTAATTAACATACAGTTCCTTAAAGTGAGAGAACCCTGCCATAAAACACATGGTTTCATCTCCATTTGGTATCCTGGTCACTATACATTTCAAAGAGGGTCAAGGGTATAAGAGGATCTGCTTGGTAGAGAGAAAGAGAGAGCTTATAACATCAGAAGCTTATAACATCCAAAGCTTATAACATCAGGGAGGCTTGTAACATCCGAAGGGCCTTTTGCCATAGATGCTTTTATCACCCTGCATCCGAGGTTCATGACGCTGACTGTAATCTTGTAAATTATTCTTGTCTCTATTTTATGTATCTTTATCTCATATTAAATCCATTTGTTATTCTATTTCTAAATACTCTGTGCCTACGTTTGGTATTCTTATTAAGAATAGCTTCTTAAACTAAAAGTGTATAATACGTTAGACACGTTTAAGGTCAACCTCTGACAAGCCAAAAGTAAAGGCTAATACATGCAAGTTTAAACAGAACCTCTGACAAGTAAGATAGGAAAGGCCTAGGCTTGCACGTTGATAGAAACCTCTGAGCTAACAACATAATGGTTTAATGAAGAAGCTACATGAAAGTCTCTGACGTAGGAACGTCATTTTAATGAAAGCTTCGCTCGAAGCTGCTTAGGGGTAAATATTAGTAGAACACTGAGTGCTAACACTTCTAGCACTAACTAGAAGAGTATTCTATTGGAGTCAGATAATCAATTAAATGGAGTCAGATGTTTAAATCATATATTAAAACACGCATTAACCTTCGCTGCTCCTATTTCCGTCGTTGGTTTTAGGAGAGCAGTGGGCTAAGTAATTAACTTTATATATTTTAGCCCTACAATACTAAAAATAACCCCATACATAGGTTTACTTCAACATAATCCTTTGGCAGTTACTTGCCAAATATTTGGCGGTTGGCCTTGGCACGGCTGTGCTAACACTGGTTAGGGGTTTTGACTTAAAACATGTTGCAAATCATCTGCTGAAATGTACTGGAGGTCGCTGTCCCATTACTGTTGACATGGACACGGACAGAGGCGCTTACCACAGCTTGCTTTTCCATGCCAAACCCAACAAATCATGATGCTGCTTTGTGGACAGTTTACTGGAACTATCCTGAGAACTTGCAACTTCTCTAAATTCTTATTGCCTCAGTCATCTTAGTGTTATGTCTTAATTATTCTATTTGATCATGTTTGTGTAAGAGTACTTTTAAGGGGTGATTCAAATTGACATCCCGAATAATTGACATCCCTTTTCCTTATATAACCAAAGACACTTCAAAATGTGAAACCTTATTTTGTCAATAATATAAAGGATGTCAATAAAAATTCAGTTAATTTGTTACAGCTTGCAAGAATTGTAGGGTGCCACAATTACATTTTGACAAAATCATTTATTCCTATAAATAGGTAATTTTCTGATGTAGACTGTAATAACAGTTAATACAAAATGTTTGTTTTCCCTAAAACAAGGCTCCAACAATAGTACAGCATCACTGAGTGAACCTATGACCAAGTAAAAACAGCTCATATAACTGTTCCTTGCCTTGAGTAATAGCCTAGAGTTTAGGGATGGAGTGTACTGCAGTTTAAATATCATGTTTAACTGTGCTAAGCAATTAGTTGCTGTTCTTTGCAATGTTTTGTCCCTGTTAAAAAGATATCAAGACTTAATACAAATGCAAATATTAATGCAGATCTGGGACTGGAAAGCTCTGGATAAAAACTCAGTGGCAATAGCAGTAAATGAATCTGGAGGTAAACACTTCATTAAAGTCAGAGGTGTCCAAACGTTTTTCAAAGGGGGCCAGATTAGAATGGATCCAAATACCCAAGACCCGGTCAACAAAATATTATTTGAAAGGACGAATATAGTGCATTTATTTTTCGTGAAAAATAACTGCAGCAGGGTATCACATGACAGCTGTAGTTGTGACACGAATGATGATAATCAAAAATTTGTGCTTCTTTTTAGGATAAATAACATAAAGACCACTTTAGTCAGTGACTCTCAAGAATTCGCAAAAGGTTTACAATGCTTAGTAGTTGGAAGCATTAGCTCTAGATATTACACATATTACATTGACATATGAAACACACACATCTGCAAAGTTAACTTGCATGTGTGGGGGCATGGTGGCTTAATGGTTAGCATGCTCACCTCACCTTGCACCTCCAGGGTTGGGGGTTTGATTCCTACTTCCGCACTGTGTTTGTGTAGAGCCTGCATGTTCTCTAGGGGTTTCCTCCCCCAATCCAAAGACAAGCATTGTATGCTATCAAATTGTGTGTAGTGTGTAGTGTGTGATTGTGCCCTGCAATGAGTTGGCACCCCATCCAGGGTGTCTCCCCCAGGGTGTCTCCCCCAGGGTGTCTCCTCAGGGTGAGTCCCCTGGGATAGGCTCCAGGCTCCCTGCAGCAATGCAGAAAGTACAGAAAATGTATGGGTGGAATTTGCAGGTGTAGTTAGAGGGGAAAAAGGCTCTTGCAGTTTAGTTAAGTCTACTACCACTGGAACAAGGAGAAATTGTAATATGTTGGTCAGCAGGCCACCTATCATACATTCCAAGATGTCTAAAATCTGCCCACAGGCTGCATTTGGCTCTGGGGCTGGACTGTGGACACCTCTGATTAAAGTATCCCTGATCTAGAAAAACATGCTTTTTAAAGGGTTTACATATAAGGGGTGCCATATTTCTTTGCTAATTTGATCACTGATAGGGTTGCAGACTCTTCTGAAAATGACACAACCTTCAGTGGTCGGATGTTCACAACTCTGCAGTGACCCACTGTGTGTGTGGTTTTGGGAGGGGGTGTGCAGTGTTAGGTTTTATATTCCACATTTCCACACTGTCATATGATGGGGGGAAAAAAAGCTTTACTACTCCTCTGCAAATTGATTATGACTAAAGTGGAAGTCAAGCTAAATTCACGTCAATCATGTAAAAGTCTGCATCACTTTATTGGCACAAAGGAAATGTCACCACAACTGATTAGCCAAATCAGTAAACTCAGCCGGCATAAAATGTTTCAGCTGATACGAGCTCATACTGCCAGGAAGTGGTTTTTTTAATCTACTCACAGGAAATGACAAAGACATCTTATTAAAGACATGACAATTTTTTCATCATAACTAGAGACAGGGAAATATTAAGATTAGTTTAAGCATTATATACATATTTGTTTGGTGTTTTGTGCATTATATAGATAATAAACATAAATACATATGAATATGAAACAAAAACATATCAGCCCAGAACCTGAGAAGTCATTTATTTTGTACACTATAAACATTTCAATCACTCCCCTGTTTGGTACACTTCAGGAATAACTTCTCTCTTGTTGAGATGTTACTTATGTTGAAATTGCAACACGACTGTCAGTTAGTCTGTCTGTATGTATAACAACTGGGAATGCCACAGCATTTCAACAGAACTCCTCAGCATCATGAAAACTGCTCACACACTCCACAACACAGTACATAGTCACAACAGTACTTTCAGCAAGAGACTAAGGCCACCAAAAAGCAATAGTGAAAGCCACAGATGTTCCCTGCTGCTGGCAGTCAGACTGTACAACTCTTCTACTTTCTGCAGGGAGAGACTTGTAAAAATTCTAAATACTTTTGTGTTAGGACATGTACAGTTACAGAGAATACTTCTATTTATATAACCCATTATAGTTTTTATACATGACCAAAATTTATATCCATATTTTACCAAATCTATTCATTGTTATTTGCATTGTCTTGAGCAAGTTCGCAAAGGAAGGCCTTCGGGCTCAAACAAGTTCTTTTCTTGATGCTTTAAATTCTTGTACAGTGTATCTCTTTTTGTAAGATGATTTCCTGTGTTACTGTGATGACAGAAACAGTGTCTCTTGCTAAAGGGGAAATTACAACAAAACAGATGAAGCATTCAAATTCAATAACCCTTTTTCTTCGAAAAGCTGCAAACATCAACACAAGAAAACACTTACAGGAAATAAGTCTTATTGTAGGCTTCTGTATTGATTCACTGTGAATAGAAAAACAATCTGGCTTGAAATAATGGATATTCTTCTAGTGCAATGTGATAGATTACTGTTGTAACATATGAAATAAGATGCATTTTTTATTGACCTTGTTGTGTACAGCCGTGGCCAAAAGTTTTGAGAATGACACAAATATTACTTTTCACAAAGTCTACTGCTTCAGTGTTTTTAGATCTTTTTGTCAGATGTTACTAACTGTTACTGAAGTATAATCACAAGCATTTTATAAGTGTCAATGGCTTTTATTGACAATTACATGAAGTTTATGCAGAGTGTCAATATTTGCAGTGTTGACCCTTCTTTTTCAAGACCTCTGCAATTCGCCCTGGCATGCTGTCAATCAACTTCTGGGCCACATCCTGACTGATGGCAGCCCATTCTTGCATAATCAATGCTTGGAGTTTGTCAGAGTTTGTGGGTTTTTGTTTGTCCACCCGCCTCTTGAGGATTGACCACAAATTCTCAATGGGATTAAGGTCTGGGGAGTTTCCTGGCCATGGACCCAAAATGTCGATGTTTTGTTCCCCGAGCCACTTCGTTATCACTTTTGCCTTGTGGCAAGGTGCCCCATCATGCTGGAAAAGGCATTGTTAGTCACCAAACTGTTCTTGGGTGGTTGGGAGAAGTCGCTCTCTGAGGATGTTTTTGTACCATTCTTTATTCATGGCTGTGTTCTTGAGCAAAATTGTGAGTGAGCCCACTCCCTTGGCTGAGAAGCAACCGCACACGAGTGGTCTCAGGATGCTTTACTGTTGGCATGACACAGGACTGATGGTAGCACTCACCTTTTCTTCTCCGGACAAGCTTTTTTCCAGATGCCCCAAACAATCGGAAAGGGGATTCATCAGAGAAAATGACATTACCCCAGTCCTCAGCAGTCCAATCCCTGTACTTTTTGCAGAATAGCAGTCTGTCCCTGATGTTTTTCCTGGAGAGAAGTGGCTTCTTTGCTGCCCTTCTTGACACCAGGCCATCCTCCAAAAGTCTTCGCCTTACTGTGCGTGCAGACACACTCACACCTGCCTGCTGCCATTCCTGAGCAAGCTCTGCACTGGTGGTGCCCCGATCCCGCAGCTGAATCAACTTTAGGAGACGGTCCTGGCGCTTGCTGGACTTTCTTGGGCGCCCTGAAGCCTTCTTCACAACAGTTGAACCTCTCTCCTTGAAGGTCTTGATGATCCGATAAATGGTTGATTTAGGTGCAATCTTACTAGCAGCAATATCCTTGCCTGTGAATCCCTTTTTGTGCAAAGCAGTGATGGCTGCACGTGTTTCCTTGCAGGTAACCATAGTTAACAGAGGAAGAACAATAATTTCAAGCATCACCCTCCTTTTAAAGCTTCCAGTCTGTTATTCTAACTCAATCAGCATGACAGAGCGATCTCCAGCCTTGTCCTCATTAACACTCTCACCTGTGTTAACGAGAGAATCACTGACATGATGTCAGCTGGTCCTTTTGTGGAAGGGCTGAAATGGTCATGTTTTTTTGGGATTAAGTTCATTTTCATGGCAAAGAGGGACTTTGAAATTAATTGCAACTCATCTGATCACTCTTCATAACATTCTGGAGTATATGCAAATTGCCATCATAAAAACTGAGGCAGCAGAATTTGTAAAAATTAATATTTGTGTCATTCTCAAAACTTTTGGCCACGGCTGTACACATGTAAACTACAATGAAATGTTTTCTGTGCATTTCTGAACAAAGTTGGGCTGAGAGTGTGGAGGAAGATTGTCACTCAAGCGCTTAGCAGTGGCAATTGTGGGGGTTTAATTTCCCAACCTTCTGGTCACTAGCACAGAACATGTCACATTGTGTTACATTGAAATGGATTGTGAAACCTTCGCTCCTGCCCTGTGGAGGTTGTTATTGATGTGACTGACTCTTTTGTTTTTGCTATACACTGAAGACATTTGGGTTTGAGATCAAACTATCTCATACGAGATGATGGATCAGAATATCAGCTTTCATATAAGAATTTCAGATAAGATAAATAGCTGAGAACATGACACCTTTGGTAGCAGACCATCCAAATTTTAAGTGAGCAAAAGTATTGCAACAGACAGTTTTTAAAGTAAATAACACTTAATACTTGGTTACATATCCCTTGCTTGCAATAACTGCATCAAGCCGGTGACCCACTGACATCACCAAATTGTTTCATTATTCTTTTGATGCTTTTCCAGGCTTGTACCACAGCTTCTTTCAGTTGTTGTTTGTTTTAGGGGGTTTCTCCCTTCAGTCTCCTCTTCAGGAGGTGAAATGCATGCTCAGTTGGGTTAAGGTCTGGTGATTGACTTGACCACTTCAAACTTCTGCTTTTTGGGTCATTGTTTGCGGCATGAAGAAGTTCCTCCCAGTTAGATTGGATGAATTTCTCTGTACATTTGCAGACAGAATGTTTCTGTAAACCTCTGAATTCATTCTGCTGCTACCATCATGAGTTTCATCATCAATAAAGATTAGTGAGCCTGTTCCAGAAGCAGCCATGCAAGCCCAAGCCACAACACTACCTCCACCGTCCTTGACAGATGAGTTTGTATGTTTTGGATCATGAGTAGACCCTTTCATTCTCCACACTTTGGTCTTTCCATCACTTTGTTAAAGGTTAATTTGGTTCCAGAACTTTTGTGACTCCTGTCTGTATTTCTTTTCGCGAATTTCAATCTGGCTTTCCGATTCTTACTGCTGATGAACAGTTTTCATCTTGTGGTATGACCTCTATATTTCTGCTCTCAAAGTCTTCTTTGAATGGTGGATTGTGAAACCTTCACCCCTGCCCTGTGGAGGTTGCTGTTGAGGTCACTGACTGTTAGTTTTTGCATTTTTCTTCACAGCTCTCACACTGTTCGTTATCAGCTGCTGTTCTTTTCCTTGACCATCTTGTTTGATGTCTGGTTGTTAGTGCACCAGTGCTTTCTTTCTTTTTCAGGACATTTCAAATTGTTGTTTTGGCTATGACCAATGCTTATGCAGTGGCTCTGATTGATTTTTCCCTCTTTTTTCAGCTTCAGAATGGCTTGCTTTTCTTCTATAGATAGCTCTCTGGTCTTCAGTGTATAGCAAAAACAGAAGAATTGGCCTTGCCATTTCAATACTTTCAGGGGGGACTGTAGTTATGGTGGTAAAGTGCTACATCTAAGTCCTGTTTGTCTAGATAACCTCTGTCTTATAGACAACTCCTGGAATTACTCATTCTTTAAGTATAATTTTGAGTGGCCACATGAAGGCAATCGTGGAGTATAATTTGTTTGTTTGCGTACGGCTTCAGTCAAGGACTCGGTCGCATCAGAGAGCAAAAACAAAGAGCCAGTTTAGTCCATTTCCTCTGTAAGGGTGATGTAGACAACTCCATTACATCATGATGCTGAGCTTGATGGAAACAATGAATCGGTGGTTTCTTTTCTGGTTTTGCTCTTGTACACACAGCAACTGAAACTATGGGGATTTCTGTCTCTGACATTTTATGCAGGTTTCCTAGATAAAGCAAGTTTTTTCTGGCTTCCACTATCCCACATTACTTCACTTGATTCCTTCATTCATTCAGTTTATGTACTTGCTGGAATGCCTAGAACAACAGAATTTATTATTATAATAAAACTCATGAATCATAAGACATAAGATTTACAAAGGATTCTGAATCATAACTGAATCATCTAAAGCGACAGTCCATGACATGCATCCTTGAGGTATACCAAGAATAATGGTAAAGCAATATACAGGTGCATCTCAATAAATTAGAATGTTGTGGAAAAGTTCATTTATTTCAGTAATTCAACTCAAATTGTGAAACTCGTGTATTAAATAAATTCAATGCACACAGACTGAAGTAGTTTAAGTCTTTGGTTCTTTTAATTGTGATGATTTTGGCTCACGTTTAACAAAAACCCACCAATTCACTATCTCAACAAATTAGAATACTTCATAAGACCAATAAAAAAACATTTTTAGTGAATTGTTGGCCTTCTGGAAAGTATGTTCATTTACTGTACATGTACTCAATACTTGGTAGGGGCTCCTTTTGCTTTAATTGCTGCCTCAATTCGGCGTGGCATGGAGGTGATCAGTTTGTGGCACTGCTGAGGTGGTATGGAAGCCCAGGTTTCTTTGACAGTGGCCTTCAGCTCATCTGCATTTTTTGGTCTCTTGTTTCTCATTTTCCTCTTGACAATACCCCATAGATTCTCTATGGGGTTCAGGTCTGGTGAGTTTGCTGGCCAGTCAAGCACACCAACACCATGGTCATTTAACCAACTTTTGGTGCTTTTGGCAGAGTGGGCAGGTGCCAAATCCTGCTGGAAAATGAAATCAGCATCTTCAAAATGCTGGTCAGCTGAAGGAAGCATGAAGTGCTCCAAAACTTCTTGGTAAACGGGCGCAGTGACTTTGGTTTTCAAAAAACACAATGGACCAAAACCAGCAGATGACATTGCACCCCAAATCATCACAGACTGTGGAAACTGAACACTGGACTTCAAGCAACTTGGGCTATGAGCTTCTCCACCCTTCCTCCAGACTCTAGGACCTTGGTTTCCAAATGAAATACAAAACTTGCTCCCATCTGAAAAGAGGATATTGGACCACTGGTCAACAGTCCAGTTCTTCTTCTTGTTAGCCCAGGTAAGACGCCTCTGATGTTGTCTGTGGTTCAGGAGGGGCTTAACAAGAGGAATACAACAACTGTAGCCAAATTCCTTGGCACGTCTGTGTGTGGTGGCTCTTGATGCCTTGACCCCAGCCTCAGTCCATTCCTTGTGAAGTTCACTCAAATTCTTGAATCGATTTTGCTTGACAATCCTCATAAGGCTGCGGTTGTCTCGGTTGGTTGTGCATCTTTTTCTTCCACACTTTTTCCTTCCACTCAACTTTCTGTTAACATGCTTGGATACAGCACTCTGTGAACAGCCAGCTTCTTTGGCAATGAATGTTTGTGGCTTACCTAGTGAACCAAACTGAGAGACCATTTTGAAGGCTCAGGAAACCTTTGCAGGTGTTTTGAGTTGATTAGCTGATTGGCATGTCACCATATTCTAATTTGTTGAGATAGTGAATTGGTGGGTTTTTGTTAAATGTGAGCCAAAATCATCACAATTAAAAGAACCAAAGACTTAAACTACTTCAGTCTGTGTGCACTGAATTTATTTAATACACGAGTTTCACAATTTGAGTTGAATTACTGAAATAAACAAACTTTTCCACGACATTCTAATTTATTGAGATGCACCTGTACTGTGTTACGCTATAATTTTTTAAAAACAAAGTGGTGAAACCCTGGCAAGATATGAGAAAAGCTCCACTCCACGCGGAGACACCTCGGAGCAAAATAAAAGGTGTAACAATTACAGACATTTATCCTTTAAACTACGACATTAACTGAAGCTTTCGTATCTATTCACATACAGAGTATTCAAAGTAATTCTGCTAGAAATAGTAAGAATGGAGAAGGAGAAAAAAAAACAGGTGGATACCAATGATAAAATCATTTAATTTCTAAACATGGAAGTAACTGCTGAACCATTTTGGTACTTTCCAGAGATAATGAGTCAGTACAACAGCTGGAGTTCTGTCAGTATGTCTGTATTCATCTGGTGATAAACAAGACAGAAAGTCCAACTAACATATAATTCCTAAACAAGTAGTTAGATTACACAGCACCTTAATAATAGAGACCTGTTTGGGTATGTCTGCGCCGACGAAAATAAACAGCATCTTAAATATGATGTAATAGTACCCAGTCCACAGAAGGGAGATGAGCCAGAGACAGATGCAGAGCTCCCCCATTAGTCATCAAGCAGTCATAACATCAGATTACCACGAAACTGAGGACAAACCAATAATCAAATGAACTTAAAAAATCTCTTCTTAACATCCATAAGTACTGCAAAGGACTAAAGATGATTAATGTACTAATAATCAAATTAAAAATATGTTAGCTTTGCATTCAGAGCTCACTCTCCATGTGTTAAAAAAAAAATAACAATAAGCAATATAAGTTCACTTCATATACCAAGCACTATAACAGACGTTTGTTCATTCATTCACTGTCAGTAAGCACTTTATTTTAGTCAGGGTTGCGATGGATCCGGAGCCAATCCCAGTAACAATAGGCATGATGTGTGCATCCTGGATGAGACACCAGTCCATTGCAGGACACCACATAAACATGCATTCACAATTTAGTGCAGCCAATTCACTGGCATGTTATTTGGGAGGTGGGAGGAGACCGGAGAACCTGGAGGAAATCCATGTGGACAAGGGGTTTACATAAACACAATCTCCACACAGACAATAACCCAAGCTCTGGCTCAAACTGGGGACTCTGGTGCTGTGAAACGGCAACCCTACCCACTGCAAAAACCCTCCTGCTCACCAAGTACTCAGCTGACAATTTCAGGCTGGTAAGGAAATTTTTTAATGTTGTGTCATCCAAATAAGAATGCGTAAGACAAACTAATGAAAACAAATTCATTTATTTATTATGCATAAATGCATTTAACAGTTACATTACATTTAATTTTGCTATCTTGAACAGATGTGATAGATATGACAATGCACTGTACCATTAAATAAATTAGAGATAACAGAATCATGCAGTTCAGCAAGGTAAGTACATGAATGGCTAGTCTGCTCCCAGGTTTGTACAAGCAAAGGTGAATCATGGGTCAGCTGGAATAGATTGGGGAAAATGGGGTGTCACTAATATGGAGACTGGTAAATGTATATACTCTGGTCTACTGAAATGATGGTTTAAAGTTAAAGTGGAATAGCCTGTAATCATCTTTATAAAGTGATGACTATTTCGTCTTAGTTAGAGGAGGCCATTCTACCCTGTATTCTATTGATCTTCATAGGAAGGAGGGACACCATTTCTTCACTCAGCTCCAGTTCAGTTTCCACAGCCTTCTTGGCTTCTGGGTGCTCCTCACAATACTGCACGACAAAGTTGTATGACTCCAGTGAGAGGTTGAGATTCTCCAGTTGAGTGGCCAGGTTCCCTGAGATGATCTTGGACTGAAGTCGAGCAATACGAAACTTAGCCACAAGTGCCGGTCTCAGCAGATCGTCTTCAAGTTTTTCAGGAAACTTGCCCTCTGGTGAACGGATGGAGTCGAGGAACATCTGGTAGTACTTGATGGATCCCGAGCACAAGTGGTTGAACTTCTTTATGGTGTGTGCGTCTGGCTGGTCCTGCTTTTCAGCCACGGCCAGTTTTAGGTCCATCATTTCATAGAAGGTCTCAGCAAGTTCGAACTGCAACTGTCGGCAGATCAGTAAGTAGTACTGAGCGTTCAGGTCCTTGCAGATGGGCTCGAGCATGTCCACGCGCCGCTTGTGCATCTTGCAGCGGCGCTCCAGATCCTCCTCAAAAAAGGCCAAGACCTTAAAAAGAGCACTGTGATCTTGAAGGATCTCGATATGGTCCGTTACGTGACCATCCATCTCGAAATACTCCTTGGCCTGCGTCACGTAGCCTTGACCCACCAGAAAGATGGCACGAGCTTCTTCAAAGTTCAATGGAAATATGCAGCTCACCTTCTCCTCCTGGCTGCAAATCGAATCGAACGTCTCGGCGGAATCAAAGAGAACTGCTGTTTTCCTTCCTCTCTCTTTTTCCTCCTCCTCATGCCGTCGGGCTCTTTGCAGCTCTTCCTGTCGGTCCAGGTCTAACTCTCCAATGTTGTCCTGAAGAGGGCAGTGAAAACATTCAGATTCATTTAACAACAATCTAAAGACAGACTTCCACCTGTGAATGTGAGTGGAGCAAAATTACCTCCAGAAGCTTTTTGGCATCTTGTAACAGATTAAGGCAATATTTGATCCAGCACCTTGCAATTTCAGCTCTTTTCTGACGTAGTTGCTCACGTTTGTCATATTCAGCTTCACCTGTCAAAGACACAAATGAAGTTATAAGTTGCACATCAACAGGGAAATTCGGGTTATTTTACTAAATTGATTTATAAGAAAATACAAAGTTATAAAGCAACAAAAATATATGTCGGTGTGAACATGAGGAATATCAGACAAAGTAAATTATTTATAAAAACCTATACCACAGCACTGCTGAATGCTTCGTGATTGGATTCTGATAGGTTAGAAGACGTAGTTCAGCTGGAAGGTTTATATTAATACACTTGTTCTAATATGATATTTCTATAGCAGCTAACACAGGGACATTCTGTGAGGATAAGGTGTATCCACTGTCAGCACTTTCTAAGAATCAGAGATAAAGCTGTAACTTAAAATCTTCTGACACAGGAAAAACTCGGAGCAGACGACTTTATGGTTTCTTAGTAACATGTCTGTTTATAACTGTTATAACATAAGTGATGACAGGAACTAACTTGTTTCACGGACAGTCCATTACATTAAATGTAACTATTATTTAAAGGATAAAATGTATGTGTGTTGTTATTGGAAAATAATCAACTTCAGGGTGGTAACCGCTTTGCATCCTGTCACATCACGCCACTCTGTTGTTGTTGTTAACTATAACAGCATGTGCCATTGTGCTTGGTTCCTTACAGAAGTACTAACATATGTTTACCCTTATGAGATCCCACTGTCTTCATATGAGGATCACAATTACTTCTCATACAGTACTGTGCAAAATTTTTAGGCACATGCAAATAAATGCTGTAGAGCAAAGATGCCTTCAAAATAATGAAATTAAAGGTTTCTACATTTAAAAAAAATACCATAAAGAGCAGTAAACAGTAGTAAATGAAACAAAGTCAATATCTGGTGTGACAAAAAAATACAAAAAGTACAAATAAAAATAGTAGTCTCTGGTACAATTTGTGCAGTTTTATAAGGAAATGAGCTGGTAAGTTTTATGAAGCGTCTTGCAGAACCAGCCACAGTTCTTCTGGAGACTTTCACTTTCGCACTTGCTTCTTATTTTTGTCTGAAAAGTGGTCTCTTACGTAATATGCTGCTTTAAAGCACAAACTTTATCGATTTTAATAGGGTGCCTAAAACTTTTGCACACTACTGTATTACATTCTCATATCATAACAGTGGGGTTTTAATCCAAATAACTTCCCATTTGAAGACAGTGGTTTTACAGGCTTAGTGCTAGTAAAACACAAATAGTAAGGGGAAATTAAAATGCAGGTAATGTGACAGTTCCGGTCTTAAGACGTTAAACATACTTTCTTTGGCAGCAGCCTCTGAAGGGACTTCTCCAGCCAGGCCAGCAATGACATTAGCTGCAGCCAAACAGTGTCGTGCCTCCATGTATCGTGTCTAAAAAAAACATCAGCAAAACAACTTAAGAGTGGTAATTATGGAATTAGTGTTCAATGGGTAATGTCTGCTTTTATTCCATTATGTAGCTAATTGTGAATATACTAGACTATGAGAAAGGAGAAAACAAATGCAGTAGGTAGATGGAATGTAGGCAAGACCTTAGCAACAGCATAGATGAGAAGCATTTCTCACACTTGGTTTTTGACCATACTGCAACACAGATCTTTCAAATTTATTTTTGAAGACTAGGTACAGCCCCATAGCTACAGGAAATGGGTTTCACTGGTTTCATTTGTCCTATATTGGTCTACTCAACCTTTTAGAAAGGTCTTCTGGCTAAAAGGTAGAACTAGTGTAAAAGGCAGTGTTGGAATGAACTGAATTTGATTTTAGCCAATTCAAGTTGATCAGTTTTCTACCTGAAAGATTTGGATCATGGAAATAAAGTCAGTATTCTGAATTTTGCGGAATAAAAATGCAATCATAAAAGCACAAAATAGTGTGAATACAATTAGTGGGAATAGTGAATACAGTCTAACACTAGGGATGTACACTATGATTTAAGGAGTAGCTGAAAATCTAAAAGACTAAAAACGTACCTTACAAGAATTTAAATGCTTACCTTGGTGATATAATACTGCGACAGTGTGGCAGCATTGATGGCCCACTCGAGTGGCACAAACTGGCTGAACTTCAGCTGCCTCTGCAATGTGCTGTGGCAGTACTGTCCCGCTCTCTCATACTGACCCAGATATTTATACACTTGAGCCAGATAATAAAGTGTGTGTGTGTATGCCATTTCAAATCTGCCAAGACAAACAGATTATTAAAAAAAACAACAACAAAAAAAAGAAACCAATACAAACATCTTGATGAGAAAGAAAAGCATCTCACCTCCTCATTCTCTCTTGTTGGGATGGTGAATCTTCCTCTAGCACAAAGAAATCCACCAAATCCAGTGGTGGTTGGCCATCCTAGAATGTTAAACATGAAGTACTCAATATTTCATATCACCCATGGATAGCTTCTACTACATTCTGAACCAATGACTGTGGTCTAGTCAGTCCCTCCAGAATTTCGGGATTTTGCGATCGCAGGAATTAACGCAAAATTAAGCAATCTCCGCAATATTCAAAGGAGCTTGCAATTTTTCAAAATTCCTGAAGATTTTTCGGCAGATTAGGGCCAAGGCGTGTCATGTGACGTCATCGCAACATGCATTCAGCCAAAGCCTTCTTCGATTCACGTGCGTCAAACATAAGTACAGCTAAAAGGTCTCATTTACCAACAAACATCTTTGACCGCAACAATCACAGAATCCTGTATGGACTGTCTAGCTAGATTAGTTTGACTTAACATAAACCACTGAGAGTTATTGTGCATTAAACCAAAATAAAAGTGCTAAATAAAATTCAATCGTTTTTCTCTCTCTCTCAGACTTCATAACATCAGCACTTACTCTTACGCTGTGTAAGTTTTAGATCTTAAACAAGATACCTAATGTCCCTATTCTAATCTCTTTTTCATTCATTCATCTTTAGTAAGCACTTTATCCTGGAGAGGGTCTGGGTGGATCCCAGGGTATCTGCAGATATCAGCACTTCAAATTTAATATTTTTTAATACCATATTCAAAACATTCCCGAAACATTTTAACACCTGCACGTCACTTCAATCGTGCTACACGATACATCAGCTATAATGGATTGTGTTCATGCATATACATACATGGGCTAAGTAAACTATAGCAGGGTGAACTTCTATAGAGGTATATGGGAGACCATAGCAAATATCCTTTTTTGCATTACCATTTGCTCCAACAGTATTTCCTTTCCATGACTTTCCAAGAGAGGAAAAAAATATAGAGAGATGGATTATGGCAGTCAGAAAAGGAAAAGATAAATTTACCATTACTCCCTCAGCAGCTGTATTAGAAACCCCCTTGCAGCAGTGTTTACTAGTTGTTGTTTTTTTTGTAATTTAATGCCAGGGTAATGTAACAAGTAACATTAAAAATGTACATACATTTTTGTAAACAAGAAAAGAAAAAAAAAAACCTTTGCATTTTGTAACATTACAATTGCACTAAATAATAATAATAAAATTTTATTTGGGGGTACAAATAGTAATATAATAAATAGTAATATATTTCTGACTTAATTCACTTTTATGCATTAAACCGCAGGAAGACCTCTGCTTAGTTGGCAGCAGATTTTTAAATTCACTTCTCATTATCAGGTGAAATGCTGTAAACCTCTGCCCACGGATATGTCTGAGATTACTCTAACGTAAATCCAAAGTGAATCTGGCGTGTGTTGTGTCTAAATGTACGTTATAAGAGACTCAAACTCACAGCACAGAGATGAAGTTGGTGTGGAGCGGCATTTACTGTGAACCGAGCCGCTCTAAAACACTGATGAGCCGCACACACTCTGAGTGCAACACATTCACACGGGTTTACAATCTCAAAAAGCAACGAGCGAAAATAAAATCTAAATCACGGAAACCCTGGATCTGGAGACTATCCTGGGAACGCTGGGGACGAGGTTGGAATACACGCTGGACGACGTGCCGGCCCATTGCAACACATCATTAAATTGGCGATAATTAAATTGGTGAAACTGTACATGTTCCTATTTTCACCGGGATGTAAACAGCATCTGCCTTAAAGATAAATCCTGTGCAGGTCTCTGATACAAACTGTGCAAGAATCACAAAGGCAAGCTAAATGTACAACACACAGACCATGGAGGAGGCTGGGAATTGCCTTGCATTAGATTACAAACCTGTGAAGCATCATGTGAAGCACTATGGGCAAATATTTGTTGGATTGTTTAAATGTCATGGTTTCTAAGAAAAGAAAATCCACAGAAATTCTCATCTAGAACAATTTTAAATTAGTCCTGATGCTCACAGTGCACAAAATGGAGTCATTAGTAAGAGGGCCCACTTGCGTATCATTTACATTTACAACATTTGGCAGAGACCCTCATCCAGAGTGACTTACATTTATCTCATTTCTACAACTGAGCAGTTGAAGGTTAAGGGCCCTGCAGTGGCAGCTTACATCTTAACATCTTAACCACTAAACTACCAGTGCCCCACATCCTTATCACATTCAGATACATTGTGAAAATCTGTGCAGCATTATTATGCCTACATATCTGGAGATAGGCGAAGCTGGATCAGGTCATGGACATTCTGTACAGAGGGGCATATTTTCCTTGCTGAATGTGAAGACTGTAGAATGTAGCCCTGGATTAAGATTGGCATGATTGTATTAGGATTTATTCATTTTTTTTTTTTTTACTGCAAACTCCATAAGATCCCGGCAAGCCTCAGCTCATCTTTAGTAAGGATGCACAAGCGCAAGTCTGTCCTCAGTACCAGCGGCATATCAGGAAAGATGTGGAAATACAAAACACATCATTAGGCATTGGGGATTCAATAAAAAATGTTGCACCATCCTGGCATATCATGTATCGCGTCGCAGGACTGGGTAAATAAACCATCCAGTACATATGAAAGCTATGTATCAGTGTGTGTTGGATGATGCAGCAGCACAATGTGTGTGAGGACTGGATGATGTGGAAACGCTGAGTCACCTCTTTCATGTAGTGAACATAAATGGACTCAGCCGTTTCTAAAAAGCCTTGAGCTTTCTCGGTTTCATCCCGTCCGGCCCATAAGATGCCAAGCTGGTTCTGTAAAAAGAACAATACCATTAGGAAAAAAAAAACAAAAACAAACAAACAAGAGAATCAGCAGCTAGCTTGTTACATCCCAAATGCACACTACCTTACTAAACAGTAAGTAGAAATATAACGTCACTAGGAGTGCCAGTCTAGCGGGTTGCCATGGCTACGTCCAAACCAGTATACTAAGGCACTAAATAGTATGGTGCTGTTTGTTTCGATTTACTGACTAGTACGGAAGTAGTGTAGGGTTTGGGATGTAGCCAGTGATTTTAATGTGGTACATGTAGGGAAAAACATTGGCCATTTACCCTGACTTGTATGAACAGCGAGACGTTTTCCCGTGTTACCGTACACTCCTCCAGCAATTTCATACAGTTCATTAAGTATTCTTCGCCGGCGGAGAGCTCCTCGGTTTCGACATGGTTCACACCCAGATGATAGTCAATCACGCCGAGTTTGGCGGCTCGGAGTCCGGCTCGAGAGTCGCCTGCGTGCGCTTTATTATTAATTCCTCCATTTACCGCCTCCCCTTCTCCGGGCTCTCCTGACTGACCGTCCGCCTCCCGGTCCTCGTTCTCGCTGTCGTCTACGTCGAAATTCTTTACCATACAGTAAATCTCCTTCAGCAGCTCCCTACCTTTATATTTAGAGCGGAAAGGGTCGTTTTCGGGATCTTTTCGCGATTCTATTTCGGAAAGATCTTGGGCGCGGCGAAATTTCTCGCACACCGCCCTCCATTCTCGGCTGTTGGCGGACGCCATGTTGTACTCAAGTGACGTTAACGGCAAGTAACCGACGACACCAGGGGTCAGTATAGAGCCGGGTGTAATTCTTATGTGGATGGACTGAGATGTCACTAGAGAGCAAATGAAGATAGACCTCCTGAAGAACAGGGGCGCACTTCCACTATCAGTGTATTGCTTAAATATTAACTAGTTAACTAAAAGACAGGCAGGGGAACAGCTAACGAGGTTAACATTGTCATGTGACCTTCGACGTCATCACAAACACAAAAATCTTAAACAAGTTAACAGTTTATTCAGGTATTGTTAAACAAGTCCTGTTTAACCAAGGTTTAATACTTAAAAAGAGCCGACGCAATTTTTTCCCATTGCATTATGGGATTGCTTGACTTGCGTAGCGTCCATCGGTTGCACACTGCAAAATCTCGCCGGAAGCAGTACGCCATCCGGGTATTTCTCACCTACTGTTTTTTCGCCTACTGAGAATTCAAACATACCACCCCTCTGGCGTACTGCTTTTCGCCTACTGTGTAGTAGGCAAGCATGCAGTTTCGGACGCAGTCCAGATAACAGAATACAGTGAGAACAACTATAAGGAGAACACAGATAAATACACAAACTCAAATGGACCAAATTTGCAAATTTGGTTGGTCTTTCAGCTAGTTCGCTAGCTTAAGTTAGTGTAGAACAACCTTTTAACCGAGTGTGTCCTCACTGCAGCCTGTAGCGCGATGACGTATTGGATTACATCCACTACGTACTGGATGTTGTAACTCTGACCCCAACCCCAACCCTAATCATAACCGTAGATGAATTACTTAGCGACATACTGTGTCTGCCATCGGCGCATGCATGATACAACAACCAGTACATAGTGGATCTAATCCAATACGTCATCGCGCGCTACAGACTGCAGTGAGGACATCTTGTTTCAACCTGCAATAAGAACTTAGTTGTGCCCCAAATGACATACTATACACTGTGTACTTACACTATGCACTGTGTACTCTACTGTCTAGTGTATGAATTTCAGAAGGGTAGTATTGTCTCAAATGGAACACTGGCAGTTTTTTACTAACAGGAAGTATAAGCCTTTTCCCAGTCGATGGCTTGCTAGCTTTAGCAGAATACCCAGAGGGTGCGTCTCAATCAGCTCCCTAGGTCGTGAATCAGTATATCGTGTACACAAGTTCGTGCACTGGTAACCCTGGCTCACTACACATTGGGAGACTGATGACTCAATTTCTGGCAACATGACTACATACTTGTGTTGTAGAACGTCACCGCTGGCATTAATCAACAACAGGCAGCACTGATATCTTTCTGACATTATATGTCATATAAGTTTGTCAGCTTAATCTCACACGTTTCTGTCATTGTGCTTCAAGCAGGATCGTAGGCAAGCTAGTGGATTTTTAAAAAAAATCATTAAACACTTAAAATTCATTAGACTCAAACAAACCGTATATAGAACATCAAGTAAAGTTAAATATCACTAATGTAAGTAATAATTTGAGAGCTACATCAACAATAACAAGCTACTTATATTTGTAGACAAGGTTGGCTGAGAGGTTGTCCACCATATTTTCGGAAAATATGACATCATTTCCAATAAGGGAACATAGTGAGCATTGATGCTTCCTGGTTTTTGCTGTGCATTGTGGGATTTTTTTTAGGGAGCGAACATTCCAGTGCACTGGAAGGATTTTGCAATTGAGACAGCTCTTAAAATGGCCGACTCCCTGCTCAGTGCCCTGACTACTGAACTAGTGAGTTGATTGAGATGCACCCAGAGTCAATGAAAATTAATTTCTTCATTTTACTGTTTATGTCAATGTTACCTATGCCCAACATGATCTCAATCACCATCAGATGGAGATGTGATAATCTCCACAGGCAAATTTTGCTCGCACGATTGAAAAATCAACAGAGTAAATTGTGGTTGTGGTTGTGGCTATGGCTGCTGGCAGTGTAAACATTTAAGGAACATAGTGCCCTACAAAGGCAAACTGTAGTAATTACACCTTGATTTAGTGTGTATTTTGGATTTACTTTTATTGTATTTAATTTTGTATTTAGTTTTCCACACGCCTTTCTTTTAGAGTCTTTTAGCTGGCTTAGCTATCAAGCTAACATTAGCCAGCTAACTACAAACCATCAGCCTCTGAAACACACAGCTCACCACAGAGCATATCATCTATACTCGTATGCATCATGTAAGCCATATATAGCAGAAATCGATTTGCAGAAGACACGTCTTCACATTCTTGTCACCTAAAAATATACATCATGACTATGAAGTATGCTTTTAGTCTATGCTTTTAGTTTTTATCTTTAGACTTTGAGAACTCTGAGAACCACTTCTCAGCATATTACAGATCAAAAAGCAAGTTAAGTTAGGGATGTTTAGAGAAGTCAGAGAAGGAAGTTTTACCTCAGGTTATACACAACATTCATTATTCGCTCCACACTGAAGTCCGCAGAAGAAAAATATTACTTGTTCGTGGAAAACTATTCAATCTAGGTCAGATAAAGTATGAGCAGTCCAATGATAAGAAAGCAATCCTATAAATACAGGTTGACAGGTGTCAGTACCTGAGTATCTGAGTTTGACAAAACTGTTACACGAGTGATGTATGAGATTTTAGTTTTTCGATCATGAAATGTGTCAGTGCTGCCTCAGTTATGGAATGCTCAATTAGTGATGTGAAAAAAATCTGAGCTGACACATGGTTAGCTGCAGAGAGCAACACAATGTGGGTGTATGGAATAAAGAATATTACTGATTAATGTTCAGAAGTTAAACCGGAAGAACAAGGATGACACAGCGGACAATTTTGAAATTCCAATCTGCCTATAATGCATGTCTTTGGACTGGGGGAGAAAACGAGAGTACCTGGAGGAAGTTCCCTATCCCTCGGGAGAACATTCAAGCACGACACACACAGGGTGGAGGCGGCATTTAAACTCCCAACCCTGGAGGTGCGAGGCATACGTGCTAACCACTAAGCCACTGTGCCCCCCTTCCCCCTGCTTGGTTCCAGTGAAAGGAAATTGTAATGTAACAGTTTGGGGAAGACCCTCTTATGTCATGGGCAGGTGTCAAAATACTTTTGGTGATATAGTGGATAAAGTCTGCATATGGGCAGTGTGTGGCCACTCGCAATCTCATAGCATGTGAGTCAAGCCTCATTCCATTGAATAATTTGTGAGGTAGCCACATGACACTTTTCATTACTGACTTTAGTCCTAGTGCTTTATCATGCGAGATAATGACTTTCGTCTAGCTTAACACCTGCTGTCCAATCGTCTAGATAAAGGCTTATCGCAGACCCTGGCATTGCAAACATTTTGTAAACACTCTGGGTGCCAAAGCAAACTGAAAGGGAAGGATATGTCACTCCGCTGACATGAGAGTAGAGAAACTGGCTGTATTACACAGCAGTTGAAATATGGAAATGTATCTTTAAACAAGCATAACAATTCGTGTGCTTTTTTTTTTTTTTTTACCACTATCATTACATCTTTCTTATCTAAATTTAACAATGTGTTTTCTCTGTCAGTGAAACACTTCCCGTTGCTCTCCCCTGGGTGCAGCAAATAACTCTCTGTTAAGTATCAAACAAGTTGTTCATTAGTTGTATCAAATAGAAGTCTGTTTTGTCCTATTTGTAGTGCAGTCTTCTGAAATGAAATCTGTGAATGGATGGCTCAGAAATGATTGATAGAAAAATTCTGTATTTTTTTCTTTAATGAGAATGGGTCAACAGGAAAGGGTTTAATAATGCAGAAAAAAATGCATCTAGGAAAACTAGAGAAGACGTTAAAATGGAACGAAGTAAATGTAAACTCTAAAATATGCTGACCCACTCAATTTAGCTAAAGACTAACTAAATGTTCCACGACACTAGTAAAAATGTTCGATGAACCTCACAACTGCAGCATGTTTGATTTAAAAAAAAAAAAAATGGATCCCAATATAAAAATCCTCATCCTAACAGTTCATCATGGTGGAGGGAGTATAATGGTGTGGAGCTGCTTTGCTGGAAGCTTCCAATCAGGAAACTCACGTCAGATGAGTTAAATGAGGTTGGCTCATGCAACATAGCAACCCTGGGAGTAAATCCCACAACATGGGAGTAAATCATCAACACTGTAGAAATTTCATGTTTAACAACAGCTTAGACACAGAGCTGA
Source organism: Cranoglanis bouderius (assembly GCA_023630585.1). NCBI lineage: Eukaryota > Metazoa > Chordata > Actinopteri > Siluriformes > Cranoglanididae > Cranoglanis > Cranoglanis bouderius. The sequence goes on along the minus strand of CM042536.1, from coordinate 11,422,955 downwards.
CCTCAGATGGACTGGAATGCTGACTTGCAAGACAGCAAGCATGACAAAATATTAACCAAGCGACAGAGTTTCTGTGGAGGAATGGGGCAAAATCCCCAGTAATCAGGTGCAGGATAGATTAATACAAATCAAATCAACTCAAATCAAAATTTATTTGTCCCATACATAGTATGACACGCAGTGAAATGCTTTTTACGACCGCACCGATATTTAAAGAGAATAAAAAATCAAATAAAATGTAATAGATAAAAATATAATAATAATAATAATAATAATAATAATAATAATAATAATAATAATAATAATAAAGTAGAATATAATATAATAGAGAATAAAATATATAGAATATATAGAATATATTTTTACAATTTAGAACATAATACAGAAATTACAATTATATATAGTAAAATAGTAAAATTACAAAACTGTAAAAGAAAAATTTACAGTTATAATATACTAAATGGTAATACGGATTATTTCCCATAAAAGAGGTCCTCAACTTACTAATTATAAGCAGTTGTATACTTTTGTCATTAACAGTTCTGACAGTTTAAAAGATTTCTTCAGTAAATATATAGCACTATAAAGTGTGTGTTTTTAGTTAAAGCCTGTCTTTATTTAAGACGTTAAATAAAGATCAGCTCACATTTCAGTAGCTATTTAATTTAGAAATCCAAACCTTTCATTACACATTCAAATGTGTAATTCTTTATTCTTTATTTGTAGTTCTTTATTATTATTATTATAATTTTTTTTGCATTGGTCTGCATGTCTGCTGTTGTAGTTGTGTTTAACTTTGTGTTAGCTTGAGGGAAGTAACAGTTACAGTTCTCCTCCTGTAGGCTAACACAAATCATCTGTCTTTGTCAGATAGACATTGTAGGAAGTTTGTTAAACAGTGTTTTAGGAAGTGACGTTGTCACACACTAGCAGGAAATGGAGAGTTTCTTTTAATATGTGTAACTCAAGTGCTGCTGACTTTCAGAGTTTGTAGCACAGAAAAGTAAAAAAAAAAAAAAAAAAAACCTTAATTGCTTGGAAAGCTGGATAAAGGGTAAAATTGTGTAGTAATAGAACTGGGTTTTATGAGACTTGGATAACTCTCACTGAGACATAAGGTAAGTAACCTGCATTAAAAACCTTAACCATTAACTAATTTGTGTACAGTCGAGTGTGAAGATTTGTATCCCATTAGAACAAAATGAAGAAGTCAAAGAAATGTTTATTTTATACAAACTTATTCTTAAGACATTTATCGTGTTTTGACAAATGTTTTTTTTCATTATAACAAGTAACAAGAAAGGTCAAGTAGTGTATGTTAAGATATTAATAATATTAATAACAAAAAATATATAATCAAAAGTTCAAAAGTTTGCATCACTCTTTCTCAACGTGATAAATATTCTCTAATAATCTGTAAGCAAGCATTTTGCTTTTATAACTTCTTTTATATTGTCTGAACAACTTCTGGATCCAATTAGTTGTAATATTCAGACCCCCGTAACCCACCCCAGCACATTTTTCTTGACATTTCTGTTCCAGTTCCGGTAGCTGTCTTATACTTCCTTCATCAAAAATCAAAGGTTTTAAGAAGGTGACGTCAAAACCTTTCTAAGTATTTTTCTTCTTTGTTATTTTGCGTCATTTTTTCAGATTGTTGCAGCATACACGCACATCTCTTTTCATTTTTACTTCCTAGCATTGTTGTTGATAGTATTTTTTATGGAATGTTTTTTCATTCAAAGACCAGGAGAGATGCAAACATAAAAAGAACATTAGAAACAGTAGATACACAGAGTAAATAATGCACTTTTAGGAATTTGACTACTGATGTCAGCCTTGCAGTTTGCTTAGGTCACTATCGATTGTGTACTCAGGGGATAGGAAGATAGGACATATCAAGGTTACAAAAGAACAATGACTCCGTTCATGCATTAGATAAAGGTCCTGTTTTTTTTAGCCATATTTAGTTTCATATCAACAATCTAGTTTCTGGGTTTATAGTACAGAATGAGTCGTATTATAGTCTATTTTTTAGGGATGTGGCATGTGTGGGTGTTGATTCCAAATGCGTGACATAAGACATAAGATGTTTTTACAAGTTCAAACAGGTACCTGTACTTGAGAAGAAGAATCATTATAACTCTTCTTTTGCAGCAAATCCTGGATGCTCCGTCATGTGCTCGGTTTTAATTGTGTACACCAGTGAGGCCCAGGACTGGGCCTCATACCTAAAGCTCATCCTAGAGGCATCACATCATTTCCCCCAGGATTCTATTTCTTTCTATCTTGTGGATGAAGAACATTCAGTGCAAGATGAAGACTATTCAATTTTTAGCACCAGCCAGTGCATCTTGCTTTTGCTTTCAGTAGCATTTATAGATATTCAAAGTGAACCAAGGGTGCGGAACACCTTGAAAAAGTTTCTTTATCCTCCGAGTAAAATCGTCGCATTTTTGTGTGGCATCTCCGAAAGCGATGGCTTAACAGACTGTTTTGAACACTGGAATAGTTGGAGAAAACTTGATTCAGATGATGAGCCAGCACTGTATGTCTCCACAGTCTGTGAAGTTATTGAGGAAGGTATGTATTTCTTTATTAAGAAAAAAATCTAGCATTCTTAAGGGTTTAAGGGTTTTTTTGTTTTGTCCCCTCGGAAAATCCAAAAAAAAAAAAAAAAAGGTTCCAAGTATTTTAGAAAGGTAAAACGATTGACCATCCATCCATCCAAAAACTTTTGTTTGAGGAATCTTTTTTTTTTCCTGAGAGGGTAGTACTTAGGGTTGTAGAAGAACATTTCGACAGCACTTTATTTCCCCAAGCTGGGTTTGGCTTTGTTAGTTAGAAATACAAAATGATACAATTAAAGTGATTAGGGTTCAACAGGGATTTTATAATGTGAGAATCTTTTTCTTCAAAGAAAACATTACAAAGTTTGAGGAAGAAGTGACGACTGAAAATAAAATCCCATCACCAAATCAAAGTATGGATCAGCCTGCTCCAGAGGAACCTCATCAGCTCCATTCAGATCAGTTCCACTCACCAGAAGAAGATGTGGATGTTTCAGATGGAAACTTGACTCAATCCAGGAGTCTATCGGCATCAGAAGAACAGAAATCATGCCTTACTGTCCAACCTAACAGAATCCTCTGTGGGGTAAGTATTCGGGACTATTTTTCAAGGCACTGAGATTATGATGTTAAGCCTAAAATGTGGAGGCAACACATTTGACTTACTTCTAACTACTTGCTGTCAGGACTATCTGTGCTGCATAGCTGCGACATTGAGATCACACTTCTTTTGTCACTATGTCAGTTTCACAGAAAACAGCTTTTTTTCCCAGCTTGTATATTTACCTATATGAAAATAGTTCTGGGTGCCCATCACTACATTTCTTGGCATCATATAATATTGACAGAATAATTTCTCTCTACATTTACAGACCCCAGTCGATATTTATATCATTATGGTAAACAAGTTGGACAGTCACGACAGCATTGAAGTGGAGTTTCACTGTGAACATTCAACAAAATGTGTGTCGGGAACTGCTGTGAACGAATATATTGTTACAGCTCAGTCACCTGGTGGGTTTCAGATCCGCTTGAGAAACTTCTTGTTTTTAGTTCCTCTGCAACTTTTCACTTTTAATATAATTTGCATGTTATTTTTGGCAAACACTTATCTGTGCTTACACTTTGAAAAGTTAATTCATGTCACTGCAGTTGGAGCTGGGTGATATCATGAGATATCATGTTATTGTAAATGACATCACTTAACTCTTTTCTGATCATGTCACAGGTCTTTTTCTAATGCTGATCATATAAGGGACTTATAGAAGCAATTTAGTAGCAAGAAGCTAAAGAATAATAATTAAATGCAGAGTTTTCCCAGAATTTTGTGTTAGAAAATCTCAGAAATTAGAACTGAGATATTATTACATCTTGTGTATCTGTAGTGCTTTAATGTATATATTATATAATGCATAGATTGTATTCTAATACTATAGAGTTGTTATCCTTTCAGATATGCCAACTGGGGAAGTTACTGTGCATGTTTATAGTAATGAGTCGATTGTATGTTCAACAACTGTGACATACTACACAGAAATGGAGGAAATTAGCAATTATCTTGAAAAAGTTATGGACCCCGTGCATTTTATGTGTCAGGTAATTACTTCCATTCAGTTCATCAAGGTAATGACTTGTCTTATTAGGCTGGATAAGGACTTTACACTCTGTTTATTTTTCTGCTCACTTAAACACCTTTTATTGGTTGAAAAGGCAGAAATATACAGTAAATAACTTTCAAACAATACAGTTTGTGTTTCTAATTCTTAAATCCACAATTTCGTTGTCGTTGACAATGACAATAAACCTTGAACCTTGATAAGAAGTACAACTTTTTTCACATTTTTAAATATGTTGTAATCACGTTCTAATTTTCACCATTATTGGTGTGTTATTGCTGAGATACATGATGACATTTGTTTTTCAGGCATTCAGTATTACATCAAATGCGTCAGAGGCATTGGATAACTTGTTTACAGAGTCTCTCAAAAAACAGATGCCTCCAAATGGACTACAAGTATTTGGAATTAATCAGCTTGAAGAGGAGATTAAAAGTGAGCCTGCTTTTTGTTTCATTTGCATTTAAAATGGATGACTTTCCCATGTACACTATGTGATATTACTGGTATGGTATATGGTATAGTATTTTAAACTAGGCGACAAGAATGAGTATCAGATATTTGCAGTGAAACTAAATGATTACATATTGAAACCTGTTCTGTTTGGACATACAGATCAGCGGGATGTGGAACTCCCAACATTACTTCACTTCTCGGCAAAGTACGGATTAAAAAAGCTGACTAGCACATTGCTGCAATGTCCCGGAGCCCTTCAGGCCTACAGCATAGCAAACAAGAATGGGGATTACCCAAATACACTGGCTGAGAGAAGTGGCTTTCCTGATTTGAGACAGTTCATGGATGACTATGTTGTAAGTGAACAGCAGTATGTGCAAATTTAAATATTCGCGTCACAGTAACAGTCTATCACGAGGAACCTCATGATGCACTAACTTAGCTGTTTTAGAAGTGACTCAGAAAATGTGGTTGTCTTCATGGCTTATAATGTTCTGAAGTATATCTTTTAGCATTATATAAAGGATTACTGTGACACAGTGCCATAATCAGCAGCATGCTGTTTTGTCAGCAGGAAGCAGAATTATTAATAGCCTGTATTCATATTATTCCACACTTCCATTCCACCATTCCACACTTTACATAAACTACTGATACCAACGTCAGTTGTATCAAAGCTTTTTGTATTGTGAAACCATCTAGGAGACCATAGACTTGGTCAAGTCTCACATAGAGGAATCCATGACAACTCCAGGAGATGAGGACATTTATGAGCCAATGGCAAATGCATCACAAAATTTCGTTGCCAAGTTTTCTCTTCAGGAGGACATATACGAGTCCATGATGCAACTCAATCCTGACATGCAGTTGTGTAAGTTAATAACAGCTGTGTACAATGTGTGGTATTAGGTGTCATAAGAATCAGTAAAATCTTAATTCTCAGATACATTATAATAACAAAGGAAATAGTAATCTGTCAGATTTTTACAATAACAATTTGATTATGTGATTCCTTTCTCTGTAGATGAGGACTTGGAGAGTTTGGACAGATCTTTCAATGAGTCGCAATCAGAAGACGCAGTGTTGAGAAAGTTTTTCCAAGGTGAAAGGACAGAGACATGAACATAATCTACTAACTATAATAACACTGGTCTGAATGAGCTGAAATGTTTAAATAGAAAGTTAAGATTATTTTTTGTTTAGTTGTTTTTGTAATATTTTGACTCTTGATAGGGTAGAGTTGCTACATGTGGAACATGGATTAAAAAAAAAAAAAAGTGAATATTGAATATTCTTCCCTAGTACCCGATAGTAGATTTATAACATGTTTGGGTGGAATATTATATTTACAGTTGTGAATGATGTGATATTACTGATAACTGGATTATTATCATTGTAAAATGAAATGATTATGTAAGCTTTAATGTGCAGAATCTATGTAACACCATCGGCACTTATGTATTGTCTAAGATTATTGTCTAATAATTAACATCTAATGTTTTACTCCAGTAAATGCAAACACACATTCTGAGACAGAAGAAGATCTTGTAAATAATGCATACTCTGGTAGAAGAGTCGATGAGTCGGAAGAGGAAAACATAGAAGACAACGTGGAAAACTATGAGGAGGAAGATGATGAGGACCCATATAAGCTCTGCTATCCGGACGAAATTTATGACACCATAGATGACGAAGAAGGCTTGGGATCTGTAATTGTGAATCGTCCACCAGCCCCGGTACCTCGAACATGCACCACCTCAGAGACTGAGGAATGCAAAACCTATATTTCAACAGGTACCACCCAAACATGTACCACAAATACTCCACAAATACACATGTACCACAAATACATGCTCTATATTTTTTTTAGATTTTGAGATTGCATTGGTGTAAACAACTGTTTCCATCAAAATATGAAACTATTTGCTTTTGCAGCTTGCATTTGATCTGTGCTCTGTGTTTTGAATATGATAAACATCAAACACATTCAATATTTTTTGTGTGTTTTAAAATCTGTTTTTGCAGTTTTCTGCTCCAAGAACTCATTGTATGCAGAAAGCAACTGCAAAGAGAACCGATCTCCTCAAGGTATGAGTTTAATGTCTAGTATGTCACTATTTTAACCAGGCATGATTTTTAAAAATGTTTTTTTTTTTTTTTTACAAGACAGTTAGACTAAAAGTGTAATTCTCCATGTCCTCCCTAACACCAGTGAGGCCAGTGCCAGAGCGAATGCTCAGTAGTGCCCACGATCCCTATGCTGGCATGAAGACCCCGGGTCAGAGGCAGCTCATCTCCCTGCAGGAGAGGGTGAAGGTGGGCGCACTCACCGTGGAGGAGGCAGTGCAGGAGTTTAAAGCCTGGCAGTTTGACCAGGAAAAACGATCCCATTCCATCCGCTTCCAGCAGGTACTGAGAGAATGAGAGCACTGTGCAATACAGGCACCATGATCTACATATTTTAAATCAGACAGTTAATGTTTGTGTGTGTGTGTGTGTGTGTGTGTGTGTGTGTGTGTGTGTGTGTGTGTGTGTGTGTGTGTGTGTGTGTGTGTACACGTCTAGGAAAATTTACAAAAATTACGAAACAGCATTATCCGACGTAAAAAAGACAAAGGAAAAAGCGGGAAAGCGTTAGGTATGAACTTCATTTTACACTGATTTTAACATTCCAAAAAACTTATACAACTGGTAAACAAATATAATGGATTTACTTTACTAGGAACCTTCTATATGCCTTCTGTATGCCTTTACTAGGTACCTCCTTTATAGCACTTTAGTATGAGTCTTCTTTATGACTAGGTGCCTTCTTCATGTCAGATTCACTAGAACCCTTTGTATTTGCTTTTTTAGGACCCTTCATTATACCTACTTTACTAGGTTGTCTCTATTTGCCCATTTTACTAGGAACCTTCTATATGCCTACTTTATTAGGACCTTTATTTATGCCTGCTTTACTAGGACCTTTCTTTATGCCTGCTTTACTAGGACCTTTCTTTTTTGCCTGCTTTCCTAGGACCCTTCTTTATGCCTGATTTACTAGGCCCCTTCTTTATGTCTGATTTACTAGGCCCCTTCTTTATGTCTGATTTACTAGGACATTTCTTTATACCTGATTTACTAGGACCCTTCTTTATGCCTGCTTTATTGGGACCCTTCTTTATGCTTGATTTCTTAAGACCCTTCTTTATGCCTGATTTACTAAGACCCTTATTTATGCCTGATTTACTAGGACTATTTACTCTTTATGCCTGCTTTACTAGGACATTTCTTTATGTCTGATTTACTAAGACCCTTCTTTATGCCTGCTTTACTAGGACTCTTATTTATGCCTGATTTACTAGGACCCTTATTTATGCATGATTTACTGGACCCTTCTTTATGCCTGATTTACTAGAACCTTTCTTTATGCCTGCTTTACTAGGACCCTTCTTTATGCCTGCTTTACTAGTACCCCTATTTATGCATGCTTTACTAGGACCCTTCTTTATGCCTGCTTTACTAGTACCCCTATTTATGCCTGCTTTACTAGAACCCTTCTTTATGCCTGCTTTACTAGGACCCTTCTTTATGCCTGCTTTACTAGTACCCCTATTTATGCCAGCTTTACTAGGACCCTTATTTATGCCTGATTTATTAGGACCCGTATTTAGGCCTGATTTACTAGGGCCCTTCTTTATGCATGATTTACTGGACCCTTCTTTATGCCTGATTTACTAGAACCTTTCTTTATGCTTGCTTTACTAGGACCCTTCTTTATGCCTGCTTTACTAGGACCCTTCTTTATGCCTGCTTTACTAGTACCCCTATTTATGCCTGCTTTACTAGGATCCTTCTTTATGCCTGATTTACTAGGACCCTTATTTACGCCTTATTTACTAGGACCCTTCTTTATGCCTGCTTTACTAGGACCCTTCTTTATGCCTGACTTACTAGGACCCTTCTTAATGCCTGCCTTACTAGGACTATTTACTCTTTATGCCTGCTTTATTAGGACCCTTCTTTATGCTTGATTTATTAGGACCCTTCTTTATGCCTGATTTACTAAGACCCTTCTTTATGCCTGACTTACTAGGACCCTTCTTTCTGCCTGCTTTACTAGGACTATTTACTCTTTATGCCTGCTTTATTAGGACCCTTCTTTATGCTTGATTTATTAGGACCCTTCTTTATGCTTGCTTTGACAGGACCCTTCTTTATGCCTGATTTACTAAGACCCTTACTTATGCCTGATTTACTAGGACCCTTATTTATGCCTGATTTACTAGGACTATTTACTCTTTATGCCTGCTTTACTAGGACCCTTATTTATGCCTTCTTTACTAGGAGTCTTCTTTATACCCCCTTCATGCCCACTTGTATAACTGTTCATTCTTGTAACAGCTCTGTACTAAAATTGCATTCTGCTTGAACCTATAAATTGCTTTGGATATAAATGTCTGCCAAATTAATTAAAGTAACATATGACATCATTACCTTTTAACATTTCATCACTACGCAGATGCTCTTATCCAGAGCTACATGTGGCCGCATTTTAACTTCATGAATTTTTACACAATATTCAACAATCTTTATCTTCTGTGTCACTTTGTGTTTGAACTTTTTACACAATATTCAACTGTCTTTATCTTCTGTGTCAGTTTGTGTTTGTTTCCTGTTTTTTAAAATTTATTTATTTATTTATTTTTTATCAGATCTGGATATAACTGCTCCAATGCAGGCGAACCTGCACTGGGGATCTCATATGAACGTTGAATGTTCAGTGTATGAGCCAGCTCCTCGCTCTCTCACCCAACCCCCGTGCGTGAACAGACCACCACAGAGAGGAACTTGGCATACAGGAAGTACCTCCAGCACATCTAGTGAGTAACACCGCATCACATTTTGAATCATTTCTTATTCATATTTGGGTTTTTTTTCCATTTTCCGTAGTTCATTCTTTCTAGTAGTACCACCACTATATGCTGATAAACGGTACAGTTACATCCGTTGATATGTTGTGCTGTGTTCATCTCTGTCAGTGTGACCTCTATAATTGCAGTCTGCATGTGACAATACAGGAAATGCTGTTCTGCATACTGTATGCCTTACACACCCCTACACCAAACAAACATATTCTGAGAATGGTTTGCTATATTAATAATATCTGCTCAGTAATGCTTCTATAGTGGTCTCTTTTCACTTATGGATATGACAAATAGCATATCATTCATAGCATATTAATGTTTTACAGCCTACATTTTGCTCAGTTTATTATGTTTTAGCCAACATGAGTTTTTTGAGAATTATTTCAGCTACATAAGGCCAAGAACAAAAAAAGATCAACTCTCTAAAACAGCTATAAGAATAATAATGGTGTTTGATTTTCACACGTTCATGGGTATCTGTGATCTAAACAGGCAGTGGAAGCAACAGGCTGAGCACACTGAGCACTATCAGCAACAGCAGTGGGGCAGAAGGTGAACTAGAGGTGAACACAGTCTCTCTACCATGTTCTATCAGAATAATAATGTTTCCTAAAGTCTCTAAGATGTCCACATTAAATTTTATTTTATTTTATTTTATTTTATTTTATTTTATTTTATTTTATTTTATTTTATTTTATTTCATTTCATTTTGGGGAATCGTTCATGGTGTATAATAATGAAAATCCAACATTTTTAGGATGAACTTTTCTCATGTCATGTGATGTGATCTTTAGGAAATTTGCAGTATGATGCCAGGTATAACTATAAAATCATGTTTCTCTTTCTGGATGAAGGAGCCTCAGGAACATGGTCCTCCTCCACCTCGCCCACCCCGCCCAGTAGCTGAAACTCCACCCACACTCCCTCCTCCCAGAGTCCCGCCTCGCTTACCTGAACGGTGTGTACTTTTACATATCTGCATTTCCACAGATTCAGAACATTTCAGAATATGAGGGATAAACATGATTAATTTTATAGAATCAATTTCTTTCATATTTTCTTAAAATTTCCACTTAATGACAGATTAAGAATGATTGGACTCAAAACAGTGTGGGGAAATTCACAAAACATTAACATTTTCTCACAGCAAGATATAGAAACCTCAAATACACGTGTGAGTGTTGTTATTTTATAAGCCACCCAGTGAGCAATATGCAGTCAGGAAGTGTCAAAATGAAAGTAAAGTAAATACAAGTTCCCCAATTCAGACCTCTTTAAATGAGTTAAATAGAGACTAGACACATTATGGTGATTGGTCGATAAGACCAAAATGGTGAGTGAATATTCTTAAATGTTATAAGAATGTTATAAGGCTATACGAATGTTATTTTAAATGCTGAAGATTTGTACTAGTTTAGTTCAACTATAAAGGTTGTATGTGCTGTGTGCCTGACAGATGTGACAGGAAGCTCTGCTTAGTGAAGAGAAGGTTTCAACTTTCCTGTGCGGTAAACCATAATTAGAATCAGATTCTCTTCCAACCACAAGCTGAGCTACTATAAGATGCAACTTTACACTGAAATATTTTCTTCACCTTTATTAATGATAAACTAATATGTAATAACTAATGTATTGTATCCTATATTCTAATGTATTATATTCTAAAATTCCAGTAGGTTGTGTAAATGTGGTGGTTTTGTGTGTTTTGTAATAGGAACAGGATGTTGTGGTTTAAACTGAACTTACTGTAGACATACTGTAGATACATCTTAATTAATTTGATGTAATAATAATGAGAAAAATTCATATTTTCAACTTTTTAATTCTTTTTAAAAACAGTTCTCTCCCAATAACCATTCTGTACCAAAAAAAATAGCATTGGATAATAAAATGAAGCTCAAACAAGTTGCTATAGAATTGACAGGAACTATAATGAGGTCTTAAACTGCTAATAGTGGTATGACTGGAAATCTGGTGATAACATATAGGAAGTTCGTTCTATATTTAAAACGCATGAAACGAGAAGCTACCGCCTCAGCTTTATTTCAAAGCACCCACCCGAACAGCTTTAATGGAAACAAATCTTTTAAGGCACTCCTGTTGATATACTGTATAATGTAGACATATAAAAAAACATATAGGACAAACATAAAGGTTTAAAAGTAATTAATTTTATACAGTATGTAAAGTTACGTTGAGTTATGTCAGTGGTATAAAAAAATTCTTCTGCTCCATATTTTATGAAGTGATATCAAACTCAAAGATCCATGATATGCACACAAATATTTAATATACTGTACTTACTCCTTATTGAGAAACTACTGAAGTACTAAAGTTCAGTGATATAAAAAAAGCTTCTTAAATATTCTAGCATTAAAATAATTTAAAACTGCCACAATAGACATTTTATTTTATTAGTATTAAACTAACTAATGATCATGGCCAGATAGCCATTGGCCCATAACCTTTATGTCCTCTTTCAGTTGTAATTTTTTGTTATTTTTTTAAATAATCATAAAACCATAAATTTTAAAGGGATGAAGTTGTAATATGTAAAAGAAACTGTCATGTTCGTTTCAGTGTTTAGCTTAACCTAATTGTTCTGGCTATCTAAGCCATTAATCGTCATCTGTAATACTGTTTCTCTTTCTTTTTTGCTTTTTTTTAACTGGATGACAATTTTGCTTCAGACTGAATGACTTGTTTGAAAAACAGTTTATTTTTATTTAAAAAATTTTTTTTTTTTTTTCCATTTTTATTGACTTATTTGTAAGGGACATTTATCCAGAGCCATGCACAACTGAGGTAAAATACAATCCAAGCATACAGCTGTGGCCAAAAGTTTTGAGAATGACACAAATATTAATTTTTACAAAGTCTGCTGCTTCAGTGTTTTTAGATCTTTTTGTCAGATGTTGCTAACTGTTACTGAAGTATAATCACAAGCATTTCATAAGTGTCAGTGGCTTTTATTGACATTTACATGAAGCTTATGCAAAGAGTCAATATTTGCAGTGTTGACACTTCTTTTTCAAGACCTCTGCAATTCGCCCTGGCATGCTGTCAATCAACTTCTGGGCCACATCCTGACTGATGGCAGCCCATTCTTGCATAATCAATGCTTGGAGTTTGTCAGAGTTTGTGGGTTTTTGTTTGTCCACCCGCCTCTTGAGGATTGACCACAAATTCTCAATGGGATTAAGGTCTGGGGAGTTTCCTGCCCATGGACCCAAAATGTCGATGGTTTGTTCCCCGAGCCACTTCGTTATCACTTTTGCCTTGTGGCAAGGTGCCCCATCATGCTGGAAAAGGCATTGTTCGTCACCAAACTGTTCTTGGGTGGTTGGGAGAAGTTGCTCTCTGAGGATGTTTTTGTACCATTCTTTATTCATGGCTGTGCTCTTAGGCCAAATTGTGAGTGAGCCCACTCCCTTGGCTGAGAAGCAACCCCACACATGAGTGGTCTCAGGATGCTTTACTGTTGGCATGACACAGGACTGATGGTAGCGCTCACCTTTTCTTCTCCGGACAAGCTTTTTTCCAGATGCCCCAAACAATCGGAAAGGGGATTCATCAGAGAAAATGACATTACCCCAGTCCTCAGCAGTCCAATTCCTGTACTTTTTGCAGAATAGCAGTCTGTCCCTGATGTTTTTCCTGGAGAGAAGTGGCTTCTTTGCTGCCCTTCTTGACACCAGGCCATCCTCCAAAAGTCTTCGCCTTACTGTGTGTGCAGACGCACTCACACCTGCCTGCTGCCATTCCTGAGCAAGCTCTGCACTGGTTGTGCCCCGATCCCGCAGCTGAATCAACTTTAGGAGACAGTCCTGGCGCCTGCTGGACTTTCTTGGGCGCCCTGAAGCCTTCTTCACAACAGTTGAACCTCTCTCCTTGAAGGTCTTGATGATCCGATAAATGGTTGATTTAGGTGCAATCTTACTAGCAGCAATATCCTTGCCTGTGAATCCTTTTTTGTGCAAAGCAATGATGGCTGCACGTGTTTCCTTGCAGGTAACCATAGTTAACAGAGGAAGAACAATAATTTCAAGCACCACCCTCCTTTTAAAGCTTCCAGTCTGTTATTCTAACTCAATCAGCATGACAGAGTGATCTCCAGCCTTGTCCTCATTAACACTCTCACCTGTGTTAACGAGAGAATCACTGACATGATGTCAGCTGGTCCTTTTGTGGAAGGGCTGAAATGCAGTGGACATGTTTTTTTGGGATTAAGTTCATTTTCATGGCAAAGAGGGACTTTGAAATTAATTGCAATTCATCTGATCACTCTTCATAACATTCTGGAGTATATGCAAATTGCCATCATAAAAACTGAGGCAGCACACTTTGAAAAAAATTAATATTTGTGTCATTCTCAAAATTTTTGGCCATGGCTGTACTATGTAGCTGAGAAAATGAACGATAATGTTCTTGCTTAAAGTTTAGCATCCTCTGCTTGTAGAAATGCACACATATATGAAATATCTAAAAGCAGCATCTTTTAAAATCAGCATGACATTTTAAAAAAAAAAGTTTCATTCTCTTACTGGTTTTCATATAGGCAGTGGTGGTGCCTCAGTGGTTAAGGCTGAGAGTTCAAATCCTGTTACTGCCAAACTGTCATGGCTGGGCCCTTGAGCAGTAGAGCTCAGCCCTATTGTAAGTTGCTTTGGATAAAAGTGTCTGCTTAACGAGTAAATTTAAATATGCCATTTTATCTACAGGTATCCAGACAGCATGGCGAATGAGCGTTATGTATCAAGTCCAGCTCGTCTCTCCTACGTGCCTCCTCACAGACCCATCCCCCAACCACCCATAACACGACGGCCACGGTGATCACTCCTTACACATGACTTGTGCTTACTATTGTGTCACTTTTGCCAAACTTGTGTGGAACTCAAACGTGTAAAAGACTTTTCATAATGAAGAAGGCTAAAGCCTGCCATCTGGTGGCCATGAGTTTTAAAGGCCAGCTAGAGGACTACTGCAATGAAAGACCTGGGTTAGTGGTGCTCGGAAAGGCCTTGTTGTTACTTTTATCTTTTGTTATTGTTCTTCAGTAGCACACATTATGCCTAAAATCAGAGCAATGCAAAATAACAGTAATTACTACATTGATCTTAACATGTTGTTAAATTGATCACTGGTTCTGATTTGATTAAATCATTTTTTCATATCCCAGCAGCTTTAGTAAACTAGGACCTTCCGGTTATTTACAGCTTTATAAGCAGTATGTAATTTTTTAAATCCAGTTGAATCACTATTTTTGTTTGTATTCAATAATAGTCCTATAATAACCTTTCACGTCTTACCAGAAGTGTTTCTGTCTCCATGACGTGAAGTGGACAGACAACTATGCATGAACTGAAAATGACACTGATGATTGTAACAAATGGAAGCTGATTTATCTTTATGGTTCATCTGCTACTTTATGCAACATCATACAAATTAACTGAATATAGCTTCAGGCTTAAAGCTTTTCTTTTTTTTCTGAAAGAAAAATATAAAGAATGCAGTATGAAGCAGAAACAGTACCTGATGGTCACATTATTTTTCTAAGATATTAAATATGTAAACAACCAACTATATGCTCTCTTAGAAAGTTCCTCACAGGTTCTTTTGAATGCTAAGTGGTTCTAGATTTCTAAAGGAGATTAATATGTTCTGAAAGAGAAACACTCTGTTGTAGGGTTCTACATAGAACCTTTAAGGATTCCCCCAGAGGGACAAAGGTTTTTTAGGGTGCTTGGGGATTTACAGTGAAAATCTGGCTGCCTCTTCCCAGTCACCTGACCTAAACCCCAATAAAAACCTGTGGGGTGGGCTGAAGACGTCCACAAGAGAGGTCTCTAGAGGATATGGAAAGATTGAGTAGTAGCCTTGCTCTTTATTTTCCAATCTTATCAAGCATTATAGGAGACGACTCAGTGGTGGTATGTTGGCAGAGGAAGGCTACACAAAGTACTAAACTGGAGTGCATGGCTTTGTTTAAAAATCTTTTTTTATAAGGGTGTTTATTGTCTTAGAATAAATTTACTAAAATTAAAGATTCGATTTCTGTCATATACTGTATATATATATATATAGCATAGTTGCAAATATTCTATGGTATTTTAAAATATTCTATGGTTTATCCATTTGGAGGAACACTTCAAGGTTTTATGTAGAACCCGCACAATCAGAAACAGGTAAGAATATTGAACTTTTCAAAGAACCATTGCAGATCCTTTTTTTTTTTTTTTTTTTGTACTTTTGGTAAGACTTGAATTGGTCATGCTTTGCTTAAAACAGTGTACCACACATATACAGTAGGCCATCTTATAAGAGACTTGTGCCAAGAAGTCAGTGCTATTTTACCCATGGTTATTATACAAAATACTAGTATCAAGTGTAATAGTCAAATAATCTGTATTCCAAAAGTTTAAAAATTCTACTTTTTTTTTTTTTTCCAACTGAGCTGTTGACGGTTAAGGGCCTTGCTCAAGGACCCAGTAGTGGCAACTCATGACCTTCCAATCAGTAGTCTAATGCCATAACCACTGAACTACCAATGAGTGGCACAACAAGATGCTCACATTTCTAGCAGCAGTGAACAACAACACACTACCACTGCGTCCTGTAAACAACCTCATTTAACATTTGTCAAGGAAGCCCAGAATCATTCAAGCTCTTTACACCTACACCAGAGACCAGGCAACTAGACGTGTCACAGAAGCTCTGTTTCCCAGGCCAGACTTCATACTGTGGTCCTTCTCTCTGCTCCTTGTGTACATCCTAGAGCTTACAGTGCCCTGGGAAGATGCTATGAAAGAAGCTGATGAGCAAAATAGACTTGAGTACACTCAGCTCTCAGTGGACACCAAGCAACGTGGCTATATCCATCACTACAGGTAGGCTGCAAAGATTTGTAACCATGTCTACATCCAGGCTTTTAAAAGACCTGGGAGTACAAGGCCAGGTCCATCGTCAAGCCATCAAAGCCCTCTCCAAAGCCACTGAGAAGAGCTGCCAGTGACTCTGGATGAAGGGGAAATAAGTGTAAGAGTTAACTACCTCAAAGGGAGTTGTAGTGGGTTCATAAGCAAAACAGGAGGTGCCCTCTTGATAATCGTGAGGATGCCATCACCAGCTTCAATGCAGAAATTCACAGGTCTGTAAAAGCTCATTCTATATAACAGACTCACACTCACTCATTCACCTCCAGTAACTGCTTTATCCTGATCAGAGTCATGGAGGATCTGAAGCCTATTCCGGGAACACTGGGTACGTACTGGATACCTGAGCTCGGGATCAAACTGGGGACCTTGGACCTGTTAAGCCTAGTTCACAGTGCACTGACAGACGATGACCAACGCCAACAGACACATTTGTCGGGTTTTGTCAGATCAGTGTATTAAGCAATTATTTTCACCGACTGAAAATGTTAAATCTGCGTTTGTTGGTTGTTTAATGTCTGAGCAGAGTGGTATGATTTTCCAACAAACTCTGACATAATCTGACCTGGGCACGAACAGGTGCCATGACAATGAGGCAAGCGTCCCTGAAAACTCCATAGAAATGAAAGCTAGGTGCTAGGCATGTTAAATCGTTGTTGTGGGTAAAATGGCAGATTCCTGGACGAATCAGAAAGAAGAGGATAAATTATGTATCGATGTGTTATTTAAAATAAAATTGTTTCACATTTATATAAAACTATTGGGGGTTGGGGGTTCGACTCTTGCCTCCACCCTGTGTGCTTGGAGTTTGCATGTTCTCCCCATGCTTCGGGGGTTTCCTCTGGGTACTCCGGTTTCCTCCCCAGTCCAAAGACATGAGTTGTAGGCTGATTGGCATTTCCAAATTGTTCATAGTGTGTGAATGTGTGCAGTTGTACCCTGTGATGGGTTGGCACCGTGCCCAGGGTGTCCCCCGCCCGTGCCCTGAGTCCCCTGGGATAGGCTCCAGGCTGCCCGTGATCCTGTGTAGGATCATAGGATGGATGGATAAATGGATGTTTGACCTAGTAATGGTCTTAACTTACCACATATCCTACCTTAACATGTCTTTCTCTGAGTTGCTGAAACTGCTTGGGGGCAAATTGAGCAAAATTTTGAAAGCTCCGCACATCCTCTGTCTGCAGTTCTCTGCATAAATTTAATTAAGCGCCCTGTCTCTCACGTCACAAAACAACCGAGGTTTCACCCACAACCTCTTTCATTTCACTCTTCATCATTTCAGGCGAAGAACGACACCTAAAGACACTAGTAATAGTAACATTTTGATTGTGGTAAAAGGATCATCCATCTTTAAACCAGTCTGACTGTCCATTAAAAAAGTTTCTTGGTGTCTGTTGGGGCAGTGTGAACATGACAGTTGTGTTTCCCAACATTCTAAATCCAACTTTTAAAAGTTGGTGATTGTCGGCGTTGGCTGGTGTCTGTCGGTGCAGGGTGAACTAGACTTTAGACGGCAATGAACCCCCTATTTTTAATCACTCCATCCTTACTCTAAATCACAAGTTCTCCACCCAGGTCCTGGAGTACCCCCTGTTCTGCAAATATTAATGCATTAAGTTTCCCCTCTCCCAATACACCTGATTCGACCAATCAGCTAATTAACAGCCCTTCCTGAGTTGAAGTGGGTGTGTCAGAGCAGGGAAAACACAGGGCAGGGGTTACACCAGTACAAGGGTTGAGAACTTGTGCTCTAAAATAATATTGCTTCCAATAAGCTCTAACTCTTTTAGTGTTTGTTCAGCACTGTGCTTTTTTTAAAAAATTTTTTAATTTGCTGCGGGTGCATCCACGTGCCTGATTTTGCGCTAGTCTCCGCCCCCTTCCGCCCCGCCCACCCCAGCCTTGGACTGAAAGAGAGAGGGGGACCAGAGAGTTTTATGCTAATGATCCCGGGCCAAAGCTGCTGCCGCTGAGCGCGAGAGCTCATTGGAAACTGCGTCGTCACCACGGAAACCTGGACTGCTTTCGCGTGAAGGTAAGCGCGCGCTGCATTTATGCGACGCTGAACATTGTAGGAAAAGATGAACGTTTGCCGCGGTTGGGTCCCAAATGGCTCCTTACTGCCTATACAAGTAGACTATATAGGATACGAACTAGTGGTTTCTGTAGGTAATGACGTGCACTATATAGTGCAGTGAGGAGACATTTGGGATTGAGTCTCCAGGCTGCTGTGTCCGCTGCGGTCAAATTTGCGGCTCTGGCAAAGTGACTTACTTTAGTGCTTTAGCGCACATAGCGTTGTAAACAGCCCAACACAAGAATGTGTGGGGAAATGTTCGATTCTTTTAATCGTGTTGCCATGTGGAATTAAAAGTGGTGCAAGCTCGAGCGTGAAACTATCATCAGGACCGTGCGTGGGTGTGCACGAGCGCGTTTGTGTGTGTGCACGAGCGTGTATGTGTGGAGTGAATTGCCAGCGTCAGGAGGATTTGCCGTTAGTATTCCGCAGAATGAGAAAGGCGTCAAAAATGGCCAAACGCCGCATCTCATAGAGTTTGATAACGAACCGAGCAGCCGGAGAACGGCCCAGAGAAGTTTTTTGGTTTATTATAAGCTTAGTTACACCTGATCCGTGGAAGCCTTTGCTTATGTGGGCCAGTGCGCATTCTGGATCAGCAAAAAAAAAGAAAAAAAAAAGGATACACTTGTGCAAAAAGCCAACACTTGATTTTAATCCAGACATTAAATAAATGGATATTAAAAGTTTTCTTTCTAGCATCTGAGCTGCCCTAATGGCATGCAGATAATGCGGCATTGGATTAGGAGAGCATCCAGCATGCGCTTATAAGGCCAACTCGAGCTGCTGTGTCCATTTGGACTAACATTTTTAAAGACTCCTCAAGCAAGGCGTGAAGTGAAAGAAAGTTAGACTAAACTAAAATATGAATGAACTCGGCCATGGTAGCGTTCACACGTGCGTTCCTTAATCAATGTGGCCTCATCACTCACTCTTTTAAATAAATAATGTGTTGACTGGATTACTCTTGTACTTCTGGGATCACACTGCCCATTACCTGGTAGATATCAAGACCCATTTTATTCCTTCATTCAGTTATTTCAGTAAATACTTTATCCTGGTCAGGGTAGTGGATCCTGTGGTGGATCCAGAGCCTTTGCCCAAAACACTGGGTATGAGGCAGGAATATATCCTGGATGGGACGCCAGTTCATGACAGTGCACTATGCGCGCACACACACACACACACACACACACATCTTGAGACAATGTAGTGTAGCCAGTCCACCTACTGCAATGTTTTTGGGATGTGGGAGGACCTATGTAGACATGGGGAGAACATGTGAAACTCACATACACACACACACACAGAGGAACCTGAGCTTAAGATCGGACTGGGGACCCTGGAGCTGTGAGCCATCGAGCTGCACCATCAAGTCGCTGCCATCTAAACCATCACTAAATATTTTATTGTGTGCTGATAAATCTTAGGACTTTCTGATCAGGGATACCATCCATCCCCATCCATTTTCCATACCATTTATCCTACACAGGGTTGTGGGGAGCCTGGAGTCTATCCCAGGGTACTCGGGGCACAAAGCAGGGTACACCATAGACAGGGTGCCAACCCATCGCAGGGAACAATCACAAACATTCACACACTACAGACAATTTGGAAATGCCAGTCAGCCTACAACACATATCTTTGGACTGGGGGAGGAAACCGGAGTACCCAGAGGAAACCCCCGAAACACGGGGAGAACTCCACACACACAGGGCAGAAGTGAGATTTGAACCCCAACCCCAGAGGTGCTAGGCAAATGTGCTAACCACTAAGCCAACGTGCCCCCCAGGGATGCCATAGGGAGGGGAATTTAATTTTTGTTTTGTTTTTTTCAGTGAAATTAATTGGGGTTAAATATTGCTGCAGAGGTTCACTGTATTGTTTTGAAACATGAACTAACAATTATGTTTGGAAAATCAGTTAATGAGATGTAAATATTATTACATCATAAAATACTAGAGCCTATCATGCTATAATATGTAAATGCAGGCCATGTAAGACCATGTGGAAGGAGGGTTGGTGGCGTTTCCCATTTGCATAGAATCTGATTTCTTGATGGAGATGAAAGTATAAAGTATCTTTTCAAGGCAGTTGATGAGACTGTTCTAGTTCTAGCATTTTGTGGGGGATGTGATGAATCACTTCATTCTTGTGATCCAACAGATTTCAATATTGCAAGATGTAGTACAATCAGACTATGTAGTAGTGTAATTGCAGTGTTGTAGTTTGCTTATATCACGCAGCCCTAGTAAATAGTAGGTGCATCAGACCCGTGGCTCAACAGCAAACGCAATTTATGAAAGATGCTGTGAAGCAAAAGTTAAAAAAGAAAGCGAGGTCAGAGGTGAAAGTCAATCTGCCTGCTCTGAAGTTGAGCACCACTTCAGCCTGATTGCCTTTGAAGGCTTTGCTTCTGCATATTAAACATGTAAACTGAGCAGTGTTTCAACCACTATGCCTTGTAAGGTCACGTCTTAAAACCGTTTTTTAGGTGTCTTGCATATTTGCTGTAGCATATTTTGAGGAAATATTTCAGGAAGGATGTTCGAGTACTTTAAATGAAATGTGTCCCATTTTGGATATGATACAAATGAAGTGACAATCCCAGACGTGGTCCAGTCAGTCAAAGAAAGGATGCAGAAAGGATGCAGGATCTTTTCTGTTCAGCAGTAAAAGAGGCATCAAGCAAATGATGGCTATGGAAATGATTATACTGACCTGCAGTATGACTGTTCTGGAAAGTTAATAACTCAAAGAATATACTCTAAAATGCAACAAATATGATGCTGAAAATGAAAATAATGATGCTAAGCCATTATATCATTATAAATAGGTGAGAGATTTTTTTTTTTTAGCAAAACATGAAATATGTCTAGCTTTTTAAAGATGCAATATTCTGAAAATATATACTGTTATACTGTGGCGTCACTTTGTATTTGCACTGTAGTTTTTTTTTTTTTTTTTTGCTTTTAGTTTTTTCTGTGGTACAGAAATCTGTAATTCAATAATATTAAAATAGACATGTTTTCCCCTAAATACTCAGGTGATGTTCTAACTTTAAGGCGAATTAAAAATGTTTAACATTGACCTATAGTGGGGTGGCACAGTGTCACAGTGGGTAGTGTTGCCACCTCAGAGCTCCAGCGTCAGTGGATCAATCCTGAGCTCAGGTTACTGTCTGTGTGGAGTTGGCTTGTCTGATGTGTCTGAGTTTGGCTTGTTGTCCCCGTGTTTCATCTGAGTTCTCCATTTCCCAAAAAACACGGATGGGTTGCTTTAAATTGCTTTAAATTGTGCATCTCAATGTGCACAACACATCAAACCTTGAGGTGGATGGGCTACAACAGCAGAAGACCGCCTCAGGTTCCACTCCTGTCAGAGAAGAACAGGAATCTGAGGTTACAGTGGACACAGACTCACCAAAACTGGACAGTTGAAGACTGGAAAAAGATCATTTGATGTTTTTCCAATCTTCAGTTGTCCTGTTTTGTTGAGCCTGTGGCCTCGGTAGCCACAGATTCCTTTATCTAGATAATTTTAATAGCATTGTGCAGACAAATATATGAAGGAGCAAGTACACAGGTGTTCCTAATAAAGTGGCTGATGATTGTGAAGTAGTAGTGCTGAAAGATTAATGTCTCCTATGATTGAATGGTTTTGTGTTATTGGTAATTGTCTGTTCCAATAATCACATTTATGCTAGACAGAAAAGTTGTGTTAGGCTGTTGTCACGTGCTTACATTTTTTCCCAGAGTAGAGTACCTTTTTTTAGACTAAAAAACATTCAGAAGTTTTTTTCCAAGATCCAGAGAAAGATGTTACTAGAATACAGTGTGTGTATGTGTTTATAGACCTCATAAAAGAGCTAAAAGCAATTAAATTCTGACATTTGGGTGAAATTCCAATGCTAGACTATCTGGATCGCAGCATCCCTAGTCTGATGAATAATTTGTGCTGGCTGGTAAATTTTTTATAACTGTTGTGTAGAGTCATATTACTTGTGTGCAGTGCAATGAGCAAGCAGGCGGAAGTCTCATGAAACACAGGCACAATGATTTGTCCTCACCAAATCTTCAACAAATTGCAGTCCTTTGGTAATGCTGTTGATGTGTGTTATAGATTAGTATGTATGTCTGGGCAAAACTAGAGATGATGAGAGCGTTTTTAAAATAATGCGAGACTGGCACTGTATTAAATCTGTCACAATCTCAGATGATTTAATATTTTTATGCAACTGGTGGGAAGGATAACCTGTGAACTGGTGACAGGGTCATGGGCGCCCAAGGCTCAGTGATGTGCGTGGGGAGCGAAGGCTATCCCATCTGGTTCCGATCCAGAATAGAATAGATAGAACAGAAGAGCTAATGTAGCACAAATTGCTGAAAAAGTTAATGCTGGCTATGAGAGAAAGGTGTCAGAACACACAGGACATTGCAGCTTGCTGTGTATGGGGCTGCATAGCCGCAGACCGGCCAAAGTGCCCATGCTGACCCCTGTCCACCACCGAAAACACCTACAATGGGCACGTGAGCATCAACAACTGGACCATGGAGCAATGGAAGAAGGTGGCCTGGCCTGATAAATCACGTTTTCTTTTACATCATGTGGACGGCTGGGTGCGTGTGCATCGCTTACCTGGTGAAGAGATGGTACCAGAATGCACTATGGGAAGAAGGCAAGCAGGCAGAGGCAGTGTGATGCTCTGGGCAATGTTCTGTTGGGAAACCTTGGGTCCTGGCGTTCATGTGGATGTTACATTGGCATGTACCATCTGCCTAATCACTGTCAGGCTATTGTGCCCTGCTACACTGCAAACATTGTTCAGGAATGGTTTGAGGAACATGACAAAGAGTTCAAGGTGTTGACTTGGCCTC
This sequence comes from Cranoglanis bouderius, assembly GCA_023630585.1. Taxonomy (NCBI): domain Eukaryota; kingdom Metazoa; phylum Chordata; class Actinopteri; order Siluriformes; family Cranoglanididae; genus Cranoglanis; species Cranoglanis bouderius. Next base: position 11,399,520 of record CM042536.1, on the reverse strand, counting down.
CAAATCTCCCAGATCTCAATCAGATTGAGCATCTGAGGGATGTGCTGGACAAACAAGTCCGATCCATGGAGACCCCACCTCGCAACTTACAGGACTTAAAGGATCCACTGCTAACGTCTTGGTGCCAGATACCACAGCACGCCTTGAGAGGTCTTGTGGAGTCCATGCCTCGATGGATCAAAGCTGTTTTGGTGGCACAATGGAGACCTACACAGTATTAGGCAGGTGGTTTTAAGGTTATGGCTGATCTTTGGTGCCAATCACCTGTAAATTCCCAAGCATGTTCACAGCACCACTGATTTACATTTAGTGATGCCTACAAAACTTCATAAAAGGCAAAGATCACAGATCTGAAAACCAGATCATTGTAACACCACAAACACACAATAACTCTTCCTCCATTTACAGGGTGCCATTTCTTTTGTTCATATTAAATGGCTGGTCTTATTTGTCTTCATTTATGGATTTGTTTTCAATTGCTTTCTCTCAAGTCATTAATATGAAATGTAATCTTACTTTCACAATTTTTTTTAGTAAATTCATGTGTAATTGAAATATATGAGCTATTTAAACTTGACAGTATAACCCATATACAAGATTGCGATAAGTAATGCAAATTATGTATTATACTTATGATTTGAAGACAAATTTCAGGTGCTCTCGTAGGATACAAATGTTTTTCTGAAACTAACTGGATTTTCATGAATACCATATTTCAGCTCTTGTGAATTATTTACAAGTAAATCCGTTCCTATCCAGTTTGATAAATGAGGCCCATTGATGTTGTAGCCAATATATAGAAGTGAGAAGGGTCTGTTAATGGCATGTATATGTCACTATAAACACACACCAGCATGGAAATGATTCAGGACTCTTCTGCCAGATGTTTCAACCATGAACACCTGACTCGCTCTGTCCATGTTGTGTTACCCCAAATTGCCTAGCAACCCTCCGTTGTCCATCATCCTTCTCACCTTCCTTCACCCCTGCAACATGTGTGATAGTGGTGCTCAAAGTGTGTGTGTGTGTGTGTGTGTGTGTGTGTGTGTGTGTGTGTGTGAAAATTTTCAAGGCTTATGTGCACACAGAGTCATGCTAATAAATTAAGATAAACAAGGCAATGAACAAACAATTTATGGTTCCATTTGGATTGCGCTGACAGATTTCTCTTTTCACTTCTTGCTTGCATAGCAGCTTGTTGAGCAGCTGGCATGAAGCTGAGAGGGTGAGAATGGTTTGGCTGGGGAGACCTCTCCTTAGACGATGTACACTTAGACAATGTACAATTATTTATATATATATATATATATATATATATATATATATATATATATATATATATATATATATATATATTATCATACAATACGTTTTGAATGATCGAGCTGCATTAAGCAGGTTTATAACAGCCCTATGATGGCCCTGCTGCCTCACAACTATGTGTGCACCTATCCGACACATTTGTGTGTTATCATTTTTTAAAAGCACCCAGCATTACTCAACAGTGAACTCTGGAGTCTTCTGTCATGGTGTTATGTAGGCCTCCATTATGGAAACACTTGAAATGGTTGGATTATCAGAGAGCTGTTTTTAGGTGTGGCGGAACAGTCCACATCCCCCGGGCAAATTATCAGGCTTCAGTCACATAACCGATGGCTCTGAAACAGTTGTCACTGTCTGCGTTCCATGAATAAGTAGTGACATTTTCCCCTTGAGCATGTTACCATTGATATCGCAATTAAGATTCATGACTAAATGAATGGTATTGGTATGATCTGATTATAATCAGGAAGAATTTTGTCAGGAGGTGTGTAATGGAGTAAGCTAAAAGAGCTTTTTTCCCCTTAATTTGAGTCCAGCTAAGGTCAATTAGTTTAATTTACAAGACAACTAATATTTCTAGCACAGAGGCTGCACATTTGTGTAAACAATTATCACCACAGTGTAGCAGTCATCAGTCTGAGTGCAAAAATATTTATAGACTGTGACATGCTCCGTGTGAATGCCCCGTCAGGGCACATAGCACAAGACCCAGAAGATAGAATTGCATAAATTATATATAGCATTATAAATGTGTATAGTTTTTCAGCAGAACAGGAATCATCAATTATGTATGAGCCAACAATACAGATGGTGTTACTGTACCACAGAGATAGGAGTATGCTATGTTGCAAGTTATATTTTTAAAGTAACAGTAAAATGTTTTTATTTTACTAAACACTTTTGAGCAAATTAATTTGTTAATTGTTTAAAGATTGGTCAGAGTATAAAGCATTGCCTGTTGCTGCATTATTTTAAGAAACAACTGTAGGTAATTTCTTAGTACAGATTTATTTTATAAACATAGTCCTTTTCAGATATTAAAATTTTAGTCTCAGTATTTAAATGTTTGCAATAATATTCAGCCTATTTACCAGAGCTATAGAGCTTTTTATTCCTGAACTTTCCACAGACAGAACACATTAGTTCCAAGTTGACATTGTTTATAGGCCTCCTTGTATTTGAGTTATTGAGGTTTGGATAAAACATTTCATTTCAAGTGGCCAGTCAAGCAGAGACTAATAACTATAAAAAATAAAATAAAAAATAAAATAACTTTCATATTGGTGGATTGTGATTTCCAACACTTTAACACAATAAAAAAAAAAGTATGTATCAAAGGCCCGTTGGCTATGCTTCATGGATCCCTGGGAGTCCCTGGACCCCACTTTTAGATTCACTGGTCTAAATGACATTTTTATGTGGAGGCCCCAGGTCAAGCAGTTTATTAAAATGCATTTTGGTTGGCTTTAAGTGTGCAAGGTGGCTTAGTGGTTAGCATGTTTGCCTCACACGTCCAGGGTGGGGGGTTCGAATGCCATCTTCGCTTTGTGGAATTTTTGCCCATTGTTGCTTGATACAAGACTTCAGTTGCTCAACAGTCCTTGGTCGCTATTGTCTGATTCTCCTCTTCATGATGCGCCATAGGAGACAGATATGGACTGCTGGCAGGCCAGTCAAGTACACGCACTCTGTGTCTACGAAGCCATGCGGTTGTAGCACGTGCAGAATGAGGCCTGACATTGTCCTGCTGAAATAACCATGGACTTCCTGGGAAAAGACGTTGCCTTGATGGCACATATGTCTCTCTAAAATCCCAACATACGCCTCTGTGTCAATGGTACCTTCACACATATGCAAGTCACCCATGCCGTGGGCACTGATGCACCCCCATACCATCACAGATGCTGGCTTTTGCACCTTTCACATAACAGTCTGGTTGGTCTTTTCATCTTTGGCACGGAGAACCTGACGTCCATTTTTCCCAAAAACAAGCTGAAACATGGACTCATCTGACCACAGCACACGTTTCCACTGCCTTTCAGTCCATCTGAGATGAGCTTGGGCCCAGAGAACTTGGCGGCGTTTCTGCATAGAATTGATGTGTGGCTTCCTCCTTGCGTAATAGTTTCAGGTTGCATTTCTGGATGCAGCATCGGACTGTGTTAAGTGACAATGGTTTTCCGAAGTACTCCCGAGCCCATGTGGTTATATTTATCATAGTAGCATGTTGATTTCTCCGGCAATGCCACCTGAGGGCTCGAAGGTCACGCACATTCAACAGTGGTTTCCGGCCTTGCCCTTTACTCAATGAGATTTCTCTGGAATCTTTTCACAATATTATGTACTGTAGATGGTGAAAGACCTAAATTCTTTGCAATCTTGCGTTGAGCAATGTCTAGCAATATCTAATCATAAACATGGCCACAGAGGATACGCATGCTTGGACAGACTAAGATACAGAAGTTTTTCATTTCATTGAACAAAAGCAACATCAACAAAAGCAACATCAAACGTTCATTAACAAAAGCAACATCAAACGTCACTGTGACCCTGACCAGGATAAAGTGTTTACTGATGATGAATTGAATAAATGAACATTTCTCCATTGGGCTGCTGTTCTCACTCTCTTTTCTTTTGTTACACAGCAAAAAAACAACACTTTTCTTCTTAATCATGTTTATGTCATCTTCATCTTTTTTGCATGACTGTAGTTGAGGTAAACGCAGATTCATTAGCATTTAATTTTGTTGTTTAATATTGTGAAACGTTTGAATAGAAACCAAGCTTGTGGTTTCCTTCTTCCAGTCTTCTATATATATTTATTCAAAGACCCAAGCCACATTTTTATATGGTCTTAAAATGCCCAATTAGAACTGCTCTCATTTCTGTATTTGTATTCAGACATACTATACCTCCTGTGATATACAATTTACAGACAGAGAATATGGCTTTTTCACTTTAGTTTTAAGGCTTTATATTTTATGCCATGACAGCAAGATAAAGCAAGGATGGCAAGAACATTATGTAAAACGCTACCAGGTCTGTTTGGCATAAAACCAGCAGTCTTGCAGTTATGTAACCTATAAATGGCATATCTTTTACACTCACATTCAGTATGTTTACATTACTGTATTAATTCGTAGTTGTTAAGGATTGCCGTCAGTGCAGTCTCAGGTGAACTGTAAATGGAAAGTCAGACACACAGTGACTCACTAATGAAAATTAGAAATACAATTCAGAGCTCTGTTATTGTGGGTTATGCCTGGTGTGATTATGGCTCAGTCTGGCTTTCTGGGATGACCACATAACAGACCACACAAGGCTGTTTATCAGGCCAGAAATGTGACAGAACTGCGCATGCTCGACATCCTCTCTCCTCTGAGACTGAGAGCACTTGTTGTCCTCAGCAGTGCCTGCCTGAGCTGATCACATCCATGCCAGGAACCTTTGACTCATTTTTATAATGCTGTTCACTTTCCAGACCATCCACACACAATGAACTACATTTTTCTGACATAAAATGGCACTGAAGACTCTTACATGAGCCAGTCTTTCTGTTCTCTGTTCAGTTGTGCTCCTGTTACTCCATGTGCTGTTATTATTGCTGGTTGGTTGCTTTGAGTCCTCGGCTCAGCAGTAATCTTAATGGTTTGCTTTGGTCACTGAAAGTTCAGCAGTGGTCAGACGTGACGAATGATGCAAAAAGGCTGCTTTAATGGAGGCCTCTTTGAACTGGTGAACAGTTGTAAATCATAGGATGTCTTTGATTTTACAGGATCTAGAGTAGTAAACAGATTCACCAGTGAAACCCAGCAGGTTCTGTATGGAACATCTAAGCTGTTTGGTATCATTCCTTGCGCTGACAGTGATTACAGTGTTCTAAAATAAGACATCCCTGGATCCAGTCCTGCTGAGTAAAAGACATGAGTCGCATACATTTCCATTTACGCCTCATTGTTTAAACGGGCAGCTCAGAGAGAATGGAAGAACTGAAGTGTCGTCAGTCCAGGCTTCAGGCCAACGTGTCTGTTGAAGATGTTTACCATACTGAGGGGGTCTTCTCAATTAAAGAGGGCCGGCTGTTGCTCTCTGGCTCTCTTTTACAGCCATGTTTGGAGCTGATTGCCGTGATCCTCACCATCCCTATTCTATCTCTGCCCCCCTCTGCCATTTGTTGGAAAAGGCAGAAGTCAAACTCTGTTACGTAACTCGTTTTCGACTCTTTTTCTGAGCACACCAGACCCCTTGTTCAGCTCTTTTGTGTACTCATGTTGCAGTTTTACAATGATGTCATACTAAGAGACTCCAGGGTGATATAGTAAATTTCAGCCTGTTCACTTTTTTTTCTACAGATGTGGACAGTGGACGAGAAAGCAGCCAAAGGTGTATAAGATGTGCTACAGCTGTGTTGTAGAAAGTTCTGGATTAACCTGTAATGTATTTTATGTGTTTGTGATCATAGATATAAATGCTGTTTATGAAAAGCTTACTTCAGATGGTCATGTGAAAGTGAATTTAATTAGGTTTGTATGGTTTCCGAAAGGCTCATGTTAGCTGACTGAATGCTTTAACGTCAGCTGGGCTGCTGTTTAGAGTCAATCTGCAGCAACCGTTAATGTGATTTTCAACCACTGAAATGAGATTAAAGCCAGAAGTCTGTAATTTAATTACCTGACTTCTTGTCCTTTTCAAAATCATCACTTGTTATTGGTAAGTCCCTTACTTATCTTGCGGCATCACTGGATTTGTGACATGCCTGTTAGACTCGTGTTTTATACGTACTCCTGTTTGGAATGTGGCAGCCTTTCTGGGAATTGAAATCTGACTAACTGCCCTTAATGAGCATGTGGCAAATATGACGAACTCTCCCTGAGTGCCCGTGATACCTAACCAAACTTTTCTCAAGCTGGTGTTGACTTAGAAAAAAATATGAACACCCCCCACCTCCCCCGCTTTCATTGGGCCCTATTTCTAGTCTCCGAATGGCCCTTAAGAGATGGTGGGCTGTCTGCATGATGAATGTTTGTATACTGAGTAAGTATGAGATATTTATTATCTCACTATTATCTCAGTAGAGTCACTGCCCTCACACAGATGCCTGTTATGTCGGGCGGGGCGAGGAGTTTGATGGAAAGCAGTTGTTTTAATTTGGTCGATACATGTCAAGTAGGTGCCACATTCTCAGTTGGTTAATGGTGACAGGTCTGTCTTGCCAGGTATGGTGTTGAAACAAAAGCTGCTTAACTACGGGTGAGGTCTTTGAAGGGAAGTGGGCACAGATATCAGCCCCCACATCTGAGCCATCAAACTAGAGACCTATTTAAACTCGAGTCTCTGGTGTGCTTTACTGTATAATGTTGTGCTAAAGGAAATACACTCAGCAGACAGGTAAGCGAATTAGTCAGGTGGTGATACAGCATGCGGAGCACAGGCACTTAACACATATTCACACTAAATGAGCACTAACAGTTTTTGTGCTTTAACCCCTTAAACCACCAGCACCTCTCAGTGAATACAGACGTAATGATCTCACGCTTGTAACCATTCCAGTTAATTTAACTGTAATTGCTGAACAATAGGTTTCAAGATGAATAACTGAACAATAAGCTGGACCATCGAGGGGTTAACTGAAACACTGAATGTGTTTGAGGATGATGTCCATTTATAGAGAAAATCAGAGAATGTACTGTATGCTGACCAGGGTCTTCTCTGATGGAACAGAATGTTAATACTCATTATAACTGCGTAGTATCTGAAGTGTTTGTGGGACCTTATTATATTAACAAGGTTCCAGTCAACGCTCCTTTAATGGAAAACTCCACTACACTGAATTAGTATAGGTAATGGTGTTTCTGTCAATGGTGTGGCTTTTACTAAGAGTATAGCTAATCTGTTCGAATCAGAAAATAAATTTTCTCAATATGGCTGCCTTAGAATTAGACATGTGCTTCCATGGTTCTTTTTGTGAGTGTCATTAAGTCTCATTAACGATTAATAGGAAAATAGTGTGTTGATCCAAGCAAAGAGGAAATTCTTGTACATTCACAACAAGATTAAGGTGTCTGTCCTTCAGTAATATTTTTCCCAGTTTCCCCCCATTTTTGGGGGGGAGGAAATTCCAGGCAGCTTCTTTAGGGTTGTCAAGCGTAGTTTGTATGTAGTGTGTATTTTATTTCACTGTGAAACCCAACTATAGGTGTTAGCTGGATGGATGTTTCATCAACACATTCATGCCAAATGTGTTCATACAATGCTGTGACATTATATTTTTTTAGCTGGATGTGAAACATTTGACATATGGCTAGTTGCTGTATCTGTTAGATGATGGTAAATATGTGAAACACTGCTTTTAATATTGCTGTATTTTATCATGATGCATGAAGAATGTTATTAATGCACCCAAGGAATATTAGTTCTAGTTAAGTATTGGTTCTTAATCATGGTACTGGTACAATAGGAACAATCATGCAGGCTGTAATATGGCTAAGAAAATCAATCTCTCTTTTTTTTTTTTTCTGGTGTGATCTCTCTACTCTCCCTTCACAGGGCTCTCCAGCAGGGGGCACAGTGAGATTTGATGCAGCCCCTGGTAAGTCTGTATGCATCCCTGCATATCTTTGTGAGTCGAGATGGTATGTTAAAGGCTTGTTGGTGGTGGTTAGGTTCTGGGTAAAAACATATAAACCAGAAATGTCCACAGGCCTCTTGAATAGTTCCTTTGTAGATTGATTCTAGCTTAGTACTGACAATGATATTTTGGTAAATTTTGACTAGTTACCCCAATGGAAAATTGTTTTTCCCCAACTTTGAAAGGAAGCTGGGGTCAGCCATTGCACAGGTCCCCTGGAAAAGTTGTGGAGTCATACCAGTGGGATGAAAAGTGCAGAACCTTAATCACTAAGCCATTGTGAGCCCTCAGTTTCACAAATTGTGATGATAATATGGCACATAGTGGAGTATAAAGGCACGCTAATTTTGGGTTAGGGTCTAGGTTAGTCTCTGCCTCAGATGCCCTGTCCATGGGATACAGATCATCTTGTGTACACTTTTCTGGCCACAAACTACAGAATTTACAAGTTGTGAACTGATTGACTCACCAGAGTTCTGTATACATATATAAAATAAACATATTCTCACTGAATAAATAGTTATTTATATACACATACAGTACACTGTGTTTGAACAGCAGCATTGAGATACACCCATATTTTCTGGCAGATGGTTGATTTCTTGTTTTAGTGAATGAGCAAACACACATTGACACTCTCTGTGCTCCTCCCTTGGACTACTGTATTGTTGAGTCTGTTTTTGTCTCATTTCCTCCTGCTGTTTCCTTTACCTCATCCATCTCTGCTCACTCACTCTTCTTCCTCATGCACATAAAAACAAAACCAAATAAGCATGTTAGGGTTTTTACTATAGTTTGTCCTCGCCTTCAGGTCTTCAGTCTACAGAGATATGTAAGAGGGAGCGCAAACATCATTCCTTACCCTATCCTGTACTGTAAAGAACACTTTCTACTTCATATCTTGTAGCAGTAAGCCTGGGGGAATTTGAAGAAGAAACACCTTAAGGTGCCTGTGTCATGTCAGTAATAATGTCATGGGTGTGAATCAAGAACAGTGTGTAATGCCAGGGAACTTCCTCACATTCGGTAGACATGATGTAGCTCCTGTATATATGTACTGAAACAGGATCTCAAGTATGTATTTTAACGTCCTGCTAGGTGTGCCATGTCACAAATGGTAATATCCTGATAGTGTTTCCATTCAGGCAATAACAAAAACTCTCCTTTTTGCATTCTTCCTTCTGTCATATACTGTACATTTACTGCTACATATTCATTTGATATTTGAATCCACCTGACAGAAAAAAATATCACACAGCACAGTGGCATTCGTGAATGCAGTGAGCTATCTCAATCTTCTCACTTATTGCTCTCACATGTCTTTTTTATTTAATTTATTTTTTTTATTAATTTTTTTTTTGTAACTGGCAGCACGTCCACTCATCACCAGTCCACGCAGTGTCTCTGCAGTGCGGATCACTCCTCTGAGGACCATGAAGAGCTCTCCAGATCTGATGCCCACTGGTGAGAGCAGCTGCCATTTTCACTTTACCAACAACAAACACAGGTTACATAATTAAAGTTTATCTCTGAAGTCAAGGTCAGATAAGCGACACACAACACCGGTTCAGTGGAACAGATAATGTACAAGCTCCAGCTAAGCACTGCCAACATGTGGTTGAGTCTTATTTAAAAATAATTCTGATCCTGGGTTGTAAACACAAATACCATAGAAGTTAACAGAGTTTTTCTATATGTGGATATACAATCAACACCTACAACTCCAGAATTTTTGGCACCCTTCATACAAACAAGTAAAAATGAATATATAAAATGATAGATAAGCTTAAAAATTGGGCACCCTGTAAAGTTTAAATGTAACACAATACATTTTCGAACATAAGACGTTTTTAAGTGGTAATTGTTTGTTTATATATTTATTTATTTATTTATTAATACGACTATTTTCATAATATCTAACAAGGATGGAAACACTGGGATCTTGGACCACTCCTGTATGCAGAACATTTCAAACATCTTCATATTCTTTATGTTTGTTCATGTTCTGCGATTCAGACCACAGCATTCAATAGGGTTTGAACTGAGTGACTGAGATGACCATTGCAAAATGTTGAATTTATGTTCCACAACCATTTCTGTGTTGATTTGGGTCTATGCTTTGATCAATATCTTGTTGAAAGATTGTGTTTTATACACTTTTAGACACATTTATACAATGTTTATTTCCCTTGATGGGTGCCAATAGTTCTGAAGTGTATTGCATGCAGCACCATAGTCTTATAGTATTATACTGTCTACTACATATTTTTGTTAAAATGATAAGCCAGAACTGACACACTTAAATGACAAATGTGGATCTTGTCATGATGTACAGTGCTGCCAAAAAGTATTTGCCCCATCCTGATTTCTTCTGTTTTTGTGTATATCTCACACTAAATAGTTATAGATCTTCAAACAAAATGCAACATAAAACAAAAGCAACCTGAGTAAACACACAATACAGTTTTTATCTATCTATCTATTTATTTATTTATTTATTTTTGAAGCAAAAAATTATCCAACACCTATCACCAATGTGAAAAACTAATTGCCCCCTTAAACTTAAAATATGGTTGTGCCAACTTTAGCAGCAATAACTGCAACCAAACACTTCTGATAACTGGAGATCAGTCTTTAGCACTAGGATATACTCCTATGCTTTGGATCATTGTCTTGCTGCATAATCCAGTTGCGCTTGAGTTTCAACTTATAGACTGAAGACCAGACATTCTCCTTTAGGATTTTCTGGTAGAAAGCAGAATTCATGTTTCCTTCAATTATTGCAAGTTGCCCAGACCCTGAAGCAGCAAAGCATCCCCACACCATCACACTTCCACCACCATGCTTGACCGTAGGTATGATGTTCTCTTTGTGGAATTCTGTGTTTGGTTTACGCCAGATGTAACAGGACCCCTGTCTTCAAACAGTTCCACTTTGGACTCATCAATCCACGGAACATTCTCCCAAAAGGTATGAGGATCATCAGACGAGCCTTAATGTTCTTCTGGGTTAGCGGTTGTTTTCGCCTCGCCACACTTCCATTTTGCCCAGTGTCTTTCGGATAGTGGAATGATGAACAGTGACCTTTATTGATGCAAGAGAGGCCTGTAGGTCCTTTGATATTGTCCTTAGCTCTTTTGTGACTTGCTGGATGAGTAGTTGCTGTGCTCTTGGAGGAATTTTGGAAGGTCGGCCACTTCTGGGAATATTCACTACTGTGCTGAATTTTTCCATTTGGAGATTATGGCTCTCACTGTGGTCCTTTGGAGTCCCATAGCCTTGGAAATAGCTTTGTAACCCTTCCCAGAATTATATATTTCAATCACCTTCTTCCTCATCATTTCTGGAATTTCTTTCCATTTTGGCATAATGTGTTACTGGGTAAGACCTTTTAACCAACTTCATGCTGTTGAAAAAGTTCTATTTAAGTGTTGATTTGATTGAACAGGGTTTGTAGTAATTGGGTCTGGTTGTGTGTAGTCCAGCTGAACCCCATTATGAATGCAGTTTCATAGATTTTGGGAATTAGTAACTATGGGGGGCAAATACATTTTCACACAGGCCCAGTTGGTATTGGATAACTTTTTTGCTTCAATAAATAACATTATTATTTAAAAACTGTATTTTGTGTTTACTCGGGTTGCCTTTGTGTTATCTTGCATTTTGTTTTAATTTCTGAAACAATTTAGTATGAGATATACACAAAAACAGAAGAAATCAGGATGGGGCAAATACTTTTTCACCGCATTGCACAGTATGTGTTGATATCAAAGGCATGATGCTGTTGTCACCATTTTCTTTATTTGTTTTGTTCTGTTATTTCCTCTGTGTCTGAAGAGTTGGATCCAACACGTGTGTGTAAGGGGAAGGGGGCTGTTACTCTGAAAGCCACATTAGTGCATGTTGATGATGGAGACTGTATCACCCAGGAACGGGTTGTGAGTCCAGCCAAAAGTGAGTGAAAAGCTGCTGCTCACATTGCAGCATTGCCTCATATCTTTATGAATAATGTACACAGAAAAATTGTGGTTGTATTTATAAGTGCTGATCATACAGTATGTTCCAGTCAAAAATTCAGTAATTCAATTTATGTCCAAGTGTTTTGGTATGGAACACACACATCAGTGTCTGACTGCCAACTCGGTTGCTCAGCAGCCCAAATAACTTTCCATGAGCCCCCATATTTACTAGGGTGCATCAAAGAGAGCTTTTGTCTAAAACTCCCACATGAGACTGAGACTGCAGTGCAGTATGTTTATTGGCTATCAGAGTGTTAGAAACTATGCTGGATTTCTTCCAGGACATGGGTGAGATGCTTTAATTGTTGTGCTGGAATAAAAAGGCCAGAGAAACAAACACTCCTTACAGTGGAGTCAAAGGCCCCCTTGTTCAAATGACAAAGTTCACAGATTGTGAGGGAATCGCTGTTCCCAGCTGTAGGAAATTAGCATCTGAAGACCTTTTACTCAGTCCTGACAGGACTGGCGATTCGTTTAATTGAGGATAAACAACTCCTGGCATAGTTTTGTGGTTAGCATTGAAAACAAAACAGGGTCAGTGCCAAGTGGAAGCAGCAGTGCTTCATGTTTATGCCTTGTTAGATTTCAAAAGGTTCTGACAGATTTACAGACCTTTTTCAACTTCAAACTGTTGGAATTGTTTTTTAGGTGAATGCCACAGCGCGGTCAATGGAGATGCCACAGAAACGAATTTGGCAGAGAAAAGGCTAAATAGCACCGGAGCTGATTTAAATTCAGACCAAGTCAGTAAGGCTACAACACAGGTAAGTCAGCATAACACCATTGCTGTTCAGCTGAATGGTTTTAACTAGGTTTAATTCCAGTTCAGATTTAGTCAACATGGTCTCGTATAGGAAAATGAACAAATTAACAATTTACCTGACTGAAAGGTTATTGGTGACAGAGTGCACATTTATAATTTTGCTATGATTTAATCCATATGAAATTAAAACAAACGAACAAACGAATTTATCATAAAATCAGGTTTGATTTAGCAGCAGAAGCAAGAGAGGTCTTTAGCAGGTGCTTTATGGAGCTCATAACTATTATAAAAAGAATCTATTAACAATCCCATCTCTTACAGATCTCTTAGGTTTTAAAGTACACTTAATAATTTATTCATTTTTTGTTGCAATACACAACTTTTCATATAGGTTCTGAAACTACAAACTAATTCATCACCATCCTATTTTCTTTAACATAAGCAACTGTTATATTCTGAGGTTTGTAGATGGGACAGTATTAAGATTTATTCTCTTAATTCCCTATAATTGGTTGTAGGTCGAGTGTCCTATAAGCATAGGTCTGAGTGGACTCCCATCATCAACCACTGTGCCATCTGTGTGTGCACCGAACAGCAGTGTATACCCAACTATTGTTCTGTTGCAGCATGGCACAGGTACAAACTCTGTCTGCTCAAACCAAAAACCATCGGCCAGAAAAATAAATCTGTGAAGCAAGCAGAACAATATGTGTGTATTATGTATATATGTTACGTATATATGATATATAGTGTTATAGAGAACTTCAGTTGTAGCATGCTACTTGTGGCTGTCAAATAACCTAAATTCTAACATTTCCACACCAAGAGCAATGTGACTGTAGTGTGTATTGATTTTGATATGTGATCATTTACTTTGTGTGGGCTGACGGCGATGCAGATGCTGTAGAGCAGCAGGACAGTGTGTGTGATCAGGGCTCAACCGAGACTCAGTTCTGTCTTCCACCTGAAGATCCTCAAAGATCCTCTACACAGATGGAGGGCAGGAGAATGATGATTACTGTTCACCCAGCGTCCCCTGTCCCACTGGAGAAGCCCCGAGTCCCAGTACGGGTGAGAACAAAAACAGTACTTCAACCCCCCAGTCTGAAATGATAAGTGGAAGCAGTACCAGCTTGAATTTGATTATTTCTGATTTTTATTGATACATATCGATTGTGTAACTTGATAAGTCTCTATGACTGATTAGGTACACACAGTATCTGACTATCCTTTATAATATCTTACAGAACACAGAGAAGTCCAAGGACTGGTACAAGAATATGTTCAAACAAATCCACAGAATTCCAGGTAAAGCCCTTCCCATAAGCATGACCTCTGTTTTTATGTTACATTGCACTGGTGTGTATGAAATGAGTCCAGGCTCGTGCTGCATCTTTGTCTGTGTGTGTGTGTGTGTGTGTGTTTGTGTGTACACATCCTCCTCAGTGTGTGTTTTTTCATCCAACCTATTCAGAAACTGTTGAGGAAAATCCATACCGTCCCACCTACATATTCCCCGAGAGCTATGACAGGCCACTGAAAACCAGAGGTACCATTAACCCATGTCAGCTCTTACATCTACTCACTCTAACCCTCTCATCTTTTCCATCACATTCAGCTTGGCAGGTGCTCACTCCATCTGACATCCATCTGTGCACTTTACTCCATTTACTCAAGTCATTTTTTTAGTTGGATTATTTTCTAAACATAACTGATAAGATACTAAAGATAGAAAAGATTAATGTAACAGTATTTAATACTGATTATGTTGAGTATACATTTTGAAAACCCCTTTCAGGTACACCAGAACCATCTAGAACCCAAAAGGAACATGTTTTTATTGTTTGGAACAGTGCTACAATATAACTGTTTGCATTAATGATTGTAGATGGATTCAAAAGGGTATTTGAATTGTTTTAACTGAATCCTATTGGGGGTTGGGGGCATGGTGGCTTAGTGGTTAGCACATTTGCCTCGCACCTCCAGGGCTGGGGGTTCAAATCCTTCCTCCACCCTGTGTATGCAGAGCTTCCATGCTCTCCCAGTGCCTTGGGGGTTTCTTCCAGGTACTCCAGCTTCCTCCACCAGTCCAAAAACATGCATTGTAGGCTGATTGGCATTTCCAAATTGTACATAGTGTGTGAATGGGTGTGCAATTGTGCCCTGCGATGGGTTGGCACCCTGTCCGGGGTGTCCCCCACCTCCAGGCTCCCCGCAACCCTGTGTAAGATAAGCGGTACAGAAAATGGATGAATGGCTGAATGGATCCTAACAACGGAATACTTGTCACAGGTTCACACTCCTTTATTTGGCAGAAGTAACTTCACTCGGAAGTAAGCTAGATGGTGCTAACATTAGCCTCATCTGTAGGCCTAAAGCTTTTCCTGCTTCTGCCACTTACAGCTCGATCATCGTTATAAGCTCAATCCTTCAAGTAAGTTGATCATAAATTAACATGTGGTCTCCCCACACTGTAAACAATGCCCTGGTGTCAATAAAACAATATTATAAGGTCAATCCATTCATCTGTCAAGGTGAGCTATAATTTCAGAAGAGTTGTCATGATGTCAAGGGTATCACAGTGTATTTAAAAAACGTGGATTGATTATTGCATCCAGTATTAGCACTCTAATGCTTCTACAATGCATTAGATAGCATTGCTTTTAGAGAAGTGCTCTTTTAAATTATTGAAACACTCAGGACAGGACTAATGGATTGGAAATAACTGTTGCCTCTAAACAAAGTAAAGAAAGGATGTGGATGGCTGGAATTTCAGGCAGTGGTGGGTATGAAATGCACAAACCCACATTTTCTGTGACTTTCTGCTCAAGTTTGTTACTTGTTAAGAAACATCACCATCTACTGGCTTGACTAGACCTGAATTTAAGACCTGGGCCTTGTAGGTGCATATAATAGCTTTTACATGTGATGTTAATCTACACAGTTTCCACCTACTGTTTATAAGATTCACAGAAAGTTTCACTGTACTTCAGAAGATTTTACAATGAGATGAAAAAGTCTTGGGACAAATTCTACAGTCAGAACCATTTTGGGAAAGTTCAGTTATATTTGTTGCATATTTAAAATTTTATTTCTGGGTTCTGAATAATTTGTATTACACCACGTCACCATTGAATTCTCAATTCTGATTAGTCAGAACGTTTTGATTAATTTACTATAGCAGCAGTTCGGACAGTAGTGCCGCTTTAATTCAGGTTTATACTAATGTTCTAATATTACACAGTCCCCTCTGAAACTATTGGAACGGCAAGGTCAATTCAGTTGTTTTAGCTGTAGACTGAATACATTTGGGTTTGAGATCAAAAGATGAATATTTATATGTAGATGTATTAAACAACACAGAACATAGCACATTTTGTATCAGACCACCCAATTTATAGGTGAGCAAAAATATTGGAACAAGTGACTGACAGGTGTTTCTTATTACCCAGGCGTGTCCTGTTAGATTGATTGTTTAATGCTGTCTATGGGAGAAAAGCAAGCCATTTTGAGTTCTGTTCCTATACTTTTGCTTGCCTAAAATTGGGTGGTCTGATACAAAAGGTTCTATGTTTTATGTTGTTTAATACATCTAATACAGTAAATGACCAGAAAATACCAGGAAATAAAAGCCTAAATCCTAAACTCTCATCTTTTATCCATCTTTTGATCTCAAACCAAAATGTCTTTGGTGTATAGCAGAAACATATGAATTGGCCTTGCTGTTCCAATAGTTTTGGTGGGGACTGTAATTATTATTTCTATAGTAACATTTACAGGGACTTGTATGCCAGATTAAATGTTGATATGGTTAAGTTTATTTAGCATTTTTGGAAAGAGTCTCCAGTGTCAGTGCTTTGTAACAGCAAGAAATAAAGCTGTTCTTTTACATTTTATTTTACATTTGAGCTTTGTGGTTTCTCGGTAACAACACAGGCTGCATTTTATCTTATTAACATCGAGAGAAAGAAAAAAGTGTGGCAGGTGGCAGAATGTAAGTGATAGCAGAAACCATCTTGCTTTGTGGATGTTTAACACCAATAAAATGTAACTACAAATTGCAAAAAAAAAAAAAAAAGTGTCATTCTTTAATATATAAATATAGCAATTGTTGAATTGCTGTGGTATAAGAGGAATAAAACACTTCAGGACATGCTGTTATAAATTAATAATCAATGCTGGGGTAGTAACAGTAACTCTGCTTTGCCTCGGGACACATTACACCCCGTCATTTATTATTTTACCTACCCTGTCAAGTTTTATTCCTTATGTAGTTACTAAATAACTGTATATGTATTTGAACATCTTATTCATATTTTGATGTGAAATACAAACTTTTTAAATATGTAACTAAACTAACCATGGTTCAAAAATATTTGTTTCTCACTTTGTCTGATTGACCCACAATGTGCTGTCTCTCTTCTAGGCCTAATCATACACTACTGATATTGATTTATTTATGTTAAATAACTTTTACCATACAAATGAACAATGATAGACAACCTTTCTTTGTCAATAAACAGATAGTAAATTACAGGCATTGATTCTTGCTGATTTTTATCTCTTTTTCAGATGACAGCTCTTCACATATTGATGATTATGGTAAATGTGTAGGATTTTTCTTTGTATACTTATAATGAAAATGAACTTGCCCAACTATCTTGTCCTTGTTTTTGGTAAATTGTATGTTAAACAAATGTAAGTATGTGTATCTTTTGTTGTGCTTTCAGGGAACGTCTTTCAGTTGTTGTGTGCTGCCATGTGTTGAGGTTGGGTCTTTAATTTTGTTGTGTATTGTGCACTTCTATGGTCTCTGCTGTCCAGGCCGAAGTGTTCCTCGGTCTAAAAGCGCTGTAGACATGGCCAGCTCACAGTCAAGGCGAAGAGTCTCTATGCCAACTCGAACTTCTTCCATACACCCAGAAAGGTAAGCACACATTCAGAAAGACTGAGCAATGTGATTTCATACTGTACTTGTGATGTGATGTATATTATCTAAAGATTAGAGTATCTAGATTAAAGTAAAGATACATTCAGAGGTATGTTATATTTTCTTCTTAGCAGAGTACATTATATTGTTTTAGGCCACCTCTTTAATTATAGCAGTACAATTAATACACTGATGTTATTATAATAAAAAATAAATTCATGAAATTTGAGCATTACAACAGTATCAAGAACTAGACATACAATGATGGTCAGTTTTTAACACTTAAACTAATTTTGCCTTGTTAAAATGACCTAAACATAAGCTATACAAGAGAAACAGGATTTTAAAAACATTGGTCAGGTTTGTTAGAGAAACTGAGCCAAGCCCATTTAAATTTTTAGCAAACACTGAAAATGGGTCAACCCCAAAAGAACATAAACATGAATTAAATATATTCCTATAGCAATTATCCAAACCCTTGCAAAGCCATTAAAAAGTATAAAATATCATTATCTACATTCCATTACTGTGATTCCATTATAACAAGTGCAGAGGCTGATTAAAATGTGTGGCATTTAAAGAGAATCCATGCGTATGCAAACATGAGGATGCTCAAGCAGAACGCGCCCTTGTTGGTCACCATGGCAACCCCATCTCTTCACCCTGGATTGGTCCTTTCCTTCTCTCGTCCCCTGCAGAAATGAGTGGGAGCCCCCTGACAAGAAGGTGGACACCAGGAAGTATCGTGCTGAACCCAGGAGCATCTTCGAATACGAGCCAGGGAAGTCGTCTGTGCTGAGGGCGGAGAGGCCGGTACGATGCGCTCTGTGTCCGTGCATGCGTTAGTGTGTGTGCTTAAGCTCGGCTCGGCTGGGGAGTGTGTGCATGATGCAGTGACACTTTAAGGGCTGTTTTTTTTCTCTGCTTCGCTTATGAGGGCAGCGTGAACAGCTGAGGCTGTGTCTCAGTCCTCTGGGTAATCATGAGTAGATCGGGACCTCATCATGTTGGCGCCATCTCTGTCTAAAAAATCTGTAACTCCCTCCAGAGAGTGAGGAAGTAGGTCAATTCTGTCTTGTTTTTTCATTTTACTTTTAGATCAGCATCAAATGTGGTAGTTGTTTTCTACCATACTTCATTGAATGTTTAAGAATGTGATCTCATAGACAGTGTAAAGATGACACTTTATTCAGCTGTAAGGAAGATCATGAATAAATAACGTATGTCAGGCATGCAAAGAGTGTCAGCTTTCCATGAAAACCAACGCCTCCCTCCCTCCTTCCCAGCTGTCAGGGTTTTGTGTGTGTGTGTGTGTGTGTCTGCTTTTCAGGCCCTTGGAAACATGACTCAGAGTGTGAACCGCAGTTATTATGTAATGCCTCTGATGACATATGTCTGCAATCATTGTTTCATTCTGAAGATTGAGGTCTGTTCGTTCAGTTTTGAGTATCTTTGATAACGTCGCTCACTACTGAGGCTAGGAAAGAGCCTTTCTACGGAAAGTATTTATATATTTATTGGGCAGCACCTATGCAATCTATGGCAAAATAAAATATTTCATTTTAGACTCTATTTTGTTTTTAAAAAAAAATTGCTGTTTAGAATAGTGATAAAATAAAAAGTACACAATGAATATTAGAATCAATTATAATAATTGATCAGAATAAAATAATAATAATAATTAGAGAACTAACTGAACTTGAGGTGTGATTATTAATTTAGTGAAGTACTGTCACCCATTTTAATTCTTGAATAGTAAAAACACAGTAAATACCCAGTAAGAGAGTTGTTATCCTATGACAAATTATTCCATGAAGGGCCTCTTTCCTTCACTACTTCATAGCATTGTCTAAAGAAGTTGCTTATTTCCTGTTTCCTGTTCTCATGACCGCTGATATAAACCAGACACTCAAACAAGCAGAAACCTAATCCAATTTAGTGTTAGTCTCATCCTCCTGAAACATTTTGCTTATACACCTGGAGCGATCCCAGCATACTGGAATATTTTACCTGTTTTTCATTTACAGTGCATCATTCCGTCTCATTATCTTTGTATTTTGAACTGTCCTCTTTCTCTTTCTCTCTCTTTGTCCTTCATTCCTTGTGGCCATGCCTTTGTAAACTCAGGACTTAACCCCCGAAGATGTAGATTTAGAGAATGAACCATGGTATAGATTCTATTCAGAGATGGAGTTTGGCAAAACGGTAAGTTGTCCATGTTAATGTGACCCATATACACTATATGGCCAAAAGTATGTGGACACCTGACCATCACAGCCATATGTGGTTCTTCCCCAAACTGTTGCCACAAAGCTGGAAGCCCACAATTGTATAGAATGTCTTTGTATGCTGTAACATTTAGATTTTCCTTCACTGGAATTAAGAGGCCCAAACCTGTTCCAGCATGACAATGCTTCTGTGCACAAAGCGAGCTCCATGAAGACATGGTTGGTCAAGGTTGGTGTGGAAGAACTTGAGTGGTCTGCACAGAGCCCTGACCTCAACCCCACTGACACCTTTGGGATGAGCAGGAATGCCGACTGCACCCCAGGCCTCCTCTCCGGACATCAGTCCCTGACTTCACTAATGCTCTTGTGGCTGAATGAGCACAAATCCTCACAGCCACACTCCAGAATCTAGTGGAAAGTCTTTCCAGAAGAGAGGAGGTTATTATAACAGCACAGGGTGACTAAATCTGGAATGGAATGTTTAAAGAGCACATGTGGTTGTGATGTTCAGGTGTCCACATACATTTGGACATATAGTGGATGAGCCAGTGCATGCCTTACCCTAAACATATTCGTGTCTGTTTGTGAAGACATCCTCTACCCTTACCTCAGCCCTTTTCCCACCACAATAATGACTTCATCTCCCCATCAACATCTGTGTCTTGTCCACATTGCCTGATGATGTCTCTCATGTCCCAAGACATTTCCATGAAATTTGTCCAATAAGGAGGTGTTGTTTCATCATGATTCATAAACACGCATCTTATTGAAATTATTGATGAAGACTTAGTAAATGTGGAAAATAAAAACTATTAGTGAACTTTGGAAATTGAATTTTGACCAATAAGATACATTTCTAATGTAAAAACGCAGAACACCACCTCACCTTTTTTCATATGGAAATTTTCAGTATTTTCAGACTTTACTGGTGTGTTAGAGGAGAAAAACACTAAAAGTTAGGGATAGGTTGCACCAACTAGGATGAAATTATTCAGTCAGTCCGTTTTTTGGAATTTTTCAACTACTTGAATTGGCAAAACCGCGATTGCACAAGATTGCGCAGAGATGTCTGTTGGTAAATGAGACTTTTTAGCTGTACTCATGTTTGATGCACGTGAATTGAAGAGCGCTTTGGCTGCATGTGTGTTGTGATGATGTCACATGACGTGTCTTGGCCCAAATCTGTGGAAAATCTGAGGTAATTCCTCCAAATATTGCGGAGGTTGCTTGATTTTGCGTTTTCTTTTTCTGCGATCGCAAAATTTAAAAATCCTGGAGGGACTGTTCAGTTTAGTGTAGCATCACTTTATTTGCTTAACAAATCAGCTACTGTTTAAAACATTAAGTTCTGTTTCAAAGGTCCATCTTATACATACTGCTATTTCCGAAATTTGAACCACCTCAGCATCAAATTTAAAAATTATTCCCAAAATAAAAATTACTTTTAGTTTGGGATACATTTTTTAAATTTGATGTTGAGGTGGTTTAAATTTCTGAAATCGAGCCACAGGATAATTTGTAATTAACGAATATTAGCCGGTAAAGTTTGGTGCGATTAATAGATCAACTTTTATTTAGTTCAGGTTACAGCATGAGATTTGTTGGTGCATTCCACTCTGGTCTTCTTAGGGGTTCGGGACTACAGACTTTAGTGTTTACCCTCCTTTAACACACCCACTTCAACTCACAAAGGGCTTAGTAATTATCTGGCTAGTTGAATTATTTGAGTTAAATCAGGCAAGACTTAGTGGTCCTTCAGGACATGAGCCTTAGCTGCTTCTACTGCTATATCCCAAACACTTCATGATTAGTTAGTGTTTTTACTATAACACCAACCATTTTAGGAAACACCCCAAACACAAGAGCACATATAGTCTGCTCTAACAAGACTGCATGATAGTTGAGTAGTTATTTCAAGTGTCCTGTAATGAGTTTCATAATGCACTTCAAACATTCGTCAGTATTAATACTAAAAAAAATGGCTATGAGCAATGAGCTGGTTTCGAAATATATGACTGATAATTTAATGATAAAGCACAAAATTAGTGACGTGATTTCCCCACAGTCTCAGTAGCTCCGTGTGCTGATTTATGTCGACTGCTAACTTCTACAAGCTGCTAATTAGCAGATTAATGAGTGGGTTATTAACTAACTACTAAACAAAGCACAACAGATATGACTTTAACATTTTTAGCAGCTCTACTTTCTGTCACACTGTTTATCCTAACTCTGATAAACAACCTGATATATTGTATATTTCCTTCTCAATAACCTTTACTGATCTGTCATCAAGCCCTAGCATTTGGGACACAATAAATCTTCTTAAGTTAACTATTCTGTGTCTTACTGAAAATCAATACTTTCCCATCATTTCCATCTTTTTAAATACATTTTAAATGTGAATAAAAAAAAAAATCTCAAGAGCACTACTGTACCATCATCTGAATCAAAGCTCATATCAGAATAATTCTTTACCATCACAGGCTTGATTCAGGTTGGAGTTGTCTGCTATGTTCTCGCTTGCTATCTGTTGCCTAGCATGTTGTATTCAAAGGAACAGGGTATAGTCAACTGGAATATTCTATCATTTATCCCAGCTGCTTTGACCATTCTCCCATGACCTTCCACTAGGATGTGGTCAGGCTTGTAATTATTAGGCTTTTACGGTTTGTATTGTAGGTGATTTATCTGTCCTTGATAGCAGAGAGAGGTAAACTTGTGACCTGCCAAATACAAGACTTGCATTCGATGTGGGAGAAAAGGCCGTCACTATGCTTTCAATGGCAGCATGCCTGCTCAGCATTGTCAGCAACTCAGCACCTGTGAGTTGATAGCACACTGGTTCACACTTTGGCATGGTGACATGTCCTACAATGAACCCCAAGGTGATCGGGACGTAGCGCTTTTCACTCCACTAGTCTTGATTAGAAATTCCACTGAGGAAAAGCATTTAGGTGTTCGCAAAAAAAAAGAAAAAAAAAGTCATGCCAATTTCATACATAAACATCTTCTTCAGCCACTTTAATGGAAGTTAGCTCAAAATTCAGACAAATAAATTCTATGACCTTCAGTGTTCCTTCTAACGTCACACCCTCAAAAACACGTCTAGGTTAGAACGCCTGAATGCTAGGGCAAGAAAGGGAACTTTCTGAATTGACAGACAACAGGATTGTCTTCCTGATTGATTGGATGTTGGTGGTCCACATGGTTTGTTTTATAATCCAGTTTGCAGAGGCTGAGGTGCTACAAAAACTGGAGGAGTATCTTCTCTGAGCAGATATTTTTATTGACAGCTGCAAGCTGCAAGTGTGGGGGTCTTTTTGCCAAATATTACACAGTCTTCTGCCTTAAAAATCAGTGATTCCACCTTTAATCTTACTATCAAGTTTACTGTTTTTGTCTTATGCCTAAAGGATAAACAAAACTGTACTTAATAGATCAATGTTGCCACACATTTACCCTGAATTAGCTTACAAGGGTTCAAAACTCCACTAGAAGAGGGCTAATGAGCAGCAGAGATTAGTGATGCCTTAACACAGCTACTAAATGTGGTGTGGTGAGTTAAATCAGGTGCCTTTGAACAGGGAAATCACCAAACCATACTGGACTCCAGCTGTCCAGGACAGGCTGAATTATTATGCTTTGAGCAACATGATGGAATATTTCCTTCTCATTTGCTCAGACGTTTGGTATTTAATACCAGGCTGTCATCAGTGCTATCTGTAACCTCAGCTCTGAGTCAGTCTCAGTGTTCAGACATAAGTATGAAGTCCGTGTTCCTGTCCTGATCAGGCTGTCTCACTCTTCCCGACAACGTGTGCCATGTTTAGAGCTTGCAGATTTTTCCCAATTTTGTGGCTGGATGTGAGGAAGATACACATGCTGGTGTGTTCGTGAAGATATTCGGAATTACTCTAACACTACTTGATCCAGCGTGCTTGAGTCAGAAAGAATTTTCCAGCAGTTTAGTAAAGTCAACAAAAATATAGCAAGAGAACGGATTTAGACACATTAGCCATAACTACATAATTCCAAATCTAATATCAAATTTAAATGCTATTTCACTAACAGCATTACACAAACCCTGTAATCAAGACCAGAAAGTGGAGTTTTCCAAACCAAGACTCACATAGGACAAGCGGATTTTGTGTCTGGGCTATAAGCTTTTTATTCGTATTTGCCCTGTGGACAAGTATGTTCCACAACCAGAGGAAGAAAGTAAACCCTAAACCTTAAAGTTTTTTTTTTTTTTTTTTAATTATTTGGTGTGTATGTTTTAAACATAATGCACTTCACAATGGTGAGACACACTTCAGTGCTGCAAGTATATCCCACACTTCTAATCCCATCAGCTGCTGCACTACACAGGTTTGGCTGATGGTAGAAAGGTTTTTACAAGCCGTATTATTTATCTTGCACATATGACAGACGATCTTTTCAAAATCAGGAGCACACAGGTGTGTGAAAACGCTGAGCAAAATAGAGTGCAGTGGAAAGTCGCCATATATCTCTTCTGCTGGGAGAGAAAACAGCAGGTCATAGCCAAAAAGTTAGCTAACGACTTGCTGACTTCTTCTCAAGGGCGTAAAAACATGATAGCCTATTTCAGGAGAGGATAAGTTTAATAAAGACTATAGTCCTCATTAATGTACATAATTAACTAACTAGCTGGCCATATGTTATTACATTATGTTAATTGCTATTTTTAGCCTCGTCAATTAGATTTCCAGGCAGCCAAAACATGGGGCTCGGAAGCACACACTGGTTCTTCCACTTGTCTGGTGGGCTAGGTAATGGATTTATCATTTGTCCACCCTTGAATTTTTGTGTGTTTTTTTTTTTTTTTTATGCTTTATATGCTGCCATTATATATTGATACAAGAAGTATAAGTGTATCAGTATCAGAAATGCAGCCCTAATTTAATCGAATGGATTATTTTTAAAAAATGTGTACAGGTTTACAAGGTATTTCTGATCCCATATGGATGCATAGAGTCTACCAACACTGATATCAGGCGACGCCTCATTTAGGGCAAACACCTGTTTGTGCATGTTGTTTATGTGTGGGAAGTGTGACTACTGTAGCCGGGTGCTTGTGACTGACTCACAGAGTGGTGTCACAGACCCACTCCCCCCCCGCTGTGCTGTGCAACCTGAGGCTAGTCGTCATGTTCACCATCATCTGGTATGCCCCCTTTCCCTCCCCCCATGACGGCCCTTTTTCCTTTCTGTGGCATGTTTACAGCTATTTTAGATCAGTGTTATTTATAGTGTCCAAGCTGTCAGAGTGAACAGGTAATTTCATAGAGAGGAAAAAAAGAGAAAAATGTATGATTTTAACTAAGCCTCTTTCATAGACGGAATCATGGCTCCTCATCATGGCGCCTGTGTGTGAGATGCTGAACTGCATATCACACTGAGTTTGTATGTTATTTATATAGCAGAAAAGTAGTAAATTTTGTTGAATCATCTGCAACACCTGTTAGGAAACAGGAACATGAAAACAGACGAACAATGTTAACACACTGTTCCACTGACTAGCCGTGATAGTCAGAGCAAAGGAATTGAACTCCCAGATGATGTCGAGACACTGGTAAATGGGGGCTAATCTTTCCTGCCTCCTGCTAAGTGATATTTGACATCAATTATAACTGTATAAGGAGACTACTAAGGTTAAAAAATTAAAAACTTATTTAATAGATGCCTAGTAAAACATAAGTAAAAAATAAGGACAGATTCCAGTAGCCCAATTTCAAAGGGCTTTGTAATCGGCTTTTATAATTGGCCTTACAAAGCTGAATATTTTTTATTATATTCAACATGTGTAATTGATTCAGGAGGAGAAACAATTCAATTTGTGAAGTTCAAAAAGTTGGCTGCAGTCTGTATATTCTCCTAATAAAGGGTTTGAGATGGAAATTAAGAAAACAGCTTTCCCATGATAATGTATCAAATGCTTCTGAACTATACATTTATTTATCAGTTCATGTAAAAGATTGTATGCTTTACAATTCTGGTGCATCAGTAAACCTCCCAAATGACAGTTCTCTGATTCAATTAATAATCTGCTTCATTCATATTATTTATACTACAGCACTGGTAAATATTTGAATCTGATTGGTCAGAAGTTGTTGATTATTTTTCTATAACAGCAGCTTTGACCGTAGTTCTGGCTGCAAGAGAAGTCACAGGTTTATATTAATGCACTCATTCTATTCATTCGTCCATTTTCCATACCGCTTATCCTTCACAGGGTCATGGGAGCCTATCCCAGGGAACTCGGGGCACAAGGCAGGCCAACCCACAATCGCAGGGCACAATCACACACACATTCACACACTACAGACAATTTGGAAAGGCATGACTTTAGACTGGGTTAGGAAACTGGAGGAAACCCCCGAAGCACGGGGAGAACATGCAAACTCCGCACACACAGGGCCTGGATTTAAAAAAACATGTTTGTTGTATTTCTTGATATGGTGAAGCATTCTATTAGAAAAAGTTGATTTAGCAGACTTGGAAGGAGTCTCGAGTCTCAGCAGTAAAAGTGACAGTCAGAAGTAAAGTTGTAACCTTTCCAACACAGGAGAGTCCTCAGGACATTGTGGTTTCTTGGTAACATGACAAGATACATTTTTCTTATTAACTTTAAAAGAGAAAAAAAAAAGTGTCTGGTGAGGAAATGGCTGTTTAATATTGTTATACCATAAGTGATAACAGGACCCAAATTGCTTTGGTATAAAATGAATAAAACACTTCAAGGCATGATGTTACTGGAAAATAATCAGCTTAATCACCTCTGGAGTGGCAGAAGTTACTTTGCTCTGCCGCATCGCACAGTCATCATATCATACAGTACCACATTTGCTATATCACCTGCCAAGCTTAGGAATGTTTTGTGCTCTGGTCTTCTGGTGTTATAGACACATTGTCATGCTGAGGGACAGGATGATGAGCTCTGTGTGTAGTTTGGCTCAGCAATTCAGGGAATGGCAGTCGGCCTATGATCTCACTCACATGTTTCAGGTCACTGGTCAGTCTCTGGCTTACATAATCAGAGGCGAAAGTTGAAATTCAGTTTAAATAGATATCCAATACTCCATGTTCATCAGGAAACCAGATTCTTTACTTTTACCTGCCATCCTTTAACTAGATGAAGGATTATGTTATTTTCTCTTACCCTGGACCAGATTCTAAAATGTTGATGGTAGGTGAAAGTGATATGTAACGATCTTAAGTCTTATGATCCTCCACTTCTACATAAACTAGCAAAATTCCTCATGTTAATCACTTAAACTCTTAGACTTTAACTTTTCTCGCTCATGCAACTATGTGCCATGTCTATTCATTTCACTCCAGTTATTAAAAAAATTCATATTTACTGAATAACATGCTTTAAGATTAGAACTGAATAATTAGCAAAGGGTTTAATGGGTTATACAGTACATGACTTAAGCATGGAGTGAAGAATTAGCCTTACACCCTGTGTATATAGAAAACGGGATCGTTTGATCATGAAGTGAAAAGCACCACAGCTTCGAGGGCTTCCTGTGCAGTAGCAATAACTATAGATTGATAAGAGTAAAAGTGGATTTATATTTATTGTAGCTGTCATAGTGCCCGGAACGACATAATGTGATTAGCTTTCCCTTTCTTGTTGTTTGCTCACTGTGTTTGTGCTATCTTGACAGCACTAGACTGCTTCAGATAAGGCCCTCACGCATGCTTCCTGTTTGTGTTTTTTCTGCACCAGCACCAAGCCTGATTAAACACAAATGCTCCAAGAGTGTGTCCTGCCTCCCATTTAATATTAACCAAATGGACCTATAGGACGAGAACAGGGGAGCTCTTTTCCACTGATATGAGTAGCTACATACAGCTATATCAGTTGCCCTTGAAGAATGAAGCTTCTGGAGCATGTGAATTTATAAATAGAAGAGTTTTTAGACTTGCCAGATTGAAATTCTAATACAAAGCTTGACATTCATGTCCAAAGGTTATTTCTGACCTTTCTTGCCCCGGCAACTGGTGAGACAGACGTAAGCATAGGAGCCACCTATTTATCTGTTGGTTAGAGAAGGAACGTACTGTATAGCTGTGTATAGGGTGTGTGAACACATAAGCCAGTCTCCTCCAAAAGGGACATTAGCGGGTCATAATTGGGCAATCATATTTGCAAACAACAGTTGTGCTTTTATCCTGAGGTGCGTTATTTTTGTGTACTGTGACGTCCACTTGGGGAAAAGCAACAGAAACAGTGGCCTAAAATTAGCTGGCGTTAAACCATTCATAGCGCAGCGGCCCTGCTGAGTGGCTGTCTGTTCTCTTCCGTTTGGATTTGCTGCCTGGTAATAACGGCCGCCCCCACGTTATTGGCCCGGCACATGTGCCAACAAGCACGGCCAGAGGAAAACTTCCTTTTGCACACTATTAATGACACCTCAGCGCATATGTGCAGGATGTCAGATATGGGTTTACGCAATGCATGCTATTCTGAAAATGTGAGTGTGTGTGTTTGTGTGTGTGTGTGTGTGTGCTTGCCTATGTAATTTGGCCTCCTTCCCACGCCAGCTGGTTAATTGTCTGCCAGTCTGGTCAGCCCATAATGAGAGTGACTCCATAACAGACAATAGAGAGGATAGAGTAAGAGACAGGAGCTGATTGGCTGAGCTGCTGACAGCCCCCTCCCCACAGACCGCTCACTAACCCCACCCCTCACTTCCAGCTGCTTGTTTTGCCCCTAACTTGCATGTGGGCCAAAATACTCGCTGGCTTCCCTACGCTGCACATCGTCCAGAGGACCTTACGACTTTGAGCTTTGAGCACAGGAGACTGGAGTCAAAGGCGACTGTGAATTTGCCTGACTAACGTGCCCTGTCCTTTTCTAACTGCCAGAAGAGTTGAGCCTGTGGAGCTATCAATGACTTCTTTGTTTGGTTTGTTGCAGAGTGCCCCCTCTTTCACTCCCTTGGAAACAGCCTCCGACCTGCAGCAATAGTAAGTCCACGCTCCGTTTTTTCCCCCTTTTGTCGCTACATTCTGCATGCTCATCTCCTGTTCATTTCCAGTGCTCGTGTAGAAGAATAGCTATCTGTTCTCAGCAGGACAGAGGAGAGCACCACTGTCCCCCCCCCCTTCTTGTTTCCTGAGTACCTCCCAGTAATACCAGTACAGCTTGACATGAGTGTGTGTCTGTGTGTGTGTGTGTTTTAGCGGCATGGAATTCATTGGATAGTATGATGGAATGGATAGTATGTGATGATTTATTCCATGCTGAGGCCAGTGACTGAAAATAACACCTGGATGTCTTTTGTGGAAAGATAAGGGAGCTCATATCCAGCCATTGGCTTTGTAGAATTCCCCCTAAAACCCTGATCTCGCACATGGAGGAGCGCAGCTTTTTTTATTAGGCTCATGTTTTCCATTTGACACGGTTTTTAGGGAGCAGTCACACTACTGGGCACATTCTTACGTCTCACTGCTTTGTTTATGTCTGTGTTGATTTCTGGCGCTATTGGGACAAAGTTAAAAGAATTTGTAGCCTGCCAGAGCCATTGCTGTTATTGTTCTATGGTCTAATGGTAGAAAGTACTACAAACATCCCTGACAGCCCATGGGGAGAACATTCCATTCCTGTGTTAAAACACCCCTGGTGCCATGTAGGCCTGCCTTAAAAAAAATAGCATTAAAGGGTGCAATTTAAATACCAAAGCTTTTTAATGTTCTCTATTTAGACGCCCAGTGTCTATATGAAACTAGTAATTTTTACATTGTTGTCATATTTATACCCATAGAAACTTGCAGAGTGTCATTGTAACTTGTTTATTGTCTTTGGTCAGCATTATAAATTGTAGAAAAAGATGTCTGGGAAATTATACCACTCTGAGCAATCATTTTCAAAGTAATGTACCGTTTACAGATCTGCGGCGTTGGTTTTGAGCATTGCCTGTGATGTTTAGAGGATGTTTAGCTTTTTAAAGGTTTTATTGTTTTCTTCCAAAGCCACATGATATGGACACTAGTTTGCTTGTTTTAAACCATGAGACCAGCTAGCCTTCTGATCTAAACACGGGAGGTGGAGGATGATATGTTTTCACATGGTCCTTCCTGAAATGCTATGGGATTTGAGACTGAAACCCAGCATTTTCGCAGACCATTTTTAGAACAATGTAGTATTTCTGTCCAGTGGAGGATCCATATAAAAGGCTGAACCTTCCCCTATATTGAAAGTCTTATCGGTCCTCCTGTGTGTGTGTGTGTGTGTGTGTTTAGTGAAGTGTGACCGTGCTCTAATTCTTGCATAAATCTGGTAAGATCATCTCCACTCTAGCAACTGGCAGGCAGACACTCAGGTTCCTCAGGCGTCTGGCGGGACATGGATAGTCTGTGAAACATCTGATGTGTTCTACGAGTTGTCCCTATTCTCACATATATGTCTGTGTCACTTTTAGTGCTTGGTGAATGACAGCCTGTGTAATCAGGCACTCATTACAAGTCATTACTTTTAGATTCTATGTGGTTATGCTGACTGATGGCAAAGTCAGTAGGGTATTTAGTACTTGTGTGGTTTTATTTGAAAGTATATACAAATATACCAAACTTATTAAAAAAAAAAAAATCTGACTCCTTATTATATATACACTACAGCCCAAAAGTAAATAAATTTTCCTGCATTCAACAACACGTTTATTGGAATCTAATTGAACCAATAAGTTTGCATAAAATGTTCTATTTGTACTCACACTCGTACATATATGAGAAATAAAGCCTTCATATTCTTTATTATTAAATTATCAATTTTTACTAATGAACAAATTCCTCATTTAATACTCCTGACTCAGTTAGCTTAGTCTATAGTTACCTCTGCCTTAAATATGTCAAAGGCTGTCATTAAAGATAAATAAGGACATTTTGATGGGAAAAAAAAAAATAGGACCCAATTAGTTGTCCTACTGCTGCGGACATTTAGTAATATATGATAATACGATAAATAATATGATACATTTTGTAGTGTTCAATGCTTCAAAACATAGTTAGGTATAGTTAATCATCAGAACTTCTATAACATTAACCAACTTCTATATTGCTCACTGCTCAAAGTTTAAAAAAAACGAAAAAAAAAAAAAAACCAGCATTGTCACTGCAGCAGTTTTCCACATTCTTTTAAGAAACAGGAGAAAACCGACAAGGATTTTTTTAATGCTTGCTATTATGTCAGAAAATATAAAAACCTACAGTATCGCATCACATATCAGTATGATGTAAATGCAGATCACACAGCTTGTTTTTTTTCTGGTAATTGAGGTGACACTTGTAGATTTGAGGAGTGTTTTCAATTAGCATGTTCATAGTCCCTGAATGTTTTCAAAATGTAGGAATTTTAGTGACTTAAAATGTTTGCACAATTTCTTCTTAAAGTTAACACAGCTTACAGAGTTTTGGCCTGGTGTGTACTCTTATTGTTTGCAGTTTTATGCTATCCAAATTATGTATAATCTCGCAACACCCAAGACTCTATTTAAAGAATATGGGCAAAGTTTTGGAAACACAGTAATGCTTTTGAATGATTTTAGCCTGAATGATTTTAGCATGCACGCAGCAATGAAAGGAGGGTGTGTTTGAGGGATGTGGTCTGACTCCGCACTCATTACACTGGTGAATAAGCAGCCTTCAGGGATAAAAGCACAGCAGACCACTGACCTCAACTTAGAGCCTCAAATCATTCTTGTGCTTCAAACCTACTCTCAAATCATTTGTTTATTTTCTTCCTGTGTGCATTTATATTTAGTTTAAGTATAGCCTAGCTTTTTCCACCACTAAATAAATCCTTTTATAAATGTATTCTCTATTGTGTGCTTTTTTAATTATTCTATAAACCTGGGTCTGTTTAGAGTTTGACATATTTACCGGAGCATTGTGTACTTTTATTACCAGGGTTGTTTATAGTGCATAATCTATCAGGCTCATATTCAAGATAGAATAGTCTGGGGGAGCATCCATGGAAAATAAGTCCACATTTGCACCACGATCTCTATGTGGGAAGCTTTAGAAGCATTTTTGAAGCATTGAACCTCTGGCCTCTCAGGAATGCTCGGATGAGGGATAAAGCAGATGTTTCTGTCTAATCAATATCAAGGTGCAACCACTCAGGCTTGAAAGAGAGCCAAAAGATTCGCTTAGTACGCATTTTCAGAAACACATTAGTCCCTGAAGGACTAAAAATAATTCCCAGCATCATCCATGGCCAGAATATATGTCAATATTTATTGGTGATAAATTAAATGTCCTTCTTTGATTGTACCAAGACTTTGAACATAAGTTCTTATTGACCTGTTATGAATAATATTATAATACTATAGATATATTATGGGTAATAGAATAATATACAGTATAATATTCTAAATACTATGCAAACCTGTAAAAAATACTAATTTCCAACAATATATTTGCTTTTCATTTTGTATTTCTCATACAGTGATAAACATATCACTGTTTGCTAATCAGGCCTGTAGGGTGCATCTGATTATTTTTATCTGTCTCTCCGTGCGCCAGCTCGGCGTGTAAACCGGGCCCCAGTGTGGCGGGGAAGGAGAGCGGCTCGGCTGGCGCTGAGCACGCAGCTCCGGAATGCGATCGGCACATTTACAAAAGTGTCCTGGAGGGCGGCGACATCCCACTACAGGGCCTGCGAGCACTTAACAAACGCCATCCCAGTACTTCTTCTAAAGGTAGGAGCCTAGCCTTCACTGTCCATCAATGTCCTTGTTAAACCTGAGTCCACGAACGCTAACGCTAAAGCTTCTGTGAACTAGATTATATGCTTTGCGTGTGTGTGTATTTCTGGTAAACCTGCATTGGATACATATACGTTAGCACTTGTATTAATGGTCTGCTAAGCTGGAGAAGTCAATGACTGCTTTTAACCCTGCTCATCTTATCATCATCACATTCCCACAATGTCGCTAGAGCAACACTGCTCATTTGTCTTCCTGTGTTTCATTGAAGCTGACAGGTTTTTTTTCACACTTGACACCTAACAGATGTCTAGCCTGGCCTTTTGTCACTTGTGTCTCAACTGGAGGCAGTGTGCTTTTGGGTTTAATGTCCAGACACACAGCTGATACAGTGGGTAACTATCCTCAGTGTCTCTGGTCTGGAGGGGGCTTTGGATTAAGACATTTGGAGTGACATTATACCAGTATGGTATACCAATATAGACAATGATGCCACTGAAATGCTAGTTGTTGGGGTGGACTAAAACTAAAAAGCTCAAAGAATAAACAGGTGAACGTCGAAAAATGGTATTTCTGAATTATTTTGATGAGCAGCAATACTTTAGTTTCCTTTAACCAGCATTATTTACAGCTTTAGCTACATTAACAAACCATGAACTCCAGAATCAATACACCATCAGCAATGTGAAAGCCATTAACACCTGACATAATTGATGTTTCTTAACTAAATAATGGACATTGACTAATAGTTATTCTATCCACAACTAAATGTCTACTTAAGTGAGCATTAATTAAATTGCATGACACTGAATGTTGATGATTTGCTGAACTCAGGTCAGTGGGTGAAAATGTT
Organism: Cranoglanis bouderius; assembly: GCA_023630585.1. Classification (NCBI taxonomy): domain Eukaryota; kingdom Metazoa; phylum Chordata; class Actinopteri; order Siluriformes; family Cranoglanididae; genus Cranoglanis; species Cranoglanis bouderius. The sequence continues at coordinate 11,366,042 of CM042536.1, read as the reverse complement.
CACCCACCAATTTACAAGTGCCTCACTTATGAACTTCGCCAGCAGAACATATGAATTAGTTTAATATTGTGTTATAGATTTAATATTACTTATGCTGTATGAATACTGAAGTTCATGCTAAGAGAGACCCTGTTAACAATCCACAATATTCGAGCAGTTTGTTTACCGAAAATTTTTTAATACCTATGCTGTTACATGTGATTTAAGGTCATGTCATCCTCTTAATGGCATACTGCAATATACAGAGCACCGTGATTTTGGCTTGTACACTTATCATACAGTGAAGTTTTCACACCACTCCACTCCTACAGTGGAGACTGATGCCGGCTCTGCTGACTGCTCTGATATGGAGTGTGAAGAAAAGCTGCTGTAGATTAATGTGGGGATCTGGTGTTTGTGACTGGAGCCACGGGGGTGGGATGGACATGCCGAGCATGCAGAGATGCCAAAGCATGAGGAAGTCAGCTGTCAGACTGAGGTCAGAGGATGGAATTCGAGTTACACGTGACCCGGGGGAGGTTTAGTGGGTGGAAGTGTGGTGCACAAGGGGGACGAGGACTGTTTCCTCTAACTGTTAACACAGCACTAATTATAGGAGGCAAACCAGTCATGTCACCCATATGCTCATCGACTATCTCCAAGCTATTCAGAAATAAAACACAGTATCTATGCAGACATTTTAATTTGCTGAATTCAGCGGAGCTGTTGTAAAAATGTCTACAGTTGTCTATTATGTGGTGGTGTACACATGTCTCATATGTGCGGTCATGTTTAGTCTTTTATTCATCCATTCAATCATCTTCAGTCTCCCTGTCAGGGTCATGGTAATGTTTAGTCTTGTACTTAATTATTCTAGTGTGTATATTAACCAAGGAATAAAACACATGGGCATGCTATTATAGAAAAACAATAAACACCAAGGCAATGTGGCCCCACACAAAGCGAAGTTAATGCTACCACCCTAAAGTTTTCCTATAACAGCATGTCCTGAAGTGTTTTATTGCTTTTATACCACAGCAATTTGCCCACGGTAACAATTGTTTATTTATTAAAGAATGGTGTATCATACATATAATGATGTGGAATGTCACGAAACAAGTTACTTATGAAATAGCAGCTATAAACAATAGTTCCCTCATCAGCCTCTCTTTTTTTCTCTCTCTTGAATTTATTAAGACAAAAAAATTTAGCCTTCAGAGCTGCTGTTATAGAAAATTAATCAACACCTTCTGACCAATCAGAATCAAGAATTCAACAGCACTGTGGTATAAGTTACATTATGCTCTCTCTTTACAGTTGTTATAGTTAACACATTGATCTTGGATATGATGTTGGATATTTAATCAGCTTAATAGGCATTCGAGATGACGTTGTGCATTTACAGTGTGTTTGAGAGATACCGGTGTTATGTCAGTGCTTACAAACACTTATAAACACTAGTCAGGTCCTCAGTAAATGCATGTTGAGAGACTTTAATGGAATATAAGCTCTTCTAGCAGCATATGTGATGGGAAGAGTTGCCGCACAATTTAAGCATGCTTTTTCCTATACTCTACAGTAATTGTGAGCAATTTCTCGGACTATATTTTATCAATATCCTAAATTTTTCTAGCGTTTTATAGTAATAGTAGATTGCTTTGGCTGAAGTGTAGGGAAAAGAGTTTTAATGAGATCACATAAAACCTTGGTTCAGAATTCCTTAAAGTCACAGAGACTTATGGAAGCCATTAGAGAGGCAGTTACGTAAGTGTGTTACCACAGCTGACAGTCTGCCTGACTTACTGATGCACTGGGGAAGGGGTCATAGGAAACCCATGTCAGCTTTATCTGGAAGCGACTTTAGAATAGGAAACAGTTGCATCTGTCTGTTGGAGCTTGTAAGCCAAGTCCCCACTGTAAGTGTAGCGATCAAGTGATTTTAGTCTTGATTTACTTTGTCTTACTCGGGAAACAAACTGTAAGGGAATTCATTTCAATGTAAACATTACTTCAGCTGAAGCTCACTTGATACAGTGAGCTTGATTCTCTCTCTCTCTCTCTCTCTCTCTCTCTCTCTCTCTCTCTCTCTCTCTCTCTCTGTGTGTGTATGATTATCTGGAGCATGATCCCGTGAGCAGCCGAAAAAGGGAGATTCACTGGAACTGAGGATTTATGATTTATATATGGTGCATTTTCAGCTCAGGAACGGCCTTGCACCTTGTGTTTGAAAAAAAAAAGAGACTTTGGAGGCCATGGGCTGTGCTATTCGCACTTATGTGTGCATTCCAAATGGAGACTGTGAAAATTTATAGTGGGAAAGCATTCAGCTCTTTTTTATGTTTAAGAAGCCAATGATCTGTCGCCATTTGGCATTGACTTTGTTTTTGGGTGCCAGCTGAGGTGGTTGATCCTCTTAGTCATATTTTATAAATATATTACATTTATAGCACTTTATTTGTCATACCATTGCATCATAGTTTCTTTTGATGTATTTCATGTGTGCATGTTTTTCTACTCATAGTGTTTTTTCAGCAGTTAGGTTCAAAGAACAATCTTTTGCCTTCTGGAAAGATTTGGAAAAAAACATTAAAGCACAAAGATGCTTCCCAAGAGTATCTCTAACTATTGTTATATTTTCTCCACTTGTTAATGATTTATTATTTTTTATAATAAATTAATTATGCCATTTTAATTGCATATCTGTTTGTCTTCATGTAGTGAGAGAACAATCTAACCTGCTGTTTATTCTGTTACCCTGCATGCCTGCCATTGGATTATAAAGGTGGGAATGGTTGTGTGATTTCACCATGCTCCTCTGTAAATGGTCGCTTAGTTCTTGCCAGTAGCACATTAGGCACTCAGAACAAGACTAAAAACTCCCTATCTGCTGCCAAAGCCTGCATTCCCCAAATCCTCCCCTCTAAGTTCAAGCCTAAATTTGCCCCTTCTGCTGATGAGAGCCAGGAGAGGAGAGCTGAGGCAACGGCATTGGCCAAAGTGCACAGCTGTGAGGATCTACACCAAGAGACATGCCTTTCAGGAAATAATGATACATCAGACACGTATCATGAGCTCAGTTCAGACACCAAAGCAAACTTCTTGCAAGAAACTGTTTGCAAAAGTAACGTGCCTGTCAAAAATGGGCCTTTCAATGGAGCTGTAAGGAGCACAGCTGAATTTTCAACCCTGTACAGGAACATGCACCATATCGAAAGGCCGAGATCGTTGGGCTTCAGCCCTCATGCCAGTGTGCGTAGCTTGGCCTCACTTTTTGAAAGGTCAGATGCTGATATTACTGCTGAGCGATGCAGAAACATCCCCCGTTATGCCGTCAGTTGTCGTGTGATGGAGTTTGAGCGTATCATTCAGTGCACCAACACTGCCCCAACACGCTCTGCCTCCATGCCTACACTAACCAGTGGCTCTAGTCCCTCCCATAGCCCCGCCCCTGCAGCTTGCTTGCTTCAGTCAGCTCTTTCTGCTGAGTCTTTAATAATGCCAGGGACAGCACATGTAGACAATTGTCCCTTAGTGTGTGGCGAGGAGCAAACATCTAAAGAGAAGACTTCACTCTCAGGAAGTGAAGAGCCAGAGTTGTGTGTTGCATCTTCTAACCAGAACCATAACTCAAGAACGGACTTACTCTCACACACTGATGGCAAAATAGAACAGAAGGACAGCTGTGTGCAAAATGCTACAGAGGAAAGTCCCTCTCTTGGTCTCTCACTTCCTAATACCCAAGTATCAGGGCACCACCACCACCACCACCACCACCATGATCACCTCCCCTTCCACCTCAAACCCAGCAAGTGTAAAGGCTCCTGTCCTGCCTCCTACACCCGTTTCACCACTATCCTCAGGCATGAGCGTCAGCAGGCCAGCAGCTGCCTACTAGAGAAGAGATCAGGCCCTCCCACAAACTTATTGTTAATGGGTCCAGCACCATTCTCCTTACGGAAAACCCTGCACAATCTCCAGGCCAAAAAGACTCTTTCAGCTGCAAAAAGCCTGGCCAGAGATACTGCAGAGAGTCGAGCGCTCTCTTCCAGACTGCGACCCATCATCCCCCAGCGTCTGTCCTCTCTCGAGGTGCTAGAGAGGCTCAGTAATGGTTCAGAGGGGGCCAATGGCGATGACCTCACCGATGCCGAACGCTCAGATGCCAATAAAAATCACTGTGGAGGTGGCTATGATGAGAACCTCTCGAGTGTCACTCTGTCCATGCTCACGCTCAGCCATGGCTGTATTTGTGATCACTCATCCCCCTTTGATCCCTCTCTCCTGTCTGCTCTCCTTTCACCACCGAGTGACTTTACTTTCTCCATGTCAGTGGTGTGCAGTGTGTGACCAACTTTGTGTGATCTTGTGGCAAAATGACATGATATTCATCTTAATTTTTTCGGTATGTGTGTGCGGTATGAGGCAAAGGCATTTCACATCAGTGATGTCATATATATTTATTTAAATCTCAAGATGTGTATTTAAATCCAAAGACATTTGTGTAGTTCACTGCTCAGTCTTAAAGTAAACCTGAGAACTGCACAGTGGATGGAAACCACTGAAACATTTTGACTTCAGCTTGAAGTACAAGAAAGCTACCAGGTTGGAAATATAGAACATTATTACAATCACTCAATCAAATGACATATTAATTGAAATAAAAATGAATCTAATAAACAATATGTTATAGAGTAACACTTTCTCACATCAGTTGGCCATGACTGATAGTTATTGGTGGTCTGGGCCTGCATACCCATACAGCTATTCCGTTTCATATGGATGAAATGATTATTAGTTTTATTTTTGATTTATTTACATTCAATTCCACATTCCCTGTGATCTTATTGTATTATACATTTGCACACAATGAATGTAAATGTATGTTATCTCATACTTAATTTTCTAGTTTCACTTATCTTCTTGCCTTTTTGGACCTACAATGGCTTACCATCAAACATTTCCCACTCATAGACTTTAACATGGGCTTCTACAGTATATAGTGCATTGGTTGCAACCCAGTGGTCGCAGCACTGAATGCAGCATGCAGACCGTTGTGTTCATGTAGTTTAGTGATTCATTTACTTGTGCGCTCTTTCTAACTGCATTATCCATGTCATATCTTTTATTAATGATCCTCATTAACATTTTCATTAGTGGTGCAGTGACAGTGTTAAGAGTGTGGTGAAATAGTATCTGAGAGTATTTCCTGACTCTGTCCTCTCTCTTCATGCTGAAGAACACTAAATTCATCCTTTAAGATTTAGTTATCAAAGGAACAAAGAGTTACTTTGCTTATTCTCAAACAGACTCAGAATCCTCACAGCCATTAAGCCAAGGAGATCAAGGAGAAAACCCAGATGAGGTGGCTCGCAGACGCTACGGAGACAAAGAGGTACGGCTTTGTTTTTGGTCCATCTGCTTCTCATCCTACAGACTTTTATGTTAAAACATAATATTTGTATTTATTAATACAGTAAAACTGCTTATCAAAATACAAAACTGTACTCATGGTACTGATTATTTGATTATCTGTTATCAGTTATTTAGCTGCTTGGGAGTACTGTTAAAAAATAATGAAACTGAAAATATCCTGGCACATCACTTCTTTTGTTGTGTGTGTTTGGAGCAAGTTAACAACATGCTCTAAACACAAAGTGTTAAATGTTGTTGTTTCTATTCCTAACATGCTAGCCTTAAGCTAAAAATAAACAGTTCTCTCAGACTAGCGTTATGCTAGAACTGAAGGTTTTGTGCAACTAGCTTAATACTAAAGTAAATGTTTCTCTCACACTAGCTGTATACTAAAGGATTTTAAAGGATCTTTGAACTATCAAGAGGAAATAAGCTAATTAGAAAAGCTTTGAACAGGATGTAACATAATTTTTTATAATTGATAGAATTGTCGGTATGTTTAATATAGCTCTGTATATTGGCTTTATGAATGCTCATACAAACTGAGACAAAACATTTTTATTAAAACAAAGCAAAATATTTTGTTCCCAGAAAATTCTAGAGGAGCAGAGACGTTTGAAGCGGGAACAAGAGGAGGCGGACATCGCATCACGGCGCCATGCAGGCCTAGTCCTGACGCATCAGCAGTTCATCACCAACGAGCGCTTTGGGGACTTGCTCACCATTAATGACTCGGAGAAGAGGAAGTCCGGCCCAGAGGTGACTGATCACTGCCATCAGTAGCACCATGAATGGAGGGCTAAAACTGTTTCCCAAAATTGTACAGCAGGATTAGCTACATAAATTATATGATGTATAACATGGATGATTATGGACTGCATTGATGTTGTGAATCGGATCATGTTCCAGATTTAACACTGTGTATGGCTTGTATGTGTTGTTTACAGAGGACACCTGCCCTGGCCCTGTTTAACTTTAAAGCGGAGACTTTGAAGTGAGTGTAATAGTTTGACTTTGTAATAGTGATAGACTGTAAATTTAATTATGTCTGGCTGGTACAGTTGATGAGTAGGAAATAATACACAATAAGGCATGCTGTTATAGGAAAATAATCAATTATGAGGTGCTGTGATGCCACCCGAAGCAAAGCAGAGTTTTTTCCCCCCAAATAACAGCATGTCCTGAAGTGTCTTAATCCTCTTATACCATAGCAATTTGCCAACGATTGCATTTTTTATAAATGAACAAAAAAACAAAACGAAAACTAATGTACTTTTAATTTGCTTATAGTTACGTTTAATGTTGTGTAATATCCACAGTTATTTACGGAAGCCCCAAGAGGGATCTCGACATAACAAATGATCTCGACATAACAAAATAATTGTTTTCTCGTGATATCGACATAACAAAAGTTGTTTTCTTGTGGTCAATTTTACTTGACGTAACAACATGTTGTTTTTATTGTTCTGGAGGCAACAAAAAAATTGGCGCAATCCCACAATATCATGGATGAACAAATTAGTATTTACTCACTCACTCACTCAAGCTGAAATAGCTCTATGTCTGTCAGTGATTGACAACTTCCACATTAGTGTCCGACACCTGAGAAGGGGACAACCGTCTCTCTTAACACAGAGATAAAGTCCACCTCTACAGCTCTATCACGAGAAAACAACTTTTGTTATGCTGAGATCACAAAAAAATTAAGTCGAGATCACAAGAAAACGAGAAAGAATAATAAATAATAATGCATGGCCTCTTAGGACTTCCGTAGTTATTCCCTCAACAGCCTCCCTTTTTTCTCTCAAAGTTAACAAGACAAAAAATGCAGCTTGTCTTGTTATTGAGAAACTGTAAAGCCTTCCATCTTGAAGACTTTCCTGTGGATACTTCTTCCAAAAATACTAAATAAACATCTTACACCTTACTGAAAAATGATCAACCATATTACCATATCAGCATTTGCAATTTATGTGAAGCATCTACCATACAAGTACTGGTGTAAATTGTTACTATAGAAACGATCATGTATTAGTAGTGAGTGTATTAAAATACAGTATGCATTGCTGCCTGAACTGCTGTCAGAGCTACTGTTATACAAACTTAATCCACACTTTCTGACCAGTCAGAATCAAGCATTCAGCAGGGCTGTGGTATAATGAACTGTCAACAGCAAATAATGAAACTAGGAGAAAAATATCATTTACAAAATGTGCATGAAAAATGTTACAAAGCTAGAAAGAGTTTGCACTGACTACCTAACCGGACTTCACCTCTCATTGTCAGGGAGCTGCCATTTCAAAAAGGAGACATTGTGTACATCTTTCGGCAGGTGGACCAAAACTGGTATGAAGGAGAGCATCATGGCAGAGTTGGCATTTTCCCACGCAACTATGTTGAGGTATGCGCGCTTACTTCGCTCAAGCTTTATAAAATGAGTCTCTGGTCAGGTTACATTATACTCATGTCATGTTGATCACTTTTCTCCAGCTACTGCCCCCGACAGAAAAAGCCCACCCAAAAAAGAGTGCTCCAGTTCAAGTGCTGGAGTATGGAGAGGCCATCGCACGCTTTAATTTCACTGGGGACACAGCTGTCGAGATGTCGTTCAGAAAGGTAACCATTAAATAAAGTACTAAATTATATTAGTAAATTATAATAAATTCGGGGGTTTCCTCCAGGTACTCCAGTTTCCTCCCCCAGTCAGCATTTTAGGCTGACTAGCATTTCCAAATTGTTTGTAGTGTATGAGTGTGTGTGTGATTGTGCCCTGTGATCGTCCAGGGTGTGTCCCTCCTCGTGCTCTGAGCTCCCTGGGAAAGGCTCCAGGCTCCCCGGTGATCTTGTGTAGGATAGACGGTACAGAAAATGGATGTATGAATTTATTGTGCGGCCCTGTTGTCTTGGTATAATATAATTGTAGATCTATTCTTTTAGAAATGTACTTGTATATATTTTTAAAAATGATAGTGGGCCTAATAATCAAAGCTGGTATACTTTCATGGCTAATCCTGTATATCTCTGCTGTGACAACATGCTGATCATTTATTCTTATTTTTGTTTCCTGTACTACAGGGAGAGAGGATAACACTCATTCGTAGGGTGGATGAAAACTGGTACGAAGGAAAGATTTCAGGCACCAACCGACAAGGCATCTTCCCAGTCACTTACGTGGAGGTGCACAAAAAGCCTCGTGTTAAAAATGGAGTGGACTACCCCGATCCTCCCCTTAGCCAATCACCACATCGCAGCACAAACGCCTCCCCACAGGTGAGCGCCACCTACAAGCCTCCTCACACCACCTACTACTTAAGTAAATGGCTTTCTTCTTCAGGCAGAGCTATGGCATGGCAGTTATTCCACCTGTTCCCAATATCATACAGTATATTTATATGCTGATCATTAATATCAACATAATTAATTTTAAAAGACACATAAAATCTCTCATTTTGGTCTGTGTGTACAAATGGGAGTGTAATTAAAAGATGGAAGGAATGGGACTAAAATGACCTTCTGTTTTTTATTTCCAAAAAAACCCCTCAGTATATTCTAAATGTCACTTTTAATTGTTTCTGCAATTTCTAGCCTTGTCTATAAACAAGAATTTTAATAAATATTTTTTCATGCACACTAAAGGAATTAAGCATTTAAGTTTTATGTTGGAAAAATTATTTTTTATCTTAAAAAAATGTGAAATTTCTGTACCGAACAAAGGGTCATACACACTTTTTCTTTTTTTTTCCTTTAAAAAAAAAACATCATCATCCTTACTTTCCATGTTTAATGCCTTACATTCTTTTGCCTTTGTACTTTCTTCCCTTCTATCCACCTTCCTGACCTCAAAGCCGGTGCGTACCCGTCTCAGCACCTCTCCTCTCCCCCTGCCACGCTCACCGCGCCGCTCTGTCTCTCCTGAAGTCCATGCCATATCCAACGAGTGGATCTCCCTCACAGTGGGAGGTGTGAGCTGTAGCCCCCCAGCTGCCCCAACTCCTCCTCTGCCTCCTCTGCCCAGTACCGCCTATCGTCTGGGTGAATATCTGCCCCCATCACACTCTGCTAGCCCCGTGCCCCCCATCACCAACAGCCCATACTGCATCTCGCCCATGGCCTCACCGTCCGCCTCCCCCCTGCCCCCTCCGTATCCACCCCGGCCCAACTCTGCCACTCCGTTCCTAACCTTCACCCCACCGCAGGGGGAAGACTTCCTCCTTTTCCCTCCTTCACCACGTCTGTCGCGTAGTCTGAGTCCGAGTGGTGGTGCCGGCATGGAGGGATGGCTGGGTGGAGCAGGAAGGCTGGATTCAGAGCTGCAGGAGGGTGAAGGGGGAGAGCTGGACAGGGTTGGCGGCTCCCGCAAGGCGCCATGCAGCTGGAGAAATAGTCCAGCAGAGGTATCTCCTGCATGGTGTGCAGTGCTTATTCCAAGTGCAACCCGTTGCTAAAACCAGAGTTATCACTAGTGTAAGCTTTAGACCTAACAACTCAATTAAAGGAGCAATGCCATGACTTGCTGGTTATCTGGTGAGAGGTTGTGTACACATTTGAGGCAAAGCTTTCACCTTATGGACACACATTTGTGAACGGAATGGCTGCATGGAGACTTTTGAGTGTTCTAACATGAATATAAAGAAGACTGCTGGGTTGTTTTAAAACTTCGCATGTCCAGGTTTATTCATGCAGTGTGTATTGTTTTTCAGATAATTTCTTGAAAATTTTGGTAATACATTACTTGAACCCTGTGCCAAAAGACTGGCATAATCCTATCATAATGTGTCATGGAAGATATCATGTGAGGATGTCATGAGTTGCTATGATAGTTTACATCCAGTGATATAAGAAAGTCTAGTCACTATTATCTGCAATTGTCATAAGGGTAACGTTGACATGAAATATACAGATAGTATGAAACTTGCTTTATAAAGAACTGCCATAAGAAATTTACAAAAACAAACAAACACCTTATTTCTGATTTCTGGCGGATTTCCATTATTTTCTTATACTGGGGTGCCTCTAAAGTAAATCACAGATCATAATTAAGTAAAAGTTTAGTAACAGTTTAGGCTAGGCCTGTGATGTGTATATAACAAGCAGATTTAGGCAATGCTAAACAAAATAAGAAAATGAATGAGATGAAGTTACACAGAAAGGAATAATTAATAGGCTATAGTGTGCATTTACAATGTGTTCACTGCTCGACCATCTCTCAGGGTACAAGGAAGGCATGCATCGACTCTTCTCTGTTCTGGCACCTAGGTGGTGGAATGAACTTCCCCTAGATATCCAAACAGCTGAGTCACTGGCAGTCTTCAAAAAACGTCTAAAGACCTACCTCTTCCTAAAAATACTTAAATTAGCACTTTAAAAAAGTGTTGGCTGTGTGTTTTTCTTACTATATTAACCTCCCCAACAGAGTTTTTACACTGATGGTATTCTTAGTCTGTGACCTAGTGAACCATTCTTTGAAGATAATTCTTCAGACAAAATAACAGAAAGCATTTTTACCTCCTGCTTGTTCATTTGTTTGTTAGTTTTTTATTTGAGATTTTCCATTATTCTTGTTCGATGACATACAATACATGCCATGACACTTCTGTGATAAGGTTATGTTATTCTTTATCAGCAAATATATTTTATTTCCAAAGGCTGAAGTATGTGTGAACACTGATGCTACAGTGAGCAGGAGGTGAAATGTGAAATGCTCGTGTTCTCGTCTTTTCATTTTTGTGACTTCAGCAAGAAATTTGATGGCTTTTACTGACTCACATTCCCTTCCACAGCACTCTAATGTGAAGCTGCTGTGAGACACGGAACACAAAGCATTTGAAGAATTAATGGTGCAGCTAAAATCTGAGATATAATTGGTCAAAAGTAACATTTGTGATGGACTGAAAACTCAGGACAACTTTTACCACTCTTTTCCACTAGAGATGAAAAGAATGTTATGGAGCCTAATAATTGGTCCATTAATGTTCTTGTTTTTTTCATAGCCTTTGAAGAATGAAGGAGATTACCATGGGAGATCCTCGAGAAGTCCGGTCATGTTATTTGACATCCAGGACAACAACATGAACGCCAACTCATTCACGGTACCTCTTACAGAATCCACATGAAAATATTCCGAACCCAACAAATAGGGCAGGTCATGAATTGAATTAATGTACTGTATGTGTATATCTTATATTGTACTGTATATACTTGTATATCATGTAATGTATTTGTATGAACTAGCGATGGTGCTGATGTTTTATTAAGAAAAATAATGCAAATAGTAATACCATAGCTAAACATTAATCACATTCAGTCATTTGTACTTCTCTCCATTTTTTCCCTATATTTTCTAATCTTTAAAACTCACTCATATAACGCATGACAGAAGTGTGTAATCTGTAATGTCCTCTATAGTTCTAATTTTTCCTTCTGCCCATGTGGACTCAACTCTGTTATCTTACTCTTCCATGCATCTTCCCTGGATTCTCTCCCCACGCCTGGCTTTCCTGGCTTTAATGGACAACCCTTCTTTTCCACCCTTGTTACTGACCGGTCTTCCATCCCTACCTTCTCTAACCTGCCCGTCCTTTCCTCCATCTGACTGACTGACACTTCCTCTCGCTCTGTGGATCTTCCTTCTGTTAACCTTCCTCCTCCTCTGATAGGAGGCAGTGTGTAATGAGATCATGAATATTGCAGAAACCTCAGTGAGGTACTGCAGCACTTTATCCCGCCCTTTAGACTCCGCCCACAGATTGATGCCCCACCTCAGTAAACGCTCTTTCATCATTTCCCAGCAACCCCAGTCCCAAAGCAGCAGCCCTGAACCTGGACGTCAAAGCTGCGGCATGTGAGTATCATCAACCTGTGTTTGGGTGTGTGTGTGTACTACTATTTTGATGGGATATGATTTCTGGTATATACAGGTGCATCTCAATAAATTAGAATGTCATGGAAAAGTTCATTTATTTCAGTAATTCAACTCAAATTGTGAAACTCGTGTATTAAATAAATTCAATGCACACAGACTGAAGTAGTTTAAGTCTTTGGTTATTTTAATTGTGATGATTTTGGCTCACATTTAACAAAAACCCTCCAATTCACTATCTCAACAAATTAGAATACTTCATAAGACCAATAAGAAAAACATTTTTAGTGAATTGTTGGCCTTCTGGAAAGTATGTTCATTTACTGTACATGTACTCAATACTTGGTAGGGGCTCCTTTTGCTTTAATTACTGCCTCAATTCGGCGTGGCATGGAGGTGATCAGTTTGTGGCACTGCTGAGGTGGTATGGAAGCCCAGGTTTCTTTGACAGTGGCCTTCAGCTCATCTGCAGTTTTTGGTCTCTTGTTTCTCATTTTCCTCTTGACAATACCCCATAGATTCTCTACGGGGTTCAGGTCTGGTGAGTTTGCTGGCCAGTCAAGCACACCAACACCATGGTCATTTAACCAATTTTTGGTGCTTTTGGCAGTGTGGGCAGGTACCAAATCCTGCTGGAAAATGAAATCAGCATCTTCAAAAAGCTGGTCAGCAGAAGGAAGCATGAAGTGCTCCAAAATTTCTTGGTAAACAGGTGCAGTGACTTTGGTTTTCAAAAAACACAATGGACCAACACCAGCAGATGACATTGCACCCCAAATCATCACAGACTGTGGAAACTTAACACTGGACTTCAAGCAACTTGGGCTATGAGCTTCTCCACCCTTCCTCTGGACCTTGGTTTCCAAATGAAATACAAAACTTGCTCTCATCTGAAAAGAGGACTTTGGACCACTGGGCAACAGTCCAGTTCCTCTTCTCCTTAGCCCAGGTAAGACGTGTCTGATGTTGTCTGTGGTTCAGGAGTGGCTTAACAAGAGGAATACGACAACTGTAGCCAAATTCCTTGACACGTCTGTGTGTGGTGGCTCTTGATGCCTTGACCCCAGCCTCAGTCCATTCCTTGTGAAGTTCACTCAAATTCTTGAATCGATTTTGTTTGACAATCCTCATAAGGCTGCGGTTCTCTCGGTTGGTTGTGCATCTTTTTCTTCCACACTTTTTCCTTCCACGCAACTTTCTGTTAACATGCTTGGATACAGCACTCTGTGAACAGCCAGCTTCTTTGGCAATGAATGTTTGTGGCTTACCTAGTGAACCAAACTGAGAGACCATTTTGAAGGCTCAGGAAACCTTTGTAGGTGTTTTGAGTTGATTGGCTGATTGGCATGTCACCATATTCTAATTTGTTGAGATAGTGAATTGGTGGGTTTTTGTTAAATGTGAGCCAAAATCATCACAATTAAAAGAACCAAAGACTTAAACTACTTCAGTCTGTGGCATTGAATTTATTTAATACACGAGTTTCACAATTTGAGTTGAATTACTGAAATAAATGAACTTTTCCATGACATTCTAATTTATTGAGATGCACCTGTACAGTGCCCTCCACTAATATTGGCACCCTTGGTATATATGAGCAAAGAAGGCTATGAAAAATTGTCTTTATTGTTTAACCTTTTGTTAAAAAAAAAATCACAAAAAATACTTTTCATGGATATCAAACAATTGCAAACACAACACAGGTTTACCAAAAAAAAAAAAACTTTCATAACAATGGGTAAGACCAAAGAATATAACTGTGATGTGCGGCAAAAGGTTGTTGAGCTTCACAAAATGGGAAGTGGCTATAAGAAAATAGCACAAGCATTGAAAATGCCCATTTCCACCATCAGGGCAATAATTAAGAAGTTCCAGTCAACTGGAAATGTTATAAATCAACCTGGAATTGGACGTGTGTCTATATTGTCTCAACGCACTGTGAAGAGGATGGTTCGAGTGGCCAAAAAATCTCCAAGGATCACAGCTGGAGAATTGCAGAAGTTAGTTGTGTCTTGGGGTCAGAAAGTCTCCAAAACTACAATCTGAAGTCACCTACATCACCACAAGTTGTTTGGAAAGGTTTCAAGAAAAAAGCCTCTACTCTCATCCAAAAACAAACTCAAGCGTCTTCAGTTTGCCAGACACTACTGGAACTTCAAATGGGACCGGGTTCTATGGTCAGATGAAACCAAAATAAAGCTTTTTGGCAACAAACACCAGAGGTGGTTTTGGCGCACACAGAGAGGTAGCCATGTGGAAAAGTACCTCATGGCCACGGTTAAATATGGTGGTGGCTCTTTAATGTTTGGGGCTGTTTTTCTGCCAGAGGACCTGGACATTTTGTAGGAAACATGGCATCATGGACTCTCAAATATCGCTCAGATATTAAATGAAAACTTGACTGCCTCTGCCAGAAAGCTTAAAATGGGCGGTGGTTGGATCTTCCAGCAGGACAATGATCCAAAACATGCATCAAAATCAACACAAAAATGTTTACTGACCACAAAATCAAGATCCTTCCATGGCCATCCCAGTCCCCTGACTTGTAACCCATAGAAAACCTGTGGGGTGAATTGAAGAAGAGAGTCCACAAGCGTGGACCTCGACATTTGAAGGATCTGGAGAGATTCTGTATGGACGAATGGTCTCAGATCCCTTGGCATGTATTTTCCAACCTCATCAGGCATTATAGGAGCTGTTATCTTGGAAAAGGGCGGTAGCACAAAGTATTAACTAAAAGGGTGCCAATAATTGTTGCACACATATATTTAACAAAGATATACAGTACTGTGCAAAAGTCTTAGGCACCATATTTTTTTTAGTACAAACTTTGTTATAGATTTTGTATTTTATGACTGCTACATTATCAAGTCAGTACAAAAAACATTTTAGATTCCCAAACATTAGTTTTCTAGCACAAAATTAAATGTTACAGAAAAATGTTTGTATGTCATTAAAGAAAGCAGCATATTATGTAAGAAACACTTTTCAGAAAAAAAAAAAACACAATGAAGGCTGCTGGGTTTTGCTGCAAAAATTAAAAGCAAGTGTGAAAGTCAAAGAAGATCTGTGGTTGGTTCTGCAAGATGCTCAGTAAAACTTACCAGCTCATTTCCTTATAAAACTGCACAAATTGTACCGGAGGCTACTATTTTTATTTTTATTTTTATTTTTTTGTCACACCAAATATTGACTTTTTCATTTACTACTGTTTATTGCTCTTTACGCTATTTTTTTTTTTTAATGTAGAAACATTTAATTTCATTATTTTGAAGGCATCTTTGCTCTACAGCATTTCTTTGCATGTGCCTAAAACTTTTGCACAGTACTGTATTTTTATTTTTATTTTTGATAAACCTGTGTTTTGTTTGCAATTGTTTGACATCCATGAGAGCAGAGTATTTTTGTGAATTTTTTTGAACAAAAGATAAAAAGGTTAAACAATAAAGACAATTTTTCACAGCCTTCTTTGCTCATATTTACCAAGGGTGACAATATTAGTGGAGGGCACTGTAGGTCTGTTATGTAACACTACTGGAGGATGTCCGTAGCAATTATGATTATCATAAATCTATAACTATATAAATCAGTGATGGAAGTGTCTTCATATTCTACAAAATGTAGTATACAAATAATTAAATTTATTTAATGTTATTCCTTTAAGTGCATCTATTGTCCCAACTTTCATATAATGCTCCTGTACACTGCTGTAATGGAGTGTAATGTGTTTCTGCTGGTCTGTAATGGTAGTTTAATGGGATGTGTTGTTGTGAATCACTGCTGATGCTAATCTGATTTTATTCTCATTTAATCATTTACCCATGAAAAATGGCCCTGTTGTGCGGTATGCTCGTGTATAAAAATAACCTGAAAAAAATCCCTTATGGAAACTTCTGTAATCTGATAGAAATCATTCTGTCAATTCCCATTTTGTGATAAAAGCCATTAGAGATTTTTCCGATGGTTTGTAATGTCTTTTTCTAGTAAGCAAACAGTAAAAAAGTATATAGAAGCATTCTATATAAGGTTTGTAATGACATTATAACTTAAAGCCTTGATGTGTGTGTGTGTGTGTGTGTGTGTGTGTGTGTGTGTGTGAAGATTCCAGGCTTTGTACAGCTATGTGCCACAGAATGACGATGAGCTAGAGCTGCAGGAGGGAGACCTTGTGAACGTTATGGAGAAATGCGATGACGGCTGGTTCGTGGGTATGTCAGAAGTCACAGTTCCGGATAGATTACTGAACTGGCCTCCTTCCTGTATTACACAGTTACAGCATTACTAAATCTGTCTGCAGAGGCCTTAGCACAGCAACACACTGCCCTGCTACTGGTCACATGACTGGCACTAATATATATATATATATTTGCACTGCTGTGTGTTTGTGTGTGTGTGTGTGTGTGTGTGTGTGTGTGTGTGTAGGTACATCTAAGAGGACAAAACAGTTCGGCACCTTCCCAGGGAACTACGTGAAGGCCGTTAACTTGTAATATGTGAAACTGTCTGGTCTGTATGTAGAGATTCTAACACTATGTTAAAAGCGGCCTGTGTGGGACACTGTTACTGATGAGCTCAAGTTATTGAAATTTTTTCCCCCTTTTTTCCGTCAGTGTTGTATCTTGCCCGGGTGAATGTCCAGGTATGTGATCGGTAAGGTTTATAGCATGTCAGCAGAAAAAAATTTTGTAGTAAAACTACAAGGATCAGCTTGTCAGCTTTCACACACTGTTTCATATAACATACATTATTTACATTTTGTTTTTATTTAAACTTAAATGTTCGTCGATAGTGTATATATATTTTTCTTTTTACTGAATCACATACCTGACATTAACACAGCAAAAAAGTAGATGAAACAGACTTTACAGTGTTGTAAAGGGTCAGGGAGTAGTTAAAGGCACTTAAAGGAGGGTACCAGAGTTGAAGGTTAAAGGGCCAGACAAAGGTCAGCAAAAAAACCCGATGGATTTATGTAAATCTCCCTGTGTATATTTTGAGAGCAATATAGATGGTGTGGTTGAGTTCCTGTTCAGATGTGAACCGCTACATGGACTGATATCACTAAACTGTAGGCACTTAAGTCTATATGGACTAATCAGGATGTTTTGGGGATCAATTGTGTGAAAATCCAGTGTTTTATTTATCACAGCTGCACAGTGTTTTATTTATCACAGTATATCGGCTGTGGAAAAATCATTAATTTTAGTTTCAGAAAAGAGTTGGTTTTGAGGTCTGCCTTTTTGTTGACAATCCTATTTTATGGATATATAAGTCATATATAGTCAGGTTCCACCAAAATTCTGCCTTAAAAACATCCTGATTTGCTCTCATCTTTTATTTTATACAAACACAAAAAACAGTTCCTTGATTGTCTCTCACATTTCACACACTGGCAGTCCTAATCCTCCTTGATCTAACTGAAACAAATCTGTTACTAGACATAAACAATTGTCAATGTTTTTGTAAATGACTAAGTCATGTTAAGCGAGAAACATTTTGCATTCATTTTGGTGTCAGTAGATCAGCAGATAAATTTGAACAACTGTAATAATGTTTGCATTAATGACTAATGTTTGCCTTTTATACTGTATGTGCAGTTAGAGAATGGAAGTCTTGCAACCAAAATATATAAACTACCAGTCAAAAGTGTGGACACAACTGTTCATATAAAGATTTTCTTCATTTTAATACTATTTTTGAATAATAATGAAAAAAAAAAGAAGGATTAACACAATGAAACAACATATTCAATTATACAGTGAACAAGAAAAGTACAAAACAAATCAAAATTATTTTATATTTAAAAATTCTTAACAGTATTCCTGATGCGTCTTGGCATCATCTCAACCAGCTTCATTAAGGACCTTCCCAAATAGGCCAAGCTACACACTGTTTCCACTAAGTTGTAAATGAAAACTTTTTTCGTAGAAAAAATAGATTTAACCCTTTACTGCGTGGTGTTGCCATATGGCACAATTAATCTTTCTCTAATTTTTGATAGGCAATAATGAAAAAGGGGTCTTTACAAAAATAACTGGAAAAAGGGGTCTTTATGCCAAAAAAATGACAAAAAAATGCCATGTCACATGACCAGGAAGTGCTGTTTGCACTTCCTTTTCTGCAGTCACAAGGCATGGTGAAGGTCATCATCGGAGGGCTCTCAAAATTTGATTAATTTTTCATTATTTAGGCAAAATTACTTAAAGGAAAAATTTAAACACTATCTGAGCTAAGTTAAAATGTTTTTTTTTTTAATCATTCAAACAAGTTTATATATTTTGATTGTTGCCCTACGGCAATGATTTATCAACTACCCCCTAAAATTTGTTATTACTTGAACTAATTCATATATATATATATATATATATATATATATATATATATATATATATATATATATATATATATATATATATATATATATATATATATATATATATATATTAGTAGTAGTATATATTCATATAATAATAATTCACCAATACATACAATATTATATTATTTTTAGATATTCATATAATTCATATAATAATAATAACAATAATAATAATCTTTTTAATGTAAATGTAATAATTCATGCAGTAGAGGATTAAGTAAAAGCTACTTTTAATACATTCGATTCAGAAATACATGTATACACAGTCTTCACTATTTACATTTGTCATAGAAACCAATTTGGACTATAAGCCTTTATCAAAAATATCTTTAATACTATGAAAAATATATTCAATCTAGTGTCCATACTTTTGACTAGTAGTGTATTTCATTGGTTCGTGTGCTACAGCAGTGAGTTAGGGTCAAACAAGAAGCAGAAAAAAGTGCTGCTTGGAGAATCAGGCACCGAAACAGTTTTTCATCCCTACTTCTGAGGGGAAAAAATATATCTCACAAAGTGAAAGGTAAAGGGTTGTTGAGAATAAAAAACGGTTTTAACATTAATAGAGAACAGGGAATAAAATGAATATTTTAGGAATATAGAGACTATTTTAGGAACCAGTTGAGTAATATAAGGCAGTGTAAATACAGGTCATTTTATTCTTGTAATATTTAAAATTGTTCTTGAAATGTTATTTTCCTAAATCTGAAAATATAATGTAGATGAGACTGGTCCTCCTAAGAGCACATACTGTATGATCACCTTAATATGTTGCTGTACTACACAGGCCTGTGTGATGTATCGAAATATATTTTTCTGTTTAGAAAGCTTGGAGCGTGAAGGACAGCATGCATTAACATGCTGTCCTTTATAGAACTTTAATCCTGATGTGACCGCAAAAGTGTTGGGGAAATTTCTGATCTGTATGAAATGCCGTACCTCCTTCCTTCCTATCTTGAAGTGCCATTTATATGAGGAAGCTACATTAGGATCTTTTTAAATCTGTATACTAAACCAACAAGCTATTTATGATAGTTTAGTCACTTCTGCTGTAGCTGCATTTCGAGTGTGGTGAAGATTGAATAGAAGGAATAAGAAGCGATTGCTAAGTAAACCTGATGTGAAGATCGTACCATGCATGAGTTTCTACACAGTGTTGCACCTCTGACAGCCATAAAGTATTAAAGCTAATGAGCTAATGAAGGCTGAATACTTTTGCTCCCTGTATTATCGTGCATTGCATTCCATATCATGCCACAGAGAGTCACTGCTGAGCATGTGTGGAGTGTGCCACATGTTTCACTGTGTTCCTAACAGATACACATACAGTATTGATCATATTCTTGGTTAATAATACAGCATAGATCATTGTCTGGCTGCAGATTCATCATGTTTTAACCAACTAAGACCCCGATTTTCAAATTTATCACGGCTTTATTCCATTCGACTGCATGACACATCATGCGATATACAAGATAAGCAAAAAAGAATATAGCGTCTTGAGAATCCTGTTCTTTGGACATAAGCAGAGACGAGAGAATTGTACTTGTAAATATGTATAGTATAAATGAATAAAATGTTTGACAGCCTCTAGGAACATAGTTTCTATTACAGGAAGAGTTTTAAGAAAGCACAGCGAGTTGCTCTTGGCGCACGCACTCTGATATGAATGAATGACAGATTTCTAACACTGTGTTAGGATCCAGATGCCTTTTGTCTCACAGCTTTCTTAACCGTGCCTGGTTTCATTGTTTTGTTTTTTTGTTTTTTTCATTTTGCCTTGATACATTGAGAAGGAAATCCAAGTTACTTTGTAGGATATGATGCTTTATCACAAGTGTGTCATGGTAGACAATTACCGAGATCCTGACTGCAATCACTGGACATATTCATAAAGAGTGTGACATAATGCCTGTAGTGATTTTCCACATGCAGAGGCTCACATTGTAGTTAGATGGCGTTTTCCTTTATTTGCAGTGCAGTTACAGATAGAATGTTGGATTTAAACATGCTATTTACTGCTGTGATTTCATTATTATGCAATATTTAATAAAATGTATTAAAGCTTTTGACTGGTCTGATTTTCTCATTGACTTTTCTTGCTCAGTTTATTTTATACATCCTAAAAGAGTCTTTGCTTTGTCCCTAAAAGAGAGGCATAGAGGCTTTCCCTCTCAGAAAAGGTTTCAAGTACAGCGCCTTTTGAATGACAGACCATTTTACCTTTTGGTAAATCTATAGAACTGCTGAGGAACCTTTTTTCCTTTTCTAATGCCACAGTTTCCACATACTCTACATTTTTCATGTTTTTCTCAATATATTATCTTCAAGCATCCTTACTGTGACTGTAGCCCAGAGACACGTATTCTATTTTTTTTTATAGCTATTGTTTACAAGAAAATTATACTGTAGATGAAAACCAGAGCTTCAGTAATTATTAGTGCATTTCTCACTTCATCCAGCTGTTTTACAGGTATCCTCTCGGCCAAACGTCTTTGTATTACAACTCTGCAGTAATGTCTGTGGACTTAGCAATGCACCTGCTGTTTCTGTTAATGAATGAATAGAACAACAATGTAAAACATTAAACTCACTCAATCCTTGGTTCGAAAAGGGTGGTCTGGTGACCCCTGGTGGTCTTCAAAGCATAGCCAGGAAGTCTGCTTTGTTTATTTTTGTTTGTTCAAAACATTTTTTTTTTTTTTTTAGAGTGGTGAAAATCACAGCCCACCATTATCCATCCATCCATTTTCCATACCACTTATCCTACAAAGCCTGGATCCTTTCCCAGGGAGCTCGGGCCACAAGGTGGATGACACCCTGGACAGGGTGCCAACCCATCACAGGGCACAACTGCACACACATTCACACACTACAGACAACTTGGAAATGCCACTCAGCCTGCAATGCATGTCTTTGGACTGGGGAAGGAAACCCCTGAAGCACAGGGAGAACATGCAAACTCCACGCACACAGGGCGAAGGCAGGATTCGAACCCCCAACCCCGGAGGTGTGAGGCAGGTATACTAACCACTAAGCCAACCATTGAATTTAATTGGTGTAATCCAAACCTCAATAACATTTATGCCTATAAATAAGGATTTTTTTTTTAATCCAACATTTTATTGTACACATTTAAATACTGAGCCTGAAGAGAAAATTAATTATGTACTGAGAGGGTTCTTGGAATTAGTCTACAATTAAAGGGGTCCCTAAGTGCTAAAAGTTTATTGGACTTAAAATGTGTCCTGAGCTGTGGTTTCAGCAAGATCTGCATTGCCCTGAATCTGCCAAATGCTGTAAATGTAAATACATTGGGCTGTAAGAATTTCAAATGTTACTGCTCTTCTCAACACAAAAGCATAACACTTTCACTGAATACTTTATACTTTGTATGCCTAATTTTCAAACATTCAATCGCAGATATTCGAGTGGAGTTTGATAGTTGATATTTTTCCTGGTTTATTCTCCTGATGTAAATATTGCATTATAACACTTATTCCACAAGGTGGCAGCAAAGATCTGAAAATAGCTTCCATGAGTACAATCACAGACAACTGTATTTCACGCAAAAAAATTCATTTGGTGAGCTATCATTATTGCTAATGTAATTCTCTCATTCTAGGTACATAACTATATACAGTGATAGATTTAGAAAAACAAGATTAGATTACATTATATCACTCTTTTTTTATTGCTACTGATCACATAACCTACATAATAATAAGTAATTAAAAACTTTCAGCTTAGCTGAGGGACAATACCTTCAAAAAAATAAGTTTACAGTGTGAAAAGACACTTCTTTGCTGTGTTATAATTTCTAAAATCTCTTCAGATACATCCCTTGTAGTATGAATACCATTATTTTAACAATGGAAAGGATCAGCAAAGTGCACTGTGGGTGTCACACTAACTGTGCAAAATGCCAACTTGTCATGGGGAAAGAGTCAAAAGTGACTAGGAGGTTGCGAGATAAGAACAAATTAGCTCAGAATTTGGGACAGAAAGTTTAACAGGCTAAAAAATGTCTATAAACTGCGAAAGAAAAAGGAAACACTCCATAACTCAACTTACAATCTTTTGACTTAGCACAGTTTATGACTAGCTTTACAACCTTGGTATTTATGACAGGACTTCTTATAGCTAAAACCATGTATCAACCTCTCACACATCAGTTTTTACAATCAAATAACATGTTGATGTATGCTAGATGAGAAGTAAAAGCATTACCTAGTTCATCCCTTTAAACATACTGTAGAATTATTTATTTTGCACTGTAGGGCCATCACCTTTGCATGTTGTTTAATGTCTTTGGCTTGAAAACATACCATTTAAGTGGATGTACTTTATGCAGAGATGGAATTACTTTAATCTGCCAGCACTCATAAATTAGTTGGAGCATTTTGATTTTAACACATTGTTTTATTCTACTGCATCTACAACTGATTAAAATGTTGAAGGTTCAACAATCATCACACTCAGTAGACTGCCTGTTTATTGAATAATCGTGTTTCTGCAAAAGGTATAGTCTGAAGAAAGAATAAAAAAATGGTGCTTTTATGGGAAATAAACAAAGACCATTATTACATTCCAATTCTGCATTTTTCATCGGTTACCAATGATCTATTATATGATTTCAAACGTCTATGCATATGTTATATATAGACATATATAAACATTTTTAACATTTTATGGATCAAATTTAAGCAAATAACAGCGCATATGATTTTACAGGCCCATCTGGCTCTCCCAGTATGAGAAAAGTAAAAGCCACTCTGGAGAAAATTGTATGAAAGTAAATTGCTTTAAACTATTTTTAGGGGAGATAGACCTTTTTTTAAATTTATTTTTTATTTAATTCATCCTCCTGCTCACAGGATGCGTCTGATTTCATCAGTCATTATTCAAATACGGGTTTCTCTTTTTTAAGAAAGAAGGATGGAACCAAAAAGTGCAGCTAATGACTCGGCTAACTTTGATTTCCTTTATACTGAAGTTCAATAGGATAAGCCTATTAAATGTGAGCTACTGAAGAAAACCTTTGGTGCCAGAATTCATTATGAGCCATTCTAATTTCTTTCTTTTTTTTTAATGATGTTACTAATTGGATCTTGAATCATCATTACAGGTGCTTTCAATTATTTATTCTATATAAAGAAACTGAAGTAAAGCGAGTTTGAAAATGTATCTAAATCCTATTCAAATGCAACTGGAGTAGTGAATCATTAAATGTAATAGTGTGATTAACAACAAGAGCTGGACTGGTCCAAGAAAATGTTGACTGTAAAGCACTATGAAATATGAATAAATTGTAATGGGATAATGATTTTATAATACAGAAGTCATAACCACTATGTAATTTAGGATGCCTATATAGTAGATTTTCTGAAGTTAAATCAATGAATCTTGGTTCCTGAAGAGACAAGCAGTAAATAGGAAAGTAATAGTATAATACAGTAATACTGTACAGCATTAAATTAAATGCCTGTAAATTGTATTTCTTGGAAAAAATAATCTGTTAATGTAAAGCTGTTACAAAATTCAAGAATAATGATATAAAGCATTGACAGTTTAATGGACATTTCATGAATATATCTGGTCATGTGACATTTCATACTGTATTGAGAAAGCATACAGGCTACATTTCAAGCATAAGATACTAATTTACATTTTGCAGATAAACAGCAGTTTATGAGCATTATGGACAGAACAGAAATTTGGGGGGAAATACCCTTTTTTTTTTCAAGCTAATTTTAAGATAATTAATAAGGACCTTTGCAAAGGTATTAAAAATAAAATATCACTTGGATGAAAACAACAAATATATGTAGATATAAATAATTGTTGTTTAGGTGTATACATCGTTGCATCTCTGCACACAATCTGTTTTTCCTGATTGCCATCTGGCACACGTTCTCAGAGAATCCAGTCACGTACAACCAGGTTAAAGAACACATCTATATTGGGTGCCTTATAATGTTCCATGTTAAAAATTTACCTGGGCTTCGCCATGAGCAATTTAATGTGTACACCAATCAGCCATAACATTACAACCACCTGCCTGATATTGTGTAGGTCCCCCTTGTGCTGCCAAAACAGCTCTGCCCCGTTGAGACTCCACAAGACCTCTGAAGGTGTGCTGTGGTATCTGGCACCAAGACATTAGCAGCAGACCCTTTAAATCCTGTAGGTTGTCAGGTGGGGCCCCATACATAGCAAACTGCGTTGCACTGTGTGTTCTGACAACTTTCTATCATAGCCAGCATTACTATACCTTTTTCAGCAATTTGTGCTACAGTAGCTCTTTTGTTGGATCGGATCAGATGGGTTAGCCTTTGCTCCCCAAGCGCATCAGTGAGCTTTGGGTGCCTATGACCCTGTCGCCAGTTCACTGGTTGTCCTTCCTTGGACCATATTTGGTAAGTACTAACCACTGCATACTGGGAACTCCGCACAAGACCTGCTGTTTTGGAGATGCTCTGATGCAGTCGTCTAGCCATCACAATTTAGCTCTTGTCAAAGTCGCTCAGATCTTTACGCTTGGCCATTTTTCTTACTTTCAACAAATCAACTTTGAGAACTGACTGTTCACTTGCTGCCTAATATATCCCACCCCTTGACAGGTGCCACTGTAATGAGATAATTAATGTTATTCTGTGTTCAGTGTTATTAAAAACCTGTTAGTGGTTTTAATGTTATGGCTGATCAGTGTATATGACACACTGTGCAAATGGTAATTAAACTTGTATTATGACTGTGATGTGTCTGAAACAGTCCTTCATAGACAATAGAAAACATGTGGTCATGTGGCTCAGCTGCTATGAAATAGCTGAAATAAGAATGAAGTATGAAATAATAAATCCGCTTCAAAATTAACATTGTTGTTGATATTGTGTATAGAAATATGGCTCTGTTACAGCCTCGCTTGGTGAAAAATGCTGTCCTGTCCTCATATTCTTAAAATTCTTTTAAAAATCATATCAAGTTAAATTCAGACCTAAGTGAGCTAGTTCAAAATGAAAATTATTTTTTTCCTGAGCTTATTCTTTCATTCTTATATGGCATGGTCACATAAAATTGAGTTGTACAACAAATGTGTTATCAATTCAATGTTTCCTCAAACATTTCCTTCGGGTTTAAACCGTAGTGGAGACGTTCGGCCTTGAAAGCGGCCCAGGCCATGCGCTCTGTGGTGAACGTAGCACTCCAGTCCCCGGTGGGAGACACTACTACGGCTCCTCCTCCCCCCTGAGCACGCTCAGCCATATACTGCAGTGAGCAATCAGCTGCTTCACATGCTGACTTTCCTATTACACATAAACAATCTTATTTAGTGTCACTCAAGTGAACACATTCAACAATGAGCAGGTGTTTCATTATGCAAAATAAACTAACCATGAATCTCAGTACCGTTTCCTTTATTTGATGTAAAATCATATCACTTTGGGCAATGATAATATCTGAAACATGCACTGAATAATGGAGAGGAAACAAACAGATGCAACTACAGCAAATATGCAAATAAATATCTATCAATATCTATTCAATGTCACTGGACATAATAATAATACAATCATCTTATCAATAAAAAATGCGTACTACTACTACCACTACTACTACTACTAGTAGTAGTAGTAGTAGTACGCATTTGGTATTGATAAGATTTATTTAATATCACAGTATTATTTTATGTGTTAGACTGTATAAAAGTTATTGTTGTTGTTGATATTATGATGATGACTATTATTATTATTATTATTAGTAGTAGTTGTTGTTTGGTACTGGTAAGAATAGTATTATAATTATAATGTATGTCATTGTAATAGTATATTTCATATTATTTTTTCTCAACATAGCTAGAACCATCCAAAGAACCCTCTTTTCTACGATTTATTCATTCCTCAATTCGGTACTTTGATTGTTTGTTTGTTTGTTTGTTTGTTTGCATGGTCACTCCACAGATATCCACAGTTATTGTTGTTTTTACCTTTTCACCTTATGATTTACCTTCACGAAAATAAAATCCATTTCTAATTTCAAAAGCCCAAATGTTAGGCCACACTTTGTTCTACTACTACGGTTCCAGTTCCCAGTGCAACAGAAAAAGTCTCAGGATTTCAATTTGTGTCCTGCTGTGTGATAAAGCAGAGTAACCTGGTAGACTGCATGGACACAACATCATTCAGACAGAGAACCATATAACACAGGCTCAAAATAGTGCTAGAGTTCAGGCATTTATTCATTATAGGTGCTGTGGAGCAGAAGACTGTCTGAAAAAGATAAACGGCAGATGCTCTGCCTTAAAAGTTTCTTCTAGGTTTGACTCAGGCACAACACATTTCTGAGCATGGCAAGAAACCAGAGAATATGCGCCTTTTAATCAAAGAAGCAGTGATTTTACATGAAAGACCTGGCAACGCAAGCCATCACAGTTCCCAGAGCCAGATGGAGTGGCTCGGTTGCTATGCGGAGGCTGGTGTTTAAAAGGATAATCATGAAGACACAGAGTAAAAAAGCGAAGCGGCTCTGTCCATTTCCACAGTCATTACTGCAGAAGTCACAAGCAAACAATAGCCTGCTGACCCTCCACACACACACATTGCCTCATTATCCTCTACCAACAGTCGCTGTCTGTCTGATCCCCTCCCCTCTTACACACCAATTAAAATGATTGGCAACGGCAGTGTCAGATCCTCATGCCACATACGTTAGCATGGCATGCTCATGCAAAATCTGAAGATGGTGTGGATGTGGGGAGAGATTTTACAAAGCACTGCGTGCACAATATTTAAAAAAAAAAAAAAAGACACCAGCAAAAGGAAAGATGAGAGAGAACACAACAATGCCCAGCAGGTTGGAGTGGTGGCCAGAAGGATTTAATAGTGATGTGAAGTTCACATGTAAACAGGATGCAGAACATGCAAGCTGTTTAGTGGGTAAACATCAGCCAAGGGAAGATGTCTTTAGAACAAAACATTGAAAAATTTATGCTTTCTTTTGTATGGGATTAAATTTGTGCCAAAAGTATTGAATGTAACTTTTCAAGAAATGAACAAAAATATACAATAAGAAAGAAGAAAAAGACTCATGGTTTATGAATGAGTTTTCATTTATGCTTTCAAAGTTTTCGTTTATGCTCTGCAAGTTTACGTTCGCCATTCTGGCACAAAACTCAGCGATTTACTCTCATTGGCTAGTGAGATTTGGATCTAAAGCTCCCTGACCAGGAAGTTGAGACTTCAGTGTCACAAATTTTAGAAAGCGTTCTGGAGGCTGTTCTCTGTATAGTGTTGTACTTTGTAGTGGAAATTACTTCCTTAATTCCTTCATCAGCATATTAGTTTGTAACTAATATTTGAGGTTTGGGTAGACTTATATGACTACGTATTTCGAGATGGGCTCTCAGGAGCGGCACGGAGAATCGTCGTCATCATCCTCAACGTCATCCTCCTCCTCCTCGGCTGTACACTCAAGCTGTCAAGCCAAATCTCACTAGCCAATGAGATTAAATCGCTGTTAAGCCCTGCCCACATGACAAGTCTGTGCCAGAATGGCGAACGTAAACTTGCGGAGCATAAACAAAAAGTTTGAAAGCGTAAACGAAAACTCTAGCGCATTCATAAACCATGCTTAGCAAAAGAATGCTGTTTATTTGAAGACCATGTTACATTTTTGCCACTGAGTTCACTGTTTCGGAGTGTTTTTCTTCTTTCTCATTGTAGATTTTTGTTCGTTTTTGTACTGCTGTAATGTTTTTTGTACTGACTTGATAATGTAGAAGTCATATATATATATATATATATATATATATATATATATATATATATATATATATATATATATATATATACACAGTATCTCACAAAAGTGAGTACACCCCTCACATTTTTGTAAATATTTTATTATATCTTTTCATGGGACAGCACTGACGAAATGACACTTTGCTACAATGTAAAGTAGTGAGTGTACAGCTTGTATAACAGTGTAAATTTGCTGTCCCCTCAAAATAACTCAACACACAGCCACTAATGTCTAAACCACTGGCAACAAAAGTGAGTACACCCCTAAGTGAAAATGTCCAAATTGGGCCCAAAGTGTCAATATTTTGTGTGGCCACCATTATTTTCCAGCACTGCCTTAACCCTGTTGGGCAGGGAGTTCACCAGAGCTTCACAGGTTGCCACTGGAGTCCTCTTCCACTCCTCCATGACGACATCACAGAGCTGGTGGATGATAGAGACCTTGCGCTCCTCCACCTTCCATTTGATGATGCTCCACAGATGCTCAATAGGGTTTAGGTCTGGAGACATGCTTGGCCAGTCCATCACCTTTACCCTCAGCTTCTTTAGCAAGGCAGTGGTCGTCTTGGAGGTGTGTTTGGGGTCGTTATCATGTTGGAATACTGCCCTGCGGCCCAGTTTCCGAAGGGAGGGGATCATGCTCTGCTTCAATATGTCACAGTACCTGTCACAGTACACTCCCCAGTGCCAGCAGCACTCATGCAGCCCCAGACCATGACACTCCCACCACCATGCTTGACTGTAGACAAGACACACTTGTCTTTGTACTCCTCACCTGGTTGCTGCCACACACGCTTGACACCATCTGAACCAAATAAGTTTATCTTGGTCTCATCAGACCACAGGACATGGTTCCAGTAATCCATGTCCTTAGTCTGCTTGTCTTCAGCAAACTGTTTGCAGGCTTTCTTGTGCATCATCTTTAGAAGAGGCTTCCTTCTGGGACGACAGCCATGCAGACCAATTTGATGCAGTGTGCGGCGTATGGTCTGAGCACTGACAGGCTGACCCCCCACCCCTTCAACCTCTGCAGCAATGCTGGCAGCACTCATACGTCTATTCTGCAAAGCCAACCTCTGGATATGATGCTGAGCACGTGCACTCAACATCTTTGGTCGACCCTGGCGAGGCCTGTTCTGAGTGGAACCTGTCCTGTTAAACCGCTATATGGTCTTGGCCACCGTGCTGCAGCTCAGTTTCAGGGTGTTGGCAATCTTCTTATAGCCTAGGCCATCTTTATGTAGAGCAACAATTCTTTTTTTCAGATCCTCAGAGAGTTCTTTGCCATGAGGTGCCATGTTGAACTTCCAGTGACCAGTATGAGAGAGTGTGAGAGCGATAACACCAAACTTAATACACCTGCTCCCCATTCACACCTGAGACCTTGTAACACTAACGAGTCGCATGACACAGGGGAGGGAAAATGGCTAATTGGGCCCAATTTGGACATTTTCACTTAGGGGTGTACTCACTTTTGTTGCCAGCGGTTTAGACATTAATGGCTGTGTGTTGAGTTATTTTGAGGGGACAGTAAATTTACACTGTTATACAAGCTGTACACTCACTACTTTACATTGTAGCAAAGTGTCATTTCGTCAGTGTTGTCCCATGAAAAGATATAATAAAATATTTACAAAAATGTGAGGGGTGTACTCACTTTTGTGAGATACTATATATATACTGAACAAAATTATAAACGCAACACTTTTGTTTTTGCCTCCATTTTTCATGAGCTGAACTCAAAGATCTAAGACTTTTCCTATGTACACAAAAGGTCTATTTCTCTCAAATATTGTTCACAAATCTGTCTAAATCTGTGTTAGTAGTCACTTCTCCTTTGCCGAGATAATCCATCCACCTCACAGGTGTGGCATATCTAGATGCTGATTAGACAGCATGATTATTGCACAGGTGTGCCTTAGGCTGGCCACAATAAAAGGCCACTCTAAAATGTGCAGTTTTACTGTATTGGGAGGTCCGGGGGTCCGAAAAACAGTCAGTATCTGGTGTGACCACAATTTGCCTCACGCAGTGCAACACATCTCCTTCGCATAAAGTTGATCAGGTTGTTGAATGTGGCCTGTGGAATGTTGGTCCACTCCTCTTCAATGGCTGTGCGAAGTTGCTGGATATTGGCAGGAACTGGAACACGCTGTCGTATACGCCGATCCAGAGCATCCCAAACATGCTCAATGGGTGACATGCCCGGCGAGTATGCTGGCCATGCAAGAACTGGGATGTTTTCAGCTTCCAGGAATTGTGTACAGATCCTTGCAACATGGGGCTGTGCATTATCATGCTGCAACATGAGGTGATGGTCGTGGATGAATGGCACAACAATGGGCCTCAGGATCTCGTCATGGTATCTCTGTGCATTCAAAATGCCATCAATAAAATGCACCTGTATTCAGTGTCCATAACATACGCCTGCCCATACCATAACCCCACCGCCACCATGGGCCACTCAATCCACAGCGTTGACATCAGCAAACCGCTCACCCACACGACGCCATACATGCTGTCTGCCATCTGCCCTGTACAGTAAAAACCGGGATTCATCCGTGAAGAGAACACCTCTCCAAAGTGCAAGACGCCATTGAGCATTTGCCCACTCAAGTCGGTTATGACGACGAACTGCGGTCAGGTTGAGACCCTGATGAGGACGACAAGCATGCAGATGAGCTTCCCTGAGACGGTTTCTGACAGTTTGTGCAGAAATTCTTTGGTTATGCAAACCGATTGTTGCAGCAGCTGTCCGGGTGGCTGGTCTCAGACGATCTTGGAGGTGAAGATGCTGGATGTGGAGGTCCTGGGCTGGTGTGGTTACACGTGGTCTGCGGTTGTGAGGCCGGTTGGATGTACTGCCAAATTCTCTGAAACGCCTTTGGAGACAGCTTATGGTAGAGAAATGAACATTCAATTCACGGGCAATAGCTCTGGTGGACATTCCTGCAGTCAGCATGCCAATTGCATGCTCCCTCAAAACTTGCCACATCTGTGGCATTGTGCTGTGTGATAAAACTGCATATTTTAGAGTGGCCTTTTATTGTGGCCAGCCTAAGGCACACCTGTGCAATAATCATGCTGTCTAATCAGCATCTTGATATGCCACACCTGTGAGGTGGATGGATTATCTCGGCAAAGGAGAAGTGCTCACTAACACAGATTTAGACAGATTTGTAAACAATATTTGAGAGAAATAGACCTTTTGTTTACATAGAAAAAGTCTTAGATCTTTGAGTTCAGCTCATGAAAAATGGGGGCAAAAACAAAAGTGTTGCGTTTATAATTTTGTTCAGTATATCTATATCTATCTATCTATCTATCTATCTATATCTATATATATATCTATATATATATCTATATATATATATATATATATATATATATATATATATATATATATATATATATATATATATATATATATATATATATATATATATATATATATATATATATATATATGTGTGTATATATAAAAGAATCACTTCCCTTTAAAATAATCACATTTTGTTGCTTTTCAGCCTGAAAATAAACTTCACTGTGCTTCTAGGCATTGATAAAGCCTTTGAAATTGTTTTGTGCCTGTCCACAACTTTATCCCGGAGATCTTTTGACAGAGCCTTGCCACCCATAGTTGATTGTTTGCTTCAGTTGCACTACAACATGCTCCAGGAAAGCTCTTTTCATGCTGAGCTAATCAAAATGACCACAGCTGATCACAGTTGAAAGTCAAATGGCTTTGTGTGCCATTGAGAACGTGATTAGCTACACCTGATTGAGTTTACAAGTCATTTTTAGGAGGGGGGTGATCCTTTTTCCAACTCAGTGATTCTGTTTTGTTTTTTTTTTTCTGACATGTTGGTGTTATATCTTTCACTTAGATGTTATAAGTTGCATTGAGTAAATACAGCCGGATAAAACAAAAACTGTGTCCATCTTCATTTCAGGCTGAAAAGCAACAAAATGTGATTATTTTAAATGGGGGTGATTCTTTTCTATACCCACTGTATGATTTACATAATTTTCATTCTCATCAAATCATTCAGTGAACCCTTGTGCCGTGTGGATGGATAATATATATATATATATATATATATATATATATATATATATATATATATATATATATATATATATATATATATATATATATATTACATACAAAAATCTGTTCAGATGAACATTTTTTTCCTAAAAACTGTTTTTTCCTATAGATATTCAGTAAGCTCTTTATCCTGTTCAAGGTCATGGTGAATCCGGAGCCTATCCAGGGAACACTGAGCATGTGGTGGGAATACAACCTGGATGGGACTGCTATAGATTTTGATTTACTATTTTGACTAGAAAGACTGAAAAACTGAATCTGGAACTGTTTCTTTAATCCACTGGAGCCTTGTGTTTAAAATTTTGCCTAGATTTCACACTATCCAAATGCAGCACTGAAAATGTTTATTTACTAACACTTTCTGATTCATAGAATCGTGCACTGTTCCTTTATACATTTCAATCAACACAAATCTAAATGTGCATGCAATAGCCTCTCGTCCCATCTTTTCTCATCTGAATGTTATGTCTTCTTGACACCTGCAAATGATAATAAATACCCCCTACCAATTTCAATACTGGGATAAAACTCATTGGCAACGCAGTAGAAAGAATGAATAAGAAAGAATTTCAGAGACAAAATGGATGGATGAACAGTTTGATTAACAGTGTAAATTGATGGCATGCCAGCATGCTGCAATGGCTGTAAAGGCTCTCACAGATATATTCTGAGTCACTGCTCACCAGCTTAGTGCCAGTAACACTCCACTAAGCCTGGAGAGTCACTACTCATTCAATCTGAGTCTGGTTTTAGGTGATGATGAGTCAAATTAAATTGTAACAAAGGCATATCTCTTCTTGTAAACAGTAAGCAGTCTGCACAGAGGTTAGGTAATGCATTTCCTTTTCTTCCACTCAGATAGTAATGAAATGGGGGACTCTGGTGTCAGACACTCGGCTTCAGGTGGGAAGGAGGAAAGAGATATTGAGCTCAGCTGGCGGTGTGTAAAGCATGCACTACATCCTCTGTCTCATTCGCTGGGATTGGACATGCTCTCACTATGTGCCTGAAATGCTAAGAGCCTGTGAATGCAGTCATACCATGACCTTCTTCAAGATCCAGCCACATACGTAATCTCTCTCTGCTTAGTGTCCTTGAACCTCAATGGGCCTGTCCTTTCATTCTGAACAACCCAGTGTTTAAAATAGGTTGTTTTTTTTTCTGTGTCGGTCAGCATTCAGATGTGTTGAGCACTTTGGTGTAGCAGCAGAATAACAGAGAAAATGTCAGCAATGTGAACATTAGACAACCAATTTGTAAAATGATTATATTAAAAACATACTGTTATGCCGTTATGCTGCATATTCACCAAAAAATCCACCATTCAGCCTAGTTGGCATGATTCCCGCTGCCAGCGTGCGATTCCAGACTACACAGGTAATAATATTATTATGCCTTTCTCGATACTCCCTCCTTCCTGTACTCCTGTACAGATTCACCAAGTACTCTGAATCATTTTGGCAGTTTTAATAGGTTGATCTGAATTACAGCAAGTGCCAAAATGTAAATATAATAATATTCTGTTTATTTACATTTTGTTTGTTGCATACAATTGAGAGCTGTTCATCTCGTTGATTTGTGAGGTTGTCCATGATCAGGGTCTTCCACACTCACCACTGGTGGCTGAGGTAAGCCACGCTTATGTGACACATTTGATAGCACAGCACATGCCTGCACAATGCAACATACTTCAGTCTACTTCTTATAGACTGTCTAGCTGAATAGTCATCTGGTGACCAAGCCCGAGACTGCTGTACTGCTGTTACTACTCAGTCAGAGCATCAGTTAATAGTGTTGGGATCCATTACTTTAGCCCGGTTCACAGTGCACAGACAGGCGCCGGCCAACGCCAACAGACACGTTTGTCGCTAGCCAAGGGGAGGCACAACTAAGCTATCTTTGTATAGGTTTAGCTGCTACAGTGCCATGCAAAGTACGTTATCTGTCCTCATGCTCTGCTCATATCATGTTCACATAACTTGGAACTCATATAGACATTTACACAACTTGTTTTCCTACTCAGCATGAGAGGATGCTAGTGTTTCTATTTCAACCCCGTATGTCCACACAGAATTGACACCTGTCAGCCAATAAGACACAAGTTTTTCCATGTATTTTCCTGTAAACCCTGTCTGATTGGTCTCACCTCCATTCACTGAAGATACAAAATTACAACACCGCTGTCTTCTTTTACTGATGTTCAGTTACGCAGTGACAAACATCCTCCTGCACATCCTCTGTCTGCAGTTCTCTGTATGAATTAAGTAAGCGTCCTGTCTCTCACATTGCAACAAACAAGGCTTTACCCACAACCTCTTTCATTTCACTCTTCGTCATTTCAGGAGAAGAACAACACATAAAGACACTAGTAATTGCAAAAATTTCAACTGTGGTAAAAGGATCATCCATTTTTAAACCAGCTTCCGTTAAAAAAGTTAAATCCGTTAAAAAAGTTTGTTGGTGTCTGTTGGAGCAGTGTGAACATGACAGTCGTTTTTCCCAACATTCTAAATTCAAACTTTTAAAAGTTGGTGATTGTCGGCATTGGTCGGCATCTGTCTGTGCAGTGTGAACTAGGTTTTAAGAGGGTAACCATGGCCTATATAATATTGAGGCACAGAGCAGTCAAAAAGAATGTACAGTTAAAATCATGCAATCCTCACATACCATGTCATTCTTACTAAGAAGCAAACCACTGAACAAACCTTGCTTGAAGTCTGTTGCCAACACTACTTTTCTTTTTAATTAAAGGGTTGACCCAGGCCATCTTGCATCTTGTACAACATCAGAAAGCAATTGAGCTTAGGAGATTATTTGCATATTCATTTAATGAAATTGCTTTCTGTTATAACTGACAAATTTATTCTCCAAAGATGCATTTATTGCTCTAGGCATGAAGTCATATCTGGATTACACAGGATTTATACAGTCCCATACCACTGGCATGCTGTCTGGGAGAAGCGTGACTGGTCAGTCATACTGGGGTTTTCTACAATGGGATATTTTCCAATTACAATTGGATAATTTCCAATTAAAAACATCCAATCGCTGAGAACTCCAGTGTAGTTAGAATTTGCAGCATGATAGGTAAAGCCAGTTCGATTCTGTATAGCCCTTAGGGATCTAAATGAGCTCATAAGCCAGTCATCATCATGCATCAATAAATCAACGGATCTCTTAATTCTACCATTTGTTATACTAACAGTGCCAATTGTCATTCAATTTGGACGTAACTGCGTACATCTCAGTGCTTTAAAAATTTAATTACCACACAAATTGAGTATTTCAGCAGAAGAATTACTAGATTTTCATAGGTCATGAAACAGAATAGATGCAAGATAATAAAAGAATTATATTAAGATTTCCAGTTCTAATACTTTGCAGCAAATTTGTGAATTAGGTATGATGATGAAGTTTCTATTATGCCATGCATGTCAAGTTTATTTTTATACCTTCAAAAAGGTGCATGAAACCTGCCGTATGCAGCATTTTTGTGCTTATGCATCATCTACGTATATGTGAGGCCTCAGATATTTAATTCCCTGTCTTCAATAAAGACAAAGCAAATTATTCTACATTTATCTAGGCTGGCTACCTGGGGAGTATTGTGTCCAGCGATTTATCACTTCTTCTATCTGCACACCAGATCGAGTTCCATGACATCCACTAAATTGATTTAGCTCCTGACTCGTCTGAGGCGTTTCCTTTCATTTGTCCCAATGTGTTATGTTTACTTCATGTCAATCAGTCTAACGCCTAAATGTGTTTGCTAGATAAACCTTGGATTCACATTGAACATCGGTTTTAAGGATTAGACGAGCAACAAACTGGAGATCCAAAGATCCAAACGGAAAGAAAATGGTCAGTCAGTACCTTGTTCCATGTGAAAGAGGATTAGCCTGGCCAAGGTGACTTTCAGAATAGACTCGCCATGGCCAGTGCAGGACACAGCACCACTCCTATTGTCTGCATATCCACCTGATCCTTATCACACACACAAGACAGCACAAAAATACCAAGTCTTAATGAACAGGACCTTCTGATAAAGCGAGTATCACTGAAAAGTAACGATCTCTTTGGGGTAAATATAATGCACCATGTGATAGACAGAACTGCAGCAGTAACAAGTTCAAATGATCACCTTAAAATACAAGGTCAAGCAGCTCACCAATGAAAGGAGAATCTCCAACTCTTCCCACCATTTTGTTCCTGATTCCTCCTGTTGAGGTGGCACAGGCAACATTCCCAAACGCATCAAGAGCCACTGCTCCAACTGTGTCATGGCCACTGCAAAATCCACACAAGTTTAAACAGGTTTGAACAGATTCAATTATGCACTGGCATGTCATTTAAAACATGTGCACCTTGTGCAAGAGAGTGAATTATTAATATATTTAACTCAAATCATCTTCTTTGAACTTCTTCAACATTTCCCCATGACCTGCCAATCATGGTCTATTAATAATCTAAAGGAAAAGAAAGATTATTTTCCGAACTGTGATGAAAACTTTGAACATCATCGCCTATTTTGAAAGGTGTAGCCCAAGTGAGCACACTCTGATACTGCTAAATATATAGTATGAAAGATTTGAGAGACAGAATCTCACTCAAATAACATCCACAAAAATATATGTGCAAATAATTTTCTAGTTTAGCCTACAGACCTTTCCAATCCTCCTGTGCTTTCCTCTTAATTTTAATGCTTCAAACACATCCATATACCAAACTATATATTATATGCATCAAAGACAAGTAGTAGGGATAGAAATGTAATTTCCAGGCACATAAATGGGACACAGTTCCACTAAGACACAAAATTAATATCTGCTGGACAAGGACAAGGAAAAAGACTCCAGTTGTAGGTCATATAGGAATCATGTGAACCATATAAGATAATTTCCCAAATATAGTACAAATTGCATTATCAAAAGAATAGTTATGTGTGTGTATATATATATATATATATATATATATATATATATATATATATATATATATATATATATATATATATATATATATATATATATGTGTGTGTGTGTATAGACTTTAGTCTATACTCCATAGACATTGCCAGATTCTCTTCTATACTCATAATACCATTAGTTCCTGCTTATTTTCAGGACCTTTTGTTATTAGTCATGGATTCAGTAAGTGAAATCTGTGCTCAGGGGGTTCAGGGAATTATTATATTTCAAATCCAACGTGTTAGATCACAGAGCGAATCAAAATCATGCCGATCATTTCAATTATTTTTGGCACTACAAAGCAGAACTTCCCGTTTCCGTTCAGGTGAAACACAATCGACCACATTTTGAGGCATGTGGTTAAATCTGAGCAATTCAGGTGCTTCTGTACATTTCAGAATTCATCCTAATATAATCCTCAGTAAAGACGAGCGATCCAGTTCCACTGGCAGCTGTAGCATGCCCCATCCACCATGTCTCAATGATGAGGTGAGATTTTTTTCACTCCATCACTGTGGCACAGGTTAGTCTTCAGATCTGTCATAGAAATTAGCAAGATTTTAATTTATTTTAAAAAAGTTAATTAAGACATATTCCCCCGGGCTATTCTCAGAGAGAGACCAGGAAGCAAACAGTTTTCTTATGAAGAAAATTTGTCTGATCCAGCTGGCAAGGAATCCTGAGGCATCAATCACTTTTGACACAAACCTGATTACTCCTTTAAATCGCCAGCAATAGCTGAATCGAGCTTAGCAGCTTTGGGGAAAACTGCATCTCAAAAGCTCTCTAATGGTGGACTGTATTTCAATCCATATAGAATTATAAAAAAAATAGGTAGTAAATCTTTTCAAACTGTCTAATAAACAGTATATTAGGGCATGAAAACATTCAAATTTGAAAACTGTTCCTTAGTTGTCCTGAACCACAGGTGGTGGAATTCAGTTTCTCTCAAAGTGCATGAAAGAAATATCTGAAGTTACAAATTTACAGATACATGATATACTATCCATCCATTCATCCATCCATATTTTTCCATACTGAATATCCTACACAGGACAGTTGGGGAGCCTGGAGCCTATCCCAGGGAACTCGCGGCACAAGGCGGGGGACACCCTGGACAGGGTGCCAACCCATCGCAGGGCACGATCGCACACACACTCACACACTACAGACAATTTGGAAATGCCAAGCAGCCTTCACTGCATGTCTTTGGACTGGTACCCGGAGGAAACCCCTGAAGCATGAAGAGGACATGCAAACTCGACGCACGCAGGGCAGAGGCAGGATTTGAACCCCCAACCCTGGAGGTGCGAGGCAAACGTGCTAACCAACCCTATATAACACATACATGAAATTTATACAGTATTATATTAGTGACTTATGACTGTGAACAAAGCTGACAATTTCTATACGGCAATAATGGTAATGATATGGTATATAATAGCACTTACACCACAACACTTTTGATTTATCTAATCTGTCAGAGGGTGTTGAGTGTGATTAATTTTCTATAATAGCATGGCTCTGACAGTAGTAATTCAAATTTTATTTTTATTAGTTTATATTAATTTGCTTGTTCTAATACGTTATTCTTTCTATAGTAACAGCTCATTAAAGTGTATAGTCATTGATATGGTGAAATCTTGGGTGTCAGCGCATTGTAATGGTCAGTAAGCCTTCTGCCACAGGAAAGCTATACTTAAAAGATATGCTTTTAAAAAAAATTTTATTTATATTTAAGAGAGAGGAAAAAAAGATAGGCTGGTGAGAGAACAACTGTTATAGGTATTAGAAAATAACTGTAACTGAAAGTAAACATAACTATGTTATTGGTTAAAAAGAACAATGTAACTGTTGGCAACATGCTGTGGTACAAGAGGAATAAAACACATCAGCATCACATTCGGCCATATCGCTCTACCACATTTACCTATAACAGCACACCCCATTGTGTTTCAATTCTTATTTAAGAACACCTTCATAGAAAGATATGCAATTATTAATTTTCACTTCCTCAAATACTAGACATTTTATGACCTCCAGAACCACAAAACTATGATTACTGCATTAAAATCTGCTCTGTGTGCCACCACACTGGGCCTGTTGTAATATATGAGCAGGGTCAGGCAGTATGGGCAGCAGGTTGCTGCATAATCACCCTAAACGAAGGCACAGGATAATTGTGTTCCAAGGGCTGTGTATTAAAGAGCCCAGTGACAGCAGTGTGGCTGAGCGCAGGGAGGTCATCAATAATGGAGGTGCGGCGGGAAGGGATGAAAGGCTGTAGCTCAGCCAGCTGTCACTTAACACCCCCTCGGCACTATTTTTACTGGCTCCCAATGGGTCTGAGGTTACACTCCGCCACGACCAAGCCTCCTCTACCTCACCACCTGGGGAAACAGAGGTGACAGGAACAGTACTCTCTGCTCTAGCTGCAATGCCTTAACCCTCATGTTCTGGTCAAATCCTGCTGACCCACTGCTTCTGAACAAAACTATTCAAATTTCATTTGAAAATGTATTTAAACATATGGATGCATGACAAATAATAATAATAATAATAATAATAATAATAATAATAATAATAATAATAATAATAATAATAAAGTGGCTGTGTTATGGGTGTGGTCTCTTCCAGGATGACTCCGACCCCATCCACACGGCACAAGGGTTCACTGAATGATTTGATGCGAATGAAAATTATGTAAATCATACAGTGGGCATAGAAAAGAATCACCCCCCTTTAAAATAATCACATTTTGTTGCTTTTCAGCCTGAAATGAAGATGGACACAGTTTTTGTTTTATCCGGCTGTATTTACTCAGTGCAACTTATAACATCCAAGTGAAAGATATAACACCAACATGTCAGGAAAAAAAAAATTAAAAAACAGAATCACTGAGCTGGAAAAAGGATCACCCCCCGTTTTGTTGAACCACCTTTTGCTTTAATTACAGCCTTTAGTCTGTTGGGATATGTCCCTACTAACTTTGCACATTTAGACTTTGCAATATTTGCCCACTCATCTTTTCAGAACTGCTCAAGTTCAGTTAAATTTGATGGTGACCGTTTGTGGACTGCAGTCTTCAAGTCATTCCACAGATTTTCAGTGGGGTTTAAGTCTGGGCTCTGACTAGGCCATGCAAGGACATTCACCTTTTTCTCCTTCAACCACTGTGTGGTCCGTTTTGCTGTGTGCTTTGGGTCACTGTCATGTTGGAAGGTAAACCTTCTTCCCATTGACAACTTTCAGGTAGAGGGCAGCAGATTTTCCTCAAGAATTTGATGGTATTTTGCCCCATCCATTTTCCTTCTATCCTGACAAGTGCTCCAGTCCCTGCTGCAGAGAAACACCCCCATAACAGGATATTACCACCTCCATGCTTTACTGTAGGAATGGTGTTATTTGGATGGTGAGCTGTATTAGATTTCTGCAAGACATATCGTTTGGTGTTGAGGCCAAATAATTCAATTTTAGTCTCATCTGACCATAACACCTTTTTCCACGTGGCCTCAGAATCTTCAAGGTGCATTTTGGAAAAGCTCAGTCATGACTGCATGTGGCCTTTCTTGAGGAGTGGCTTTTTTTTTTCCAGAGTTGCTGTAGGCCTCTTGGTAGCCTCTCTGACCAGTTTCCTCCTGGCTCTTTCATCCAGTTTGGAGTGACGTCCTGATCCAGGGAGGGTCTGTGTAGTACCAAATACCTTCCACTTCTTAATAATAGACTTCACTGTGCTTCTAGGCATTGATAAAGCCTTTGACATTTTTTTGTATCCATCTCCTGACTTGTGCCTGTCCACAACTTTATCCCGGAGATCTTTTAACAGTGCCTTGCCACCCATAATTGATTGTTTGCTTCAGTTGTACTACCAAAGACTGAAATGCTCCAGGGAAGCTCTTTTCATGCTGAGCTAATCAAAATGACCACTGCTGATCACAGTTGAAAGTCAAATGTCTTTGTGTGCCATTGAGAAGGTGATTAGCTACACCTGATTAGTTTACAAGTCATTTGTAAACTAAGGAGGGGTGATCCTTTTTCCAACTCAGTGATTGTTTTTTAATTTTTCTATTTTTTCTGACATGTTGGTGTTATATCTTTCACTTGGATGTTATAAGTTGCACTTAGTAAATACAGCTGGATAAAACAAAAACTGTGTCCGTCTTCATTGCAGGCTGAAAAGCTACAAAATGTGATTATTTTAAATTTAAATATTCAAATTCTTTTCTATACCCACTGTATGCTATGGCCTTTTTAATGTTTTCATTCCACATTCCACTATTTTCTTTCAGAAAATAATACACTTATATTCATTCACTTATATAATTCATATAGTATACTTATATTCATTATATTCGTTCCTTATTTGTTATATTCATTTAAGAAAATGAGACAAGCCCATAAAGTCTTATGGAAAGATTAATTTTAGCACTGTCCTAGTTTTAGTGAGAAAAAAAATAAATAAATAAAAATATTTGACTAAACATAATACATATGAGTTGTAGCAGCTATGAGGTTTCTGAGGCAGCAAAGCAAAATCAGGCCATTCACATCTGAACTACAGATCTAACCCTAACCCTCTCATTCCTAAATTAGAAATAATTAAGTAATTCCTATATGTGAAAACACACACACACACACACACACACACACACACACACACACACACACACACACACACACACACACACACACACACAGAGAGACATACACTTATCCTCCAAAAGTACTAATAGATGCTTTGTTTAATTAAAAAAAAGGGGGGGGGGGGTATGGATGTATAGACTGAAAACAACAAACTTCAAACTAGAGAGTTGCAGACACATTATAAAGATACACCTTTCCTCACAAATATGTCTTACACAGCAAATTCACATCATGAGACATCCATCACCATAATCCCAGAAAGCATGCTGTTAAGCTTAAAACCAGCCAACACTGATGGCACTTCATATGTGACATCTAAAAAAACTGTCTCTAGTAAAGTGTAAAGAGCAAAATTTTTCAGCAACTTTATAATCATTATTTCCTGTAATAGGGTCCATTATATTTTCATTAGTTCAATTCATCTGGTATAATTCAACCCACTACTCAGATAAATTTATTGACTCATTTTCCAACAAATTGCTTTAATTTTCTTCTTTGTTTCACTGAAATGAAATGGGATTAACTCTAGTCCTGATACTTGGCTCACTCCCAAACATGCTCTCAAATGGAGAGCTACTTACCACTGCGAGTTAAAAAGCTCTTTGACACCAACAGTGTACTTCTTGTAGTGCTGCCACTCTTTCCATTCCTGCTCCGTCACCAAAGCCTGTGCTGGGACTGTAGGAACACCGATGCTCTCTGCAAACAGGTTCACTCCTCGGCCTGTCAACATGATGTGCTCAGTCTTGGGAACCCAAAATAGAAAAACAAGAAATTATTCAATTATAAAAAAGTTAATTATTTTGAGGCAAAATGATGCACCAAAATATGACAATTATCTAATACAATTAACCACACTGGCATAGAGCTTTTAGCAAGAATGTGTTAAACATCTAACTGAATTTCAATTGAATATGAAATGTTTGTATTAGCTCTGCACACACCTTCATGTGTCATACTAGCAACAGAATAAGGCACATACTCTTGTGTAGTTATTGCTGTAATGCAAGTGAAAGATTCTGTTGTGTAAATCTTCTCCACAGCTCTGGATGTGGAATAAAGTATTTGTATGATACATTGTATGGCAGTGGTCACCAACCCTGTTCCTGGAGATCTACCTTCCTGAAGACTTTAGCTCCAACCATAATCGTGCCCACCTAACCATCTAAACATTGCCTTAAGAAGTTCTTGATCAATTAAAACAGCTGTGTTAGATTTTGGTTGGAGATGAAACCTGCAGGAAGGTAGATCTCAATACTGAGCTTGGGTTACTATCTTGTGGAGTTTTGCATGGGTTTAATCCCCTCTTCCAAAAACATGCCAGTCATGAACTGTCCACTCCCACACAGGGTGTGTTCTCATAAATAAACTGCCACACTGACCAGGACAAAGTGGTTACTGAAGATGAATAATGAATAACCTGAGATTTAACATTCAATAATCACGTTACAGAAACTGAAAACATTATCATTAAAGTTGATGAAATGATCCCCACTCCAGTAATTTCAAGTTCATAAAAGTCAACGCAGGCCATGTGAACACCACTGATGAGCTCTGAGTATCACATGGACTTAAAGAGATCTCCTCTGGGTTACAGTGGCCTACAGATCAAATAAAGCAAATTCCCTTACATCAATGCTCATATAAGCATGGGTAAGAACAGAGCTCAGGACTGAGCAAAAAACTCAAAACCATGTACATTGCAGAGGTGGCACGGTTTAGCTGTAGCATTTAAGATTTTGACTCCTTGCTACAGCAATACAGAGACTCTTGAAAACTCTGCTTTCTCAGATAAAATACAAATACATGGCAGAAAAAGCAATTCACTGAAGGGGAAAGGACTTGAGAAAGACAAAACACACATTTGCATTTGTTAGAGGTTATTTTCCCTTTGCCCCAACTTTATCTAGGTGACCTTAAAACCATGAATTCACAAGCCTCGGGCATGGGACATAAGCCAAAAAAAAAAAGAAAAAAAAAAAGGAAAAAATGGAGCTGCTAATTACTAAGTAGAGGTAACACCTTGCTGTTTTCTCAGTTGCTTGGCACACACACAAAAAAAGACTGCCATCATGTCCCCCAACATACACTAGGGTCTTTGTGGTAAAATCCTGTTTTATATCTCTGCCTGAGAGGATTTTCTTATTAATAATGGTGTTAATTAATAATTAATTATGGTGGCATCTCTGAAATTTTAACCTTCTGTCTACTTTCTCTGTCTGTTGCTCTTGAACTGATGGTCCCTGTTCAGAAATAATGTAAGAAAGAATATGTGTATACCCTATTAAAGGAATTATTATCTTTTATT
The DNA here is from genome assembly GCA_023630585.1 of Cranoglanis bouderius. Taxonomy (NCBI): domain Eukaryota; kingdom Metazoa; phylum Chordata; class Actinopteri; order Siluriformes; family Cranoglanididae; genus Cranoglanis; species Cranoglanis bouderius. The sequence continues at coordinate 11,321,586 of CM042536.1, read as the reverse complement.
TCACTCTGGTGCACCCTAATTTTCAATGATGAAAAATATTTATAGCAAAAAAGAAAAAGAAAAAAGAAAATAATAATAATAATCCTGTACAATATAAATCTTCTGTAGCATTAAGCAAGTTAAAATAAAACTTGCACTATGTATGAATGTTAATTTCCTTTCACTGTCTATTTGTCTCTAAATTGGTGCAATACTGTCTTCAAAACACAACATCATTCCAGCTTGGGAAACTTTTAAATATTAAAGTGGTTATTAATGTCATTTTTCTCTGTCATGTATAGTGCAGTGTAGATCACAGGCAGGAGCATGAGCTCAGTGAAGCTCGATCGCTGCATTGATCACAGGCTGATGAATTTTTAATATGGCCTATTAAACATTGCCACCAATCCCCAGTAAGGCCAAGGTCTTTCGGGGCAGTCAACACAGGTGCTGTGTCTAATCAATTCTCTTGTAACACCGGCTTCTTGTTTCCCTTGTTTCTGCTGCAATGGAAGGTGAAATTTGTGTATCAGAGGTGTGAAAGCTAGTTAATAGAGGCTGTTTATTTTCTCCTGTGTGTGAATATTTCAAACGCAGAATCGTAGGCAGCATAAAAAGAGGTTGCAAGAAATAATATTACAAATTCAAGCATAGAAAAGTGTAGGAAAATTGGTCTCTATGCTCTGAAAGTACAGTCTAATAAATTTGCTCGAATATTATATTTCTGACTAATACAAAACCATGAACAATATTGGGTGTTACATTTTTGCCTGCTGAATTTTTAACTTACGTACATTTGCCAGCTACGTAAAGTGTTGATGAAATGAATAAATAAAACAAATAATACTGCAGTATGAGCGCTGAGCCGCATTTTCTGTGCTTTATGATTACATCATGAACCTCAATTTTTACCATCTAAATTTTCAGATAGTACAAGATCATCCCAGAAAGGTACAAATGAGTTACAATAGGCTTGCTATGAAGAAACGTTTCTCTCACAAAGCTGCATTAGTGAAAGGAGCTGCTCACTTGATCAGTCGAGACTTTGTGCTCTGTGTGGGAACCAAATTTGTATGATAAGGCTTCCATTATTGGCATTACAAAGAGTGCTGATTGAAATCAATCTGAAAATCAGCCAGCACTGACCTCCCTTTGACTTTAGCATTGCAAAGCTGCAGAGGAAATAACATGTTGAGTCTTAAGGAGTCAGAAAGAAATCTAAAAAATCTTAACACCATAGGTTTTTATCAGGAATATAATTTACAGCAGAAAGAAAAACATATTAATGTATTTTCAAGAAATATAATCTGCTCCAAAGAGTCGTAGAAGCTGGACAGAATTTTGCTTTGTAAGAGCGATTTACAATATAGGTGGCTGGTGAGGGCAGGAAGCAAGAGCTGCTTCTTATAATTTTCCATTTCCAAGGTGAGCTTCAGTTGGCAAACATATGGTATCAAACAGAGGGCTTAGAGGAATGTGGCTGAAGTGGAGCACTGCAAAAAAAAACATCTTGGCAAGTAAAAATATCTTGAATATAGACAAATGTATCTAATATTTTTTATGTAAGGAATAAAACACAAGAAGGAGAACTGTTATAGGAACATTATCAACAACGCAGTGCTGTGATGCAGACCGTCACAAACCCCAAAGTTATGACCCAGCAGTTTGCCAAGTATTACAATTTTATATAAATTAACAACAGGCCGTACACCTTAACCATTTAAATGTACATTTAATTTTGTGAAATGTCCACAAAATTAACTCCTGTTATAACTTGCGTTAATGCACCTATAAGCATTATGAGGTCAATAATAAAACATTTCAGCTTGTCAAGTCAGTGAGAAAACTCTGCCCTGCCCATGCTGGAAAAGGTTACAAAGCACTAACACTGGAGACTCCTTCCAAAAATGTTAACTAGACATTTCCTCATAGAAAACGTCAACATATCAAAGATCATCCAAGTTTTTTTTTTATTAGAATTTTAAATTATTAGATAGGCACACCCAAACTGGACAGTCTAATGTCCAGTCTGTTCCCATGAAAGCCTCAGATTCTTGTTCTTGGCTGACAGGAGTGGAACCTGATTTGGTCTTCTGCCCATCCACCTCAAGGGTTGATGTGTTGTGCGTTCCGAGATGCTTTACTACTCAACGCGGTTGTAAAGAATGATTATGTGAGTTACTATAGACTTCCTGTCAGCTCAAACCAGTCTGGTCATTCTCCTCTGATCTCTCCCATCAACAAGGCATTGATTGAGTCAGCCTGCAGACCCTCCACTCACAGGATGTTTTTTGTTTTTCCACACCATTCTGTATAAACTCTAGATACTGTTGTGTGTGAAATTCCCAAGAGATCAGCAGGTTCTGAAATACTCAAATCAGCCCATCTGGCACCAACATCCATACCATGGTTAAAACCACAGAGATTACACTTTTTCTTCATTCTGATGTTCGATGTGAAGCTCTTCACCTGTATCTGCATGACTTTTGTATTGTGAAGCTGTGACATGATTGGCTGATTAGATAAATGACAACACTGACTTTCACAGTTGCTTCTTATTTTTGCAGCAAAACCTAGCAGCCTTCATTGTGTTTTTTGTCTGAAAAGTGGTCTCTTACGTAATATGCTGCTTTCTTTAATGACATACAAACATTTTTCTGTAATATTTCATTTTGTGCTAGAGAACTAACGTTTGGGAATCTAAAATGTTTTTTTGTACTGACTTGATAATGTAGAAGTTATAAAATAAAAAATCTATAACAAAGTTTGTACTAAAAAAAAAATAGGGTGCCTAAAACTTTTGCACAGTACTGTATCTCTACTGAAACAAGCATATTAATATAAACCTGTGATTTGCACACCTGCAATATAGCAGCACTGTGACATACTATGACATTATTATACAATAAATACAATTATTAAAAGATTTTTTACTAATTTCAAGCTTGATATGTGTTTGGCAGATCAAGTTTTTAATCTGTCAGTTTAATTATGAGAAATATTGGATAAATGTGTGGATATTCGAGCAGTTTTCACTTATAATTATAATAGATATTATTTTTTGCAGTGAGAAACTGAGGTGCAGAACTGGAATTTGTCAGTGCAGAACAACACAGCAAATAGAGAAGTGAGCATGAAGAATTAAATAAAATTTAAACAGCAAGTTCCTTTTTGATTACTAGTTCATTTTCACACACACAAAAAAGAGAAATTGGTGAAAACTGCACCTTTTCCATCACAGCACGGGCAAGGCTAACAGGGTTAGAAATGTTTCTAACTGAAGAAACAGCACCAGCGCCCAGCGTTTTTCCCTCCATAATGATTGCATCAAGCTCCACTTCTCCATCGGTATTCAGCACAGCGCCATGACCTACAGCAAGACAGCAACACTGCCACATGAGTTTGTTACACAATCACTCAGAGGAGAATGACTGCTCACTTCACCACCCCACACCACCACACCTGTGCTTTCAGCAAGCCCGATCTCAGTTCTTCCTCTAGCTCAGTTCCTTCACTTTCTCTTGGTGGGAAGAAAAGAGAAATTAAGTCCAACCTTTAGGTTTGGACTTCCTTACACACTCAGTGTTCAAGTGGGATGTACTCAGTCAATTGAAGCCTGCTGGGAGAGATGAGGGTAACTACTATTATCTGAGCAGGCTCTCAGTGGATGTTTCGACTTTTACTGATAGACCCATGTTTCAGAGCTGTGCACAGAAGTATAAGGTGAGGAGTTGTATGCTTAGAGAACACTTTAGCTCCCACTGTTTCCATTGGAGTTTAAAAGATTGTGGCAAAGTGTTTTTCACACTTTAATTAGTCGGTGAATTCAAATTAATTTACCTAATTTAATAAATCACATTTTATAAAGTTTAAGGTGACTTTACAGAATGTGAGAACTGTATTCATAAACTAAGGCTAGGAGCAAAACTGATTAAAACATTCTGGCTGTTTCCTTAACTAAATTATTTAATTGTACCAATGCAATAGTTATAATCACATTTAAAATTAAACTGTCAGCAAATCCCATGTGTAAAAAATTATACTCTCTGACAGAAAAGTGGGTTTTCATCTGGTGTGATCTGGTTCCTCTCTCCCTTTGCATAAGCCTTATAATCATCATAATCAAAAAGAAAAGATTTTACATCTATCCTCATTGTCACACTTTCACCAGGAAGTTAATCAACTCACAGGCTGAGAGTGGGAGTAGATTATAAAGACCAGTGCAGTGAGTAGCGTTAGCACCTCACAGCTCTAGGGTCCCTGATTCGATCCTCAGCTCAGGTTACTGTCTGTGTGCAACTTCTGTACATGTTTTCCCCATGTCATTAGCAACGTTTCGGGTCAAAGCCGATGATCAGTGGCAACCTGCGATGGGCGCAACATCATAGGAACAATTAATTGGCACAGCATCTCAGATCTGGGCTGTGATATTCTAAAATGTTGCAGCCAGAGACTTTCTGCATAGTGTCTCTCCACAACTACCTCCCAGACCCATGGGCTTCATCGCATAAGGGCAGTGACTTGGAGCCCTATCAGACGACCAACTGCTCCATTGTGACGTCGTCTTCTGATATTTTGTACAATTGCAATTATTTGTGAAATTAAAACAGTAAGCTGGCCAATTTCATTTAATTGTCTCAATACTCTCTTCATTTTACAGAGATTTGAGGACATGTGGGACGCAATAGCTACACAATTTGCGATATACACAAAATTATAATGGCTCAAGGGCAGATTTCTTTTCCAATACACCAAAATTTTAAGGATGACATCATCACACACCATTTTATCGGTAAACGGCCAATTCGATGGAAACAGGCGGGAGACAGCAAATTTTGCAAACATTTTTTTTCCGCACTTTTATTTTTTCGATAACAGAAAAACAAAAAAGTGGATGAAAATGGCTAGTGTGAGTGTTCTCAGGTTTCCTCCCATCTCGCAAAACTGGCTAGGCTACACTGAACTGGTGTCTCATCCAAGGTGTATTCCCACCTTATGTAGTGTTCCCAGAATAGGCTCTGGCTGCACTGTGACCCTGACCAGGATAAAGCAGTTACTAAAGATTAATGACTGAATGAATGAAAGATGTACAGTACTGTGCAAAAGTTTTAGACACATGCAAAGAAACACTGTAGAGCAAACATGCCTTCAAAATAATTAAATTAAATGTTTCTACATTTAAAAAAAAATACAGTAAAGAGCAGTAAACAGTAGTAAATGAAACAAAGTCAATATTTGGTGTGGCAAAAAAATAAAAACAGTAGTCTCTGGTTATATGCTGCTTTCTGTAAAGACATACAAACATTTTTCTGTAGCATTTAATTTTGTGCTAGAAAACTAATGTTTGGGAATCTAAAATGTTTTTTGTTCTGACTTGATAATGTAGAAGTCATAAAATACAAAAAGTTATAACAAAGTTTGTACTAAAAAAAAATAGGGTGCCTAAAACTTTTGCACAGTACTGTATACATTTTAAAGGGTTTAGATGCTTGGGGTTCAGTCTGACCCTGCACAGTCTGTGGTATCCTGCCGCTTGTATTGAATAAACACTTTCACCGTAAAATGAAAAATCATGGTACTGGGTTGTTGTGAATTTTTTAAGAACGTTAAAACCTATTTTGAATCCTGCAGCCAGAGAACCTCAGAAGCAACAGCAACTCTATCAGTCCTTACAGGCTTGTGGAGTAACGGAATACATGTAACGGCGTTACGTTATCAAGGATACAAAAAACTGGTAACTGTAATCCGTTATAGTTACGTCAAAAAACAAAGTAATCAGATTACAGGTACATTTTGAAAAAAATGGGAATACTATCAGGATTACTATTTTTTTCATTTAAAACCAAAGAAATGAATCTTTTGACACAACACAATACAGACAGCTGCATGATTATAGTTCTTGTTCTCTCTTGCCAGTTGTGACTCACACAAGCAACAAATTTATTTATTTTATTAAAACAAATCCAAACACTGAATGTTTTTAAGTTCTAAAATAAGCTCTAAATAAATATATTGCTTTTCTCTTGACTTTATTTACACGTGACCTTGAAGTAATTCAAAAATAATCAGTTTACATTACTTTCATATTATGATACTTGGATTACGTTACTGATTACATTTTTTATGAAGTAATTTGTAACTGTAACGGAATACATTTTTAAAGTAACCCTCCCAGTCCTGGTACTTAACTGCATAATATGTGCATTCACCATGCATTGAAAAACCAGAATGTCTCCTTGGGTCATGATGCTCTCCACTCATTTACACTTTTCCGTGTGTGTCTCCTCTTTAAGTATCACTAGTTCACTACATTAATCATCTATTGATCAGGATTTTATACACTGAAGTAGAGTATGCTACTCCGGTGTATTAACTGATCGCCCTGGTGAAGTGCTGATGTTGCTCCTCTTCTATGAAGAGGTTCTGCCATTTCACCTATGGTGGCAGTTCACAATCACAAATGAGATAGACCCTGACAGACAGGTTGCGTTAATGAAGTGTCTTCTTTGCTCCCTGCTGGCTCACTGTAATCTGATGAATACTTGAGGACCTCTCTTCCTGCTCTCAGGATAATCATTAACAGCAAATTAGCAGTGAAACACGGTCCAAGTTCCAGCTTCAGAGGAAGCCAGCATGTTGTACAGCATAGTTTTAAAGGTTACTTTTCTGTTTGTGAAAGAAAACTAATCCAAAGTTAAGAAACATGGTGTTAGTTCAAACATGTTCAAACATATAAAATTTGTGAAAGACAGACCGATTATTTGTTTGGATCAGTTGCTTTGAGTAACATACAAAATAAATTTTTTTATAAAATATATTTACACCAGAGATTATGTTAGGACATTTTGACCTGTGAGTTACCCGTTGAAATTAGGTTTTTTTGCCACAAAAAACATGGCTTTACTCCTTGCAACACTGCCTCCATGTCTTATTAATAGGAGGACCCAATCATATAAAGGGCATTTGTGCATTTATCTCCATAAGTATTCATTATATTACTGATGACTGAGATTATGTTAAGATACAGTATATTGGTGTTTAAATGTATTATACAATTGCACTACTATACAATCTACTAAACCCAGTTCCATAAAAGTTGGGTTTTTTTCTAAAATGCAATAAAAACAAAAATCTGTGATTTGTCAAGTCTCTTGAAACTTTAATTAACTCACAAAAGTACAAAGAAAAGATATTCAATGTTTTCACTGACCAACTTAATTGTATTTTGTAAATATAAACAAATTTAGAATTTGATACCTTCAACACACTCAAAAAAAGTTGGGACAGAGGCATGTTTACCGCTGTGTTACATCACCCTTCCTTTCAATTACACTTTTTAAGCGTTTGGGAACTGAGGATACTAATTGTTACAGTTTTGCAAGTGGAATTTCTGCCCATTCTTGCTTGATACAAGACTTCAGCTGCTCAATAATCCTTGGTCGCTATTGTCTGATTCTCTTCTTCATGATGCGCCATAGGAGACAGATCTGGTCTGCTGGCAGGCCAGTCAAGCACATGCACTCTGTGTCTACGAAGCCATGCTGTTGTAGCACATGCAGAATGAGTCCTGGCATTATCCCGCTGAAATAACCATGGACTTCCTGGGAAAATATGTCTCTCTAAAATCCCAACATACGCCTCTGCATCAATGGTCAACCATGCCGTGGGCACTGATGCACCCCCATCCCATCACAGATGGTGGCTTTTGCACCTTTCGCTTATAACAGTCTGGTTGGCCTTTTTCATCTTTGGCACGGAGAACTCAACGTCCATTTTTTCCGAAAACAAGCTGAAACGTGGACTCATCTGACCACATCACACATCTCCGCTGCCTTTCAGTCCATCTGAGATGAGCTCGGGCCCAGAGAACTCTGCGGCGTTTCTGCATAGAGTTGATGTGTGGCTTCCTCCTTGCGCAATAAAGTTTTGGGTTGCATTTCTGGATGCAGCGGAGGACTGTGTTAAGTGACGATGGTTTTCCGAAGTACTCCCAAGCCCATGTGGTTATATTTATCACACTAGCACGAAGTTTGGCACAAAGTGGTGAGCCACAACACATGCTTGCTTGCAAAGACTGAGCTTTTGGTGGATGCTCCTTTTATGCCCAATCCTGATACCCCCCCGTTACCAATTAACCTGATCCTCCAAAATGGTGTTTATTCTATAAACTTTTCAGTCTTATTTTGCCTCTGTCCCAACTTTTATTTTTGAGTGTGTTGAAGGCATCAAATTCTAAATTTGTTTATATTTACAAAATACAATTAAGTTGCTCAGTGAAAGCATTGAATATCTTTTCTTTGTCCTTTGGTCAGTTAATAAAGTTTCAAGAGACTTGACAAATCACAGATTTTTTGTTTTTATTGCATTTTAGATGAAATCCCAACTTTTATGGAAATAGGGTTAGTAAATGGATGGCACATTGATAAGTAGTAAACAGAATATGTTTGGGAAAATCAGCTAGAAAAGTTAGGGAACATTCATTTAAGATGATGACTGGCACTGACCTGCATCAAAAACCGGATTATTCTCCATCTCTCTCACGGCCACTTCAACAGCATCCAGTGCACTTCCCCCCCTCTTCAGGATAACACTCCCTGCCCGAGCAGCAGCTTTCACCCCAGCCACTGATGCCTCAGCCAACACGTCGGGTATGGCCCACGCGCCGCCATGCACCACCAGCACAGCCTTCATCACCACGTTTCAGCAGATAAACAAACAAACAGCCCACACTGTCAGGGGAGAGGAGAAATTACTGCCAGGTTCCACTTTCCCATGCGTTGCCCTTGGACTGCAATGTGCCATGTAACACGGCCTATTATTCAGACGAGCACTGACAGAATTCTTGCAGCTCAGCTCAGTGGAACGGATTGTTTACAGGAAGTTGGCTGTCAGCCTCGCTGTCATGTTTATGCCTGATCCATTATTATGAGGGCCTGTTCCATTTGCCCTGCCTGGTGCACTCTCCATCCAGTTTTTTTTTTAATAATCAGAATTATGGCCTCTCTTGCAGTAACAAAATATATACACATTTCATTGTGCTCTATCTCTTCAGCAGAGTCAATGTGGAAAGCCCTGATTATAATAATGAACGTTCTCATACATTCAAGTTTAAGCTGCTCCCTTCTGACCAAAGTTTTAAGGCTGTTGTATTTACAGTGTTAGTCTATGTTCCCAGGACTTTTTGGCATCCCAAACTCCTTAAGGGTTTAACTGTGGTGAGTGTAATTTTTATGCATTTTATGCAAGCTGACTGTCAATGCCTTGTTCTTGCTGAAATGAATGATAGTGATGAATTTTTGATGGACATCAAAAAAAATCTTTGTGAATGTGACATTTCACTTAGTGTAGTACAACAATAGGCTGTGCAGCTCCCATCCACCCATCCATTTTCCATACCGTTTATCTACACAGGGTTGTGGGGGAGCCTGGAGCCTATCCCAGGGAACTCGGAACACAAGACAGGGGACACCCTGGATGAGGTGCCAACCCATCACAGGGCACAACTGCAAACAAACTCAGACACCCATTCACACACTATGGACAATTTGGAAATGCCAATCAGCCTACAACACATGTTTTTGGACTGGGGGAGGAAACCGGAGTAACTGGTGGAAACCCCCGAAGCATGGGGAGAACATGCAAACTCCGTGCACACAGGGTGGAGGTGGGATTCAAATCCCCAACCCTGGTGGTGCTAGGCAAACGTGCTAACCACTAATTGTTTGAATTGTTTGGACGCGTACTGCGTGTTTAGCAATAAAATGTGTACAAAATATTTTTTTGAACAGTGCTGTGAAAAAGTATTTCTTCTGTTTTTGTGTATATCTCATACTAAATAGTTTCAGAAATTAAAACTAAATCTAAGATAAAACAAAGGCAACCTGAGTAAACACAAAATACAGTTTTTAAATGATAATGTAATTTTTTTGAAGCAAAAAAGTTATCAAATGCCAACTGGGCCTGTGTGAAAATGTATTTGCCTCCATAGTTACTAATTACGCAAATATATAAAACTGCATTGACAATGGGATTCAGCTGGACTAGACACAACCAGGCCTGATTACTGCAAACCCTGTTCAATCAAATCAACACTTAAATAGAACTTTTTCAACAGCATAAAGTTAAAAGGTCTTACCCAGTAAGACACTATGCCAAAAGTGAAAGAAATTCCAGAAATGATGAGGAAGAAGGTGATTGAAATACATCAGTCTGGGAAGGGTTACAAAGCCATTTCAAAGGCTCTGGGATTCCAAAGGACCACAGTGAGAGGCATTATCTCCAAATGGAAAAACTCGGCACAGTAGTGAACCTTCCCAGAAATGGCTGACCAAAATTCCTTCAAGAGCACAGCAACGACTCATCCAACAAGTCACAAAAGGGCCAAGGACAACATCAAAGGACCTACAGGCCTCTCTTGCATCAATAAAGATCACTGTTCATGACTCCACTATCAAAAAGACACTGGGCAAAAATTCCATCCATGGAAGAGTGGCAAGATGAAAACCACTGCTAACCCAGAAGAACATTAAGGCTCATCTGAATTTTGCCAAAACACACCTTGATGATCCTCAAACCTTTTGGGAGAATGTTCTGTGGATTGATGAGTCAAAAGTGGAACTGTTTGGAAGACAGGGGTCCCGTTACATCTGGCGTAAACCAAATACAGAATTCCACAAAAAGAACATCATAGCTACGGTCAAGCATGGTGGTGGTAGTGTGATGGTGTGGGGATGCTTTGCTGCTTCAGGGCCTGGGCAACTTGCAATAATTGAGGGAAACATGAATTCTGCTCTCTACCAGAAAATCCTAAAGGAGAATATCTGGTCTTCAGTCTGTAAGTTGAAACTCAAGCGCAACTGGATTATGCAGCAAGACAATGATCCAAAGCATAGGAGTAACTCTTAGTCCTAGAAGTATGTGAAAGACAGATCTCCAGTTATCGGAAGTGTTTGGTTGCAGTTATTGCTGCTAAAGGTGGCACAAACAGATTTTAAGTTTAAGGGGGCAATTAGTTTTTCACACTGGTGATGGGTGTTGGATAACTTTTTTTTTTTTTGCGCTTCAATAAAAAAACAAAATAATAAAAATTGTAGTGTGTGTTTTCTAAGGTTGCCTTTGTTTTATGTTGTATTTCGTTTGAAGATCTAAAGCTATTTAGTACGAGATGTACACAAAAACAGAAGGGGGCAAATAATTTTTCACAGCACTGTATATATCGATAATTTGTAGCTATAATTTTTATTTGAAGTTAATGGTTCATCTTTCAACTTAAAGTTTAAACTGTACATGAATTTTAGTACAATCATATTGCATGTGTATGTGTTCTGACATGACTGTTACTGATAGTCTGCATGAATCTCCAGTCTGGGCTAGAAAGAAATCAGCCCCAGGCTCGCTTCTTTATACCATATGTATTTTTCTCACCATCAGTGGTGGTGCTGATACTGGTTCCACAAAAGTCCAAAATAATCTGCTTTAAGACATTGTTAGCAGCTAATAATATGATGTGGATGACAAAAACCTCATACTGATATTTTAAATATGTATATATTTTTAAAGTCATGGAGGTTTAGCCCTGCTGGCTCACTTATCCCAGGCACCCCTGAAACAGATGAACTACAGTACAAATGAGTGTAAGTGCATGGCAGGTGGAATCAAAGGTTTTGTATATATCATTACAGATAGTGCATTCATGTATGTAGTAGTCTTTAATTAGTCTAAAATTTAACACCAAAAGTTTCTTTAATAAAAATAGTCTCCAGACTCTCTCAGTACTCAACACACTGCTGAGCAGCACTGTTCACGCTTCAGTGGTCCGCGTCTATTAAGCTTTAAAGTAGCGCATACTCGATTTTTATACCCTTTCAATAGTTTCCATTTTAAATCCAAAAGGGTATTGCCATTTTCTTCATGGAGCTGTAGTGACTTAAATTAGACTTCTACAGAAACTCCAAGTGTGTGATTATTTCACCAAAAAGGCACTTACCTAAACACAAAATGAGTTGAAGTGAATAAAAATGTAACTTGTAACTTTTATGCAGAGGCGTTAAAATAAGCTTACCAATAATCTTCTCACACGTTTCGAGCTGTACGAGTGAACGGCCTGGAACAGCCGGTTAAAGCGCCTTTCTCCGTTAGTAAACAAAGCTTCAGTTCCCGCCCACTTCCGTACTCTCCACCAACCACAATGCAGCTTTGGTAATGATGGGCTGTAAACCAGTTGTACTGGTTAATAATAATTTAAAAAAAAAGTTTCAGAGACCCCACTTTGAGAATTACTGAATTCTGTACATAAAACAGCCAACTGATAATATGTATTATTTATAAAATAAATAAATAAATAAATAAATAAGGTATACATACGCTATACGGCCAAAAGTATGTGGACACCTTAGTATTGAACATCCCATTCCAAAACAATAGGTATTAATATTGAGTTATATCTATCAAATTATCATCAAGAAATATTCTTATAACATTGACATATACTGATTTAAGCAGGTCTCATGTGCCATGCGTGTCATAATGCATGTTTATCAGTTATTGTGATTGCCCTTGTATTTTTTGCAAATATATATATATATATATATGTATATAAAAGTTAGAATAATTCATAAGCTGGAATATATTACTTTAACATATGCAAGATTGTTTAAAACTTTGGTTGATGTGCATGATGTGCTTCTATCACAGATCATGTCACTGAACCTTTGAACTATTTGATAAACTGTGTCTCTGCTTCCAAAGAAGACAACTGGTTTTCAGAGTGAAAGGAAAGTGCAAGTAAAGCACTTCTAGGAATTAAGTGTCCCAAGAACACTGATGATGAATTACAGCATTGTATTTCTTTTCATTGGCTTTGTTCATTGATTGGAATATTCCATGTGCATTTAAGCATGAAAGTGGGGGAACCTAAGCTTTGGACTCTTTATTTAGTCTGGTTTTAGACTAATGAATTTGGTAACACAAGCTGCCATTCGTCCCTGAGAAAAGCAGCAAACTCATTTCTTCTGCAGTTCAGAAGCTCCCAGTGACTTGTTATATCCTAACACCAGGGTGATGTATGGAGAGCTATATCCCATGATGTATTGGAAAGTATATGCAGTATGATGTATTGCTCTGCTCTCACTAACTCATTTGCACACTAGTACCATTTGTCCAACAGGATCAATGGCACATATTCCAACAACTTCTTGTATGCTGTGCATTTGTGGCAATTTAAATTTATTGGACCCCCATCCCTCTCTGCAATGGAAGGAGAGAAATGGCCAGCAGTAACATTGAATAGCTGATATACCATTGATTTAGGCAGAAAGAAGTAGTAGTATTGATCATTTTCAATGATACAGTATATATTAAAAATGTGTGTGTGTGTGTGTGTGTGTGTGTGTGTGTGTGTGTGTGTGTGTGTGTGTATATATATATATATATATATTACTATTACTATATACTACTATTACTGAAGTACACTTCCAGGGTTCTAAACATAATATACGTGTATACATTACATTATACATCAATCGACTGATAGATAGCTAGATAGATAGATAGATCACTTTAATCCCAGAGGGAAATTCATATTAATTGATTAAGATACACATTAATCACAAATGTTAAATACTTTCAAATAATAATAATAATAATAATAATAATAATAATAATAATAATAACAAATAATAATAAACTATACTATATATAGTCTCTACAGTTTACACAGAATAGTGCAAACTATTCTAAACAAACTAACAAACAAACAAACAAACAAAAAAAAGATCCAGACTGATTTGAGCTGAGAAGAAGTCTCCCGTAACCTAAATGACCACCCTTCCACCCTTTACAACCATGGGGAGCTAAAAGGCATCTCAGAATGCACAACACATTGAACCACGAGGAGGCTGGGCTACAACAGCAGAGGACCACATCGGGTTTCTCTCCTGTTAGCCAAGAATAGGAATCTGAGGCTACAGTGAGCACAGGTTCACCAAAACTGGATAGTTGAAGACAGTTAGTTAAAAGATCAAGAAGAAAGAAACAGGTGAGGTTTTTTTCTTCAACCGTCAAGTTTCGTCTAATGCTGCCACCATTATTACTAAAGTGCAGTTACTTGTATGTAAGGTGAAGTTCGAGATCTGTATAATATTCTTTCAGGTCATATGCCAGCCTTCTACCCTGCAGACAAATACCTATATCACACTTATTTATCTGACATTGAAAGTTTTACATATTAATTCATCAGCAGCTAAGCAGGTAAGCCAAAAAAACCTTTCCATATTGTTTACACTAAAGACAGTAAAGCATCAAAAAACATCATGAATGTCCTATACACCAACACTCTGTTAGCATATTTTGATAAACCACTATTTTTTTTTTTCTTTTCTTTTTTTTCTTTTTGCATTATGGAGCTCTTAAACTTCAAGTAGTATACTAGAAATGACAGGAAATAAAGAAATCTAATTTGTTTCGTTGCCTCTAGATATAATTGCTTTTTTTTAAGCATGAACAAAGTACCTGAAGCAATCTGGCTCACTCCATTTAAACAGCATCATGAATAACCTACTGAATTGTGACTGAAAATCTGCATCTCACACATGCAGGGGCTACAAAATGGGTTAGCTTTATTCAGTTTTTGATTTTGTTATGCAGATAACTTTGATGAGCAGAAATCTGACCTCCAAATCGAAAGCTAAATGAAAGAGCAATTTTACCTCCCTCCATATTCAAGAAAAAGGAAATTACGTGTTCACTATGGGACAGGTTAATAGCTATAGGATTCACTGTTAAATAGGATCCTCCATGGGTCAGCTTGTTTAAACCCCCCTAAAAACAGCCTGTTCATTTTATTTATGCGTGCTTCTAACCTGCAGCACCTAGTTAACCCAGAATGCGATCATGTCAAACTGAACAAGCAAATTATTCACTCAGTTCTCAAAAGTCCTCAAAAGACAAGACACTATCAGTATAACATATACGCAGCCTGAGGGTAATACAACAAAAAAAAGTATTAAAATTAATTTTGCATGGGAAATCATTCTCAGGAAAATATAATAGGAAAATATAATAACTGCTGATATTCAAAGCCACGATAGCTCCAAAAAGAGGATTTAATTTTTTTTTTTTTTTTTTAAACCACAGGCAGTGATTTTCTTCTACTGGTCAGCTCTCTGTGGAGATAATTGTGGGTGACAGAGTATTGGCTTATCTGAATACTGCAAGGCCACATTTAAGCAGAGAAGGTTGCATAGACAGTGTAGGCCAGAAGTAATGGCAAGCCCTATCTGACCAGGGCTTTGTCACAGCAGCATTAATTTAGATGATCAATTCTAGCATGGGCAGAGTAGATGTATTTCCTCTGTTACCCCTAAGCAACAGTTGAGCCCACACACTGACATTGCGTTGACTAAAAACACAAAAGACATAGCTAGAACATTTTAAATCCTAGATTAAACACTATGATCCACATTTACAGTAGAAGATGCTTTTACTGAAGAAGGTGCTAAAAAAACAACATTGCTCTTGACCTGTATAGACATGATATTATGCATTATGCCCTTACCACATAATTGGCTGACCTGATAATTGCATGAATGAGCAGGGGCACATGTGTTACTGTTAAAGTGAGTGTATATACGTTACATTACATATTAGGGGGAAAAAAATATTCTTCTAGGGCAGGGTGTCCAGGCTTATCTGCAAAGTGCTATCATGTTTTCATTCCAGCCAAACAGGAGCCATACATGATTGGCATTTGTAGGCCATGATGAACTGTTTGGTTGGAACAAAAAACCTTTAGCCACACTAGCCCTTTGCAAAATAAATAAATAAATAAATAAAAATAAAGCACATTCCTGTTCTAGGTTACTTGAATGGTTAATGGTAAATTTAAAAGGGATTTCTCTTAGAATCTGTTCTGAAAGAGAAGCCTTCTGTTTCCACCATTAAGAGTTGCTCCTATGGGTGCTTGAAGGAACCTTTCCCAACTAATTACAGTATATACAATTACCAAAGGGACAAAGAATTTCAACAGGAAATTTCACCTCAGTGATTCCAATAAAAATGTATCAAAACTAAACTTAATTCAAACTGACTTTAATGTATTTTTTCAATTTTATTTATATAGTTTTTAATAATGGACATTGCCACAAAGCAGCTTTACAGAAATCCAGTTATGGATTTAGATTCAGATCCCTAATGAGTAAGCCAGAGGGAAGGAAAAACACCCTGAGACAACACGAGGAAGTAATCTTGAGAGGAACCAGACACAAAAGGAAATCCATCCTCTTCTGGGTGACCCCGGATAAGTCATTACTCGTCCACAGCTGTATACTATAAAGACAAACTGTAGTGAGTGTGTCGAAGGGATCCTCAGTATGAGCATCAGAGTCATTTTCGATTTCATTTGAGTTTTTAGCTTTAAGTCTATAGTATCCTTGTGAAGTTATCCATTCAACAATGAATGAGACTTGAGCATAGTTTTCAGTAAGTGTAATCTTTAGGCCATTGTAAGAGTGTAAATTCATTGTTGCTGGATGTAGCTTTTGTTGTACTTGTCAATGATAGACAAAAGTTTGACAAATTTCAAACTAAAGCATTCAATATTTTACTAAGTCTTATATCAATTAATTCCTTATCTTCACTAACTGCTTAATCCTGGTCAGGGTCGTGTTGGATCCTGGAGCCTATCCTGTGCATACACTTTGGTTGGAAGCACAGAAACCAGAAACCAACATCCACACTTAAGTGAAACATAGAGCAGCCAATCCATATAGCATTATGTTTTTCAGTGTTGGGAGGAATCTGGAATATCCAGAGGGAACCAGTGGGGAAATGGAGTGAATACACATAACATTGCACAGACTAGAACTGCAGATGCAAACTTTGTTCTTCAGTTTATCAGATGGTAAGAAAAAGCATTTTTTCCATTAATCTAGTGTAAGACACTACATGTCAAGCTTATTTCCATACCACATCCTCTGTTTTTAAATGAAAAGCTTCACTAGTGCATTTGCAGTACAGAAACAGATGGTGTGAGCATACATAATTTTTTTGTAGATAGTTCTCTCATCATTTTCAGCGAGTGCAACTGTGATATCAAATTTGATGTATGATCATATCACTTCCCCTGCTTTCTTTGCTAGACTTTGCTGCAGATTTTTGTGCTCACACCTCTGAGCTGCACTTAACAGCATCAATGAGGACCTACCTCTCCTGGCATGCTGTGATCATCGTCACATTCATCTTACTTTCAAATTATTCGCATGTGCTAAGCCAAGTTGCAGGGTCATGTTCTGATTTCTCAGAGGGCCACCTTTACCTTGAGGCAGAACATGAGCTCTCATACAGATATGTAATTTTGGATCTAGCACAGAGAAGTGCCTTTTGTGGTTTGGAGAAATCCACACAAATTTTTGTACATTTGTCAGTATTAATAATGAACAGCTCTGGATTAATTTTCAACACTGCTGTCTAAAATGATGAAATCATGCAATGTGATGTTGTCAGCTTCTGGAGTTTCACCTCTCCACTTTCAAGTCTATTATCAGTGGCAGGGCAGATACAAATCTAGCAGTACAGCAGTACAAATCTAATGTACCATATTAACCTATTAATAGCAAAATATCACTGCAATGCTGATAGGACCGCCTCAGTAGACCATGCTACCTGTTATCGAGAAAAGATGCAGCAAAGAATGGAAAAAGAGAAAACCCCTGCAGAGTGAAACAGTAGGTTAATGAGACTTCAGGGTCTTAACCATTAGTTCCCAAAGTGAGCAGGCTTTAATATCCTCTTTCCCCATCTGCACTGCTCTTGCTGCCCCATACTCATGCTGCTTAATAATTCACACAGAGGGCTATTGCCTTCTGCTTCCTGGGTCTCGGCTAAAATAACAAATCCACCACGTCTACTTTGGGCACATTCACATAACTTTTGCCTTGTGAGGGATTACAACAGCCTCATGGTTTAGGAGATCTCTTGCCCCCAATACTTCGACTTTACACTTAGAGGAAACTGTTGGATGGTGATAAATGCATGAAAACCTGGATATGGAGCTAGAACATATCACCAATAGACATTCATCAGACTCTATCACAGATTTTAAACAAGGAAACAAACAAAAAAAATAAAACCTCAACAAACCCGACAACAATTTTCTTTTTCACTTCAGCATTTAACTAGCTTTCAACCTCCACCCACTTTAGTAGTATAGTAGTTTAATTGTAGTAATTAGTTGTGGTATTTTTATCCTAATTTTTACACATTTCTTTTTTATTATATAATTTTATATTTTACCTTTTAATAAAAAAAAAAAAAATTATTTTACATTTTATTTTCTTCTTTCTGGAACTGCTATTATTTATTGCATTATTATGATTTGGCTATTATACTATTTTATTTTGCATACCTTTTGTTTCTTTATTTCTCTGTTTTTTACTTCACGCTGTAAAACTACTACTACTACTACTACAATAACATAATAATAATAATAATAATAATAATAATAATAATAATAATAATAATAATAATAATAATAATAATAATAATAATGCTACACCTACATCTAACCCTAACAACCTCACTAAACAGAAAGAAATCCTCTGACTCATCTTCAATTTCAGTAACCGCTTTATCCTGGTCAGGGTCGCAGTGGATCCAGAGTCTATCCCTGTAACTCTGGGCACAAGGCAGGAGAATTCACCTCAGATGGGAGGCCAGTCCACTGCACAGCACCACACACACACACACACACACACACACACACACACACACACACACACACACACACACACACACGTTCTCACACTCATTCACAGCTAGGGGCAATTTAGCATAGGCAATTCTTCTACCTGTATGTTTTTGTACTTTTTCTTTTTGTATTAAAAAAAAGGATATTTTTCCTCATGGGGATCAGCCAAATGTCTCCACAAGGTCAGAACTGTCACATATTCCTATCATTATTGGGACATAGTCCTCCATTAAAAGATAAAAAATATGGTCTACACACACACACACACACACACACACACACACACACACACACACACACACACACACACACTAGTCCGCACCATTTAACAGTACTTGTAATCATGAATTTTGTTAGAGAGCTTGCTCTGAGGCACAAAGTCAATTTACTCTGACCAGCATTAGATCTTCTGACCATTAGATAAACTACATCTAACAAATGGTGTGGCCACAGCATCGTTCATCACCTTTATGAAATCTCAGCCGAGAACGGGTTCTGGCATTACAAATGTTTATGTGTGCTTTAGTGTTTGATATATCATAAATCCATAATGAGTCTTAATATCAATTGTGAGCAGCAATTCTTAAATGCTCTTGGCAGAACTATCACTGCAGTAATACATATAAAATGCTTTTATGATTATGATTTACCTTTGAAGGACAGGAATGTAAAGTGTGCATTGAAAATTTTTTATTACAGTACAATGTTTACATTTAGATTCATTTGGCAGACTTACATCTGAGAAACTGAGAATGGATAGTCTCAAAGACCCAACAGTGGCTCTCTGATAGTTTTCGGATAATAAGCTCCCAAACAGTAACCACTAAGCGACCATTTCCTCAAATGACTGGTATTATAAATATATATTTTTACATAATCACTTTATCTGACAGAATACAATACATATAGCACCTTTCAACCAAGTAGAATTGTCATATGCATGTCTATCTGTCTTGCAGTTTTACTGATGCTCACTAGAGGGCTCTAAAAAGCAATTGAATTGAATATCATAGGAGAGCAAATTAATCTAAGCAATCAGTAAATAATGATTTTGAAACACCTTCTAGTTTTACATGCTAACAATGCATTACTGAGTACTGTCGTGATCTATTAACAGTGAACTGATATGTCTGTCAGTCTGTTACGTATTAGACGTCACAAGATTCACCTGCAGGCTGCTTTAGGAAACAATATGAAATGCACACAACTCACTGTAAAATTTAATCCTGCTCAAAATGGAATACAAAATGTGCTAGGTTTTAGACTCAGGTTTACTGCATAGGGCCACTGTTTACATACAGAACCTTTACTTAACCCTGAGATATCATTTCTGCTATAGGCAGGTCCTGATATTAAGTTGCTTTAATAAATTCTTAACCTTTCATCACGTTTTATGACATAATCATGATTAGAAAATCTTTACATTTTTAAAATGATTTCTCAGCCTGAGTGATATTTCTGTTTACCACATCTTTCAAAACTTAATTAAACTCTAGTCTGGCAAACAGCATTATAGGATTGTCTTCTCTGAAAAGGACACAAAATAAGGAAGCAGTCTTCATGCTGCCTTCTGAAAGGGACAGAAAGACTCCCCTGATATGCTGCTAACTCAGGCATCTGCATCCTAAATGGAAAACAGGAGAGTATAGTATACTATTTTGAAACACTTTTATCATGAAGTTAATAGTGTGCATTATTATATTGTCCATATAGACATTATTAATCATCCATATGTACATGTCCATGAATTCAGAACACCGGTTTTATTTACAAAAGCTGCTACTGAATCAAATGTCACCAGAATCCGAAAAGACACAAGAGATACAGCGTTCATTTTCAAACTAATTGTACACATTAGTTACAAAGCCAATTTCATCAGGTAGAAGGACAATAAATTAACTGACAGTGTGCTTTGATGTTACAAAAAAAATGTATGTTGCATCATCTACCCTGCCATGAAGTTATTTGTTATGGTCTACAACATAAAATTGCACTAATTACACTGTTGACTAATTATGTAATGATTAAACAGACCTGTCACTAATTGGGTAATGCTCATGTGATATTAATGCCTACGCCTGTTCTGTACTATTTGTCATGCACCGATGATGGTCTAGTCAGACGATTTCCATTAGCCCTTTTAGTTTTGTTCTATTTAATATTTGAATACTTTTTTTTTCTTCACATTTTGCCAGTGTGCAAAACTGATAATTATTTGCTCTCAACCTGAGAAGCATTTAGCATCTATCAAGTACACTGCAAGCTTGTTATTCTACACAACTTCTTACCTCTTACCTCAAATTCCCCATTTATTCATTTATTTATAAATCCATATATGATTTCTAATCTCATTTGCGAATCTTTTTTTTTTCTCCCCCAGACACTCTCTTCAACTGGAATTGTAAAGTACAGAACCCTACATGGACTTCTTAGCAGCTATTTTACTGAGATGTTGAGGATCCCGTTGAAGGTTCTGTGGTTTAGATTATGAATTAAAACACATGGAAAAATGCATGAATATGATTCGTGGGAGGTTAAAGCCAAAATATCTATGGCTTTTTCAGAGCTGGTAAGGGCAGTATGTATAATGAAGTAAATGAATCTAAGATGGATAAGGATCATAAATACAAATGAGCTCTCAGAGCAACTGGCCAAAGATGTTGTTGTAGATTTGATTAGGAGAGTTTGCTTTTGGTTTAGTGTATATTCATGATATTATTTTTACTGACAGAAAACTGGAAACAAGGTTTCACTAGCAATCTGCTACAGAATGAACCAGCTAAATTAGAAAACTAGAATAGAGTCGATATGATCACCAGAGATGGACTTCATGAACATTGTTCAACATGCAGAATTACAGGATTGTGTTCATGTTTTCTCATTTGGGATGTTTTTTTTTTTTTTTTTTTTTTTTTTTTTTTTTAAATATGTATACCAAAAGAAATAAATGAAGGAAAACAAGTAAGAAATCTCAAAGGGAACCAACCGCTGCTCAAAAAAAAAAAAGAAACAGAAAAGTACAGCTTTATCGTGTATTTTAGAGTGGTGTTAAATTACTGTGGGGTTTTAGTGGGACACTGCATTATCAAGTGTGACACAGGGTGTACAGATGTTTGCCAACAACATCGTAATCAATTCAGTCATTAATTAGCCAAGCCCATCTTTTCCATCTTCCTTGTATCTCTCTCCATTCCCTCCTCATATTTGTGTGGATGAGTGTTAGTACATGTTTTCTCTCTATAGACCGACTGTCACACATGCCTAATCAATCTTGGCAAACTGAGGCAAGAACAAAGCAACTGATTAGTATTCATGGATGCAACAAATCGAGCTGACCTTGTACCCTGCTATGAATATGGAACACGTGTCTTCCTTAAGACAGATCACTTGTTCAATTGCTTACCTTTGGTTTTTTTTCCCCTCCACACCATTGCACTGCTCTTACCGTTAAATCATTATAAAACTCGTTTAGCTATTATTTTGAACACAATGTTTAATAGACATTGTGCTTTCCTCAATTAAGCACTGAAACCATAATCAGGGGCACCAGTAGTCATTTTATTCTCCTCTTTCTGGCTAGATAAAGGGGATCCACCCATTATGAACAATTTTCATCCTTTACATTGATTCATTAACCACTTCATTCAAACACAGTGAATTATACTGGGAACACTGGACTCAAGGTGGATGGGACCATGCATACACACCTTCACACAATCATTCACAGCTATGTTCATCCAGAGAACCTGGACCTGGAGAGAACACGCAAAACTCCACACAGACAGTATTCTGAGCTCAGGATTAAACCCTGGAGCCTGGAGCTGTGAGGTGGTAACACTACATGCTACACTCCTAAAATCATGTAGCCTACTGTACAGTATACACTGTAAAAAAAGGGGGCATTAAATTGTACTTTTCCTTGTAACTTCTAAAGGTGGTACCTTTATCTTTCACTTTGAAATGTGGGTATAGTGTAATAAAAAAGATTTAAGATATAATTTGGACCATATTACTTTTCAGTAGGGCTGGTCTTGAGATGCATTGGTCTTGGTAAATATGGTCTTGGTCTTGACCGAGAATTTGTATTATTATTATTTTTTTAAAAGTTGTTTTATCTTTTCACTTGCACTAAATTTGACAAGAAGTAATTCTTTCTTTTAGAAGCTATAGCCTAATCATAGGTGCATCCTCAAATAGGATTGGACGGTTTTCGGTCTTGATCTTGCCCCTGGTACGTCTCAATCTGCTCCCTAGCTCCCCAGGTCATGAATCAGTATATCGTTTACACGAGTTCGGCACTTTTATGGACTCTGGCTCACTACACATTGGGACACTGATGACTCAATTTCCGGTGACATGTACTCATGTTGTAAAACATCACCACTGGCATTTATCAACAACAGGCAGAACTGATATCTTTCTGATATTATATGTCATATAAATTTGTTAGCTTAATCACACGTGTTTCTGTCATTGTACTTCAAGCAGGATTGTAGGCAAGCTAGTGAATTTTTTAAAATCATGAAACACTTACAGGTCAATTAGACTCAAACAAACCATATAGAATGTCAAATAATTTAATAAAAATTGCTAATATAAGTAATCATTTGAGAGCTACAACAATGATAACAAGCTGCTTACATTTGTAGATGAAGTTGGCTGAGAGTTCGTACGCCTTTTTTTCGAGCTGAGATGCTTCAGAATATATGAAGTCATTTCCAGTAAGGGAACATAGTGAGCATCGATGCTCCCTGGTTTTTGAGGTGCATTGTGGGATTTCTTAGGGAGAGAACGATCCAGTGCACTGGAAGGATTTTGTGATTGAGACAGCCCTTAAATTGGCCAACACCTTGATCAGTGCCCTGACTACTGAAATAGGAAGTTGATTGAGACGCACCCCCTGTCTCACTTTCATTTGAACTTCAACTTGTGTTGGCCTCAACCTCATTAAGACTCGTCTTGGACTTGACAATAGCGGTCATGACTACAGTTCAACATTTTAGAGTAAAGCTTTAAAGGTACTCTACATTGACTTTTCTAGATACACACTAAAGATACACACTAAGGCTACAAAAGATGTACACCAACCCAGAGACAAGGAAATGTAAAGTTTAGTACATTTTCTGAGTGTGTAGTTACCGACTACATGAATGAAATGTACAGGTGCATATCAAAAAATTAGAATATTGTGGAAAAGTTCATTTTTTCTCGTAATTTAATTCAAAAAGTGGAACTTTCATATATTTTAGATTCATACACACAATAAAGTGAAATATTTCAAGCCTTTTTTTTGTTTGTTTTAAACTGAAAGATAACAACAAGATACTGAAAAAATCCAGTATCTCAAAAATATTAGAATAAAGAATTTATAATACAGTAATGTCGACCTGAGAAGAGTTAGAATCAGTTAATTAACTCAAAACACCTTTTTTTTTACTCTAAACACTGTTGCTCAGTGGTCCAAAATCCTCTCTTCAGATGAAAGTAAATTTTGCATTTCATTTGGAAATCAAGGTCCCAGAGACTGGAGGAAGAGTAGAAAGGCACAGAATCCAAGTTGCTTGAAGTCCAGTGTGAAGTTTCCACAGTCAGTGATGATTTGGGGTGCCATGTCATCTGCTGGTGTTGGTCCACTGTGTTTTCTCAAGTCGAGAGTCAATGCAGTGTCTACCAGGAGATTTTAGAGCACTTCATGCTTCTATCTGCTGATAAGCTTTATGGAGATGCTGATTTCCTTTTCCAGCAGGACTTGGCACCTGCCCACAGTGCCAAAACTACTAGTAACTGGTTTGCTGACCATGGTATTACTGTGCTTGATTGGCCAGCCAACTCGCCTGACCTGAATTTTGTCATGAGGAAGATGAGAGACACCAGACCCAACAATACAGACGAGCCGAAGGCCGCTATCAAAGCAACCTGGGCTTCCATAACACCTCAGCAGTGCCACAGGCTGATTACCTCCATGCTACACCACACTGATGCAGTAATTCGTGCAAAAGGAGCCCCGACCATGTATTGAGTGCATAAATTAACATACTTTTCAGAAGGTTGACATTTCTGTATTATAAATTCTTTATTCTAATATTTTGAGATACTGGATTTTTGATTTCCATGAGCTGTAAGCCATAATCATCAAGATTAAAACAAAAAAAAGGCTTGAAATATTTCACTTTATGTGTGATGAATCTAGAATATATGAAAGTTCCACTTTTTGAATTAAATTACAGGAAAAAATGAAGTTTTCCACGATATTCTAATTTTTTGAGATTCACCTGTAAGTGTGAAAATGGCATCCATCCATTTTCCATACAACTTAGCCTACACAGGGTCGTGGGGGAGCCTGGAGCCTATACCAGGGAACTTGGGGCACAAGGCAGGGGACACAATCACACACATTCTCACTATAGACAATTTGGACAAATTTCAGCCAATCTTTGGACCGGGGGAGTAAAACAGAACACCCAGAGGAAACCCCTGAAGCTTGGGGAGAACATGCAAACTCCACGCACACAGGGTAGACGTAAGATTCAAACCCCCAACCCTGGATATGCAAGACAAATGTGCTAACCACAGTTACAAACGTTGGTTTAACCTCTCTGACAGGTGAGGAACTACTCTCATTCCTCTCAGACCATTTCCAGGACCATTTTTGTTTCCTGGGCTCCTTTTAGGGCTTCTGTCTAACTACAAAAGAGTGAAGAGGGTTATTGAACTACAGGCTCATGTACAGAAGATGAGATAGCCCAATTCCAAATAGCTCCCTAACATATATTAAGTGCACTACGTAGGGTATGGAGGCATTATTTCGGGCCATACGTAGTAGACTTGCATAGAGGAAGTAAGCATCCGTTTGGATCGTTTCGTGAGCGCCGGGGACTGTTGCCAGGAGTCACTTGTGTCCTCCGGGGCAGCCAATCAGGCACGGTGGGGGCGTGGTTACACCGCAGATTCTCCGGCGGAGGAGGGAGGATCATCCACGGCGTCTCGCGTTTAAACCGAGCGCGAGGACATGGGTGCGCAGCAGTGAATTATTCCACATCGCGTTTCCCAAGCTCGCGCGCATATCGACTATCAGCTGCTGTCACTTATCAGACAGTTATTTTTAAAGCAAGAAAAAATTGACATTGCTCAGATATTTGTGTCGTCTTACCTGCACTTTGTCGTGTTCGGGACTGAGGTGAATAATGGACCAGGAGAAGTACCTGCCCGAGCTTCTGGCCGAGAAAGAAAGCTTGGATCCGTCGTTCGTGCACGCGATGCGCCTTCTGGCCGAAGGTAACGGAATTTACTCATCCTCCGCTCATTGTGCATTACGTTATCATGCATGCACCACTTGGAATTGATCGTGTGTTTTTATCACGAAATTGTTATTGATTATATCATCATCTTATAAGCGATCCTCCGGCCGGGTTTAAAGATGCGTTTTGAGCCCCAGCTGAGTGAGTTGTGCCCGGGTGCAGGTGCCTTCCCCGCCATTAGAAGTAAGGGAGCTTGTCCTCAGGTGTGTAAGCACTGGATCTCTCAAGCAGATGCAGATGATGTAAGATTTGTCTAGAGGTTGTGTCCCTTCTTGACCTTTCATGTGTGACTGTTGAACCTGTCATTAAATAGAGTCCAGTGTTCTCACAGAATGTCACCCTGACTGACCCAGAGACCCATCTGATGCCTTTCAGATCCAATTCAAGTGCTCATCAGATGCCCAGTTCATCCCTCAGCAGATAAGGCGAGATCACAGAGTAAACAAATTTAGAGGAAATTGAATTTTCACAGCTCAGCTGATGCCTTTATTTATTCTACACACCTGACATCCCCAGGTAGTATTCACTCTTATAGGCTCCTCCTGGACTTATATAAAGCTGTGTAGGTGTAGGTGTGAATCCAAGTCTGGGGATTTCTTCTGAAGGGGAGATACGCTACAGTATTACCCAGCATTATTCATATCCTTATTTTAATTCGAATGCGAATTTTGTAACAAGAGAGAATAGATATGATACATTATTCTGTTTACTATTGTGTATATGTATTCATTTAGACTGAATCATATCTAACTCAGACGCAGACCGTGTATTGCTTTATTGTTATTTGTGCAAGAAACACTGATAAAACTACTGCTTTGTTCAAATGCTTCTCTCACATTATTGATATATTCCTCGAACTCTCAGTTAAGCAGTGATATTCAATTAAAATGAGATCTCTGGCTTTGCTAATTAGTAATGATAAATGATATTTTTGTATTCCATTAACACAAAGATTCATTTAGATTGCAGATTACTTCTGGCTCTGAAAGGCTTCTAATCCATTGTTATTTCCAAAGAAAATAAAGCCAAGTCCTTGAAACAGATCATAATATGATTACTGTGTACTTACAGGGTAGTGAAGTTAATTCATTATTGCTATGTTGGTTTAAATGAGATTATGATCGGATTTAAACGACACATCACAATATAATTAGAGCAATTAAAAACAATTACAAACAATACGGTGTGTGTTTTTGTTTTTTTTTACATATTAGCAAAGATGTCATCATGCTACATGCTGTATTCTTTATTCATACTACTGATTATTTATTCTTTATAATGTTAACACACAGTTACACACAACTAACACCTTTATTTCTTAAATTGCACATAACTAAAGCTTTTGTGCATCAGATTTATATAGACTCATAAATTGTGTTCAATACCGTGCTGCACTGCAGTTTTATATACACTTTATTGGTCAGATAATAAATACATAAATAAAACCTGACATTACTGATACAGCCATGAAGTTGATTATTTTCCAATAAAAGCACACCTCTCAGTGTTTTATTCCTCTTATACATTCATAGCAAATTTGAAAATGATTATTTCCAATGATTTATTTATTAAACGCCCCATGGATAAGTTTTATCCATTTCTAGTTACGATGAATGTTGTGGAACGACTGCAAAACAAGTTAGTTCCTGTTATCACTTACGTTACAGCAGCTATAAACAGTTGGTCCCTCAACAGCTTAATTTTCCCGCTGTATCTTGAGGTTAATAACAGATATACTGTATGTAGCTTGTCATGTTACTGAGAAACCACAAAGCCCTCCATCCTGAAGACTTTCCTGTGTTGGAAAAACTTAAAAGAACAGCATTGCCTCTAAGTGAGCCCATTCAAAAATGCTGGCATGATATGGTGATGTGGCCGATATGGTGAAGCTCCTCCCAAAAAAAAATAAAATAAATAAATCTGTTTATGTGGAGCATCCGCCATTCAAGTCCCATAACATATTCGAACAAGTGCATTATACACAATTTAACGACACCTTCTGACCGATCAGAATGGAGCATTCAACAAAGCTGTGGTATAAATTGCATTATCACGTGCAATATGAATATCGGCTTTATTAAAGATGTTTACTGATAGCTATTTAGAGCTACTTACTGATAGGTAGTGCGGCTATTCTGACCTTTGATAAGGTAATGGTGGAAAACCTTCACACGTGATTCAATTTATCCTGCTTTAGAACCTGTTCCTTATGAATAGCCTTGATATCCGGGTTCAGGATATATGTGTGTGTGTGTGTGTGTGTGTGTGTGTGTGTGTGTGTTAGAGACCGCTTCATTTGCTTCATGAGGCTAAAAGGGGAATCTCAGAAAGCCTGTTTCACCCGGAGGGAGGTACAGCCTCCGTGTCAAGACACACATGACAGCTGGGGATTTTTGCTTCTCTCCGGCAGACAGGGATGATAAATGTGTTTGCTAGTGCGGTGCAGCTGAAGTTAAGAGATGTTAATGTGCTGAAAGACGTGCAGCGTTGGCCTTGTTTCACACATTCACTTGATCTCTGTGTCACTGAATATGGAATATCCTTGATCCATTTTTTTTTTTTTTTAAATTCTGAATGTTTTTATAATCATAGATGAAATTAGATGCCGTTTTTATTGGGTAAATACTGCTATGCTATAGGCAAAAGATGATTTATGAAACAACTGATTTATATCTCCTTGTTCAAACTCCTTTATACCACAGGGCTGTTGAATTTGTGAATTTTATTGGTTAGAAAGTGTTGCTTAATTTTTTTTTTTTTTTTTTTTTTATAACTGTAGCTCTGACAGGATTTCTGGCTTCAGGGCAAATCACAGGTTTATATTACTGCATTTTTCTAATATATCGTTTCTAACAGCTAAATCATAGGGATGGTGGATGTATATTGGATGCTAATAATAATAATAATAATAATAATAATAATAATAATAATAATAATAATAATAATATGTTATAATTGTTGTTGACATGATGATGTTTTCTGTAAAGAGACATTTATTGAACATTTATGAAAGGAGTCTCAGGTACCAACACTATACAGTGGCCCGTAAATCTGCCATGGGAAATTCTTCAAGACTTTGGAATTTGCACTTTCCAGTAGGGCTGGTGTGATATTGTGTGAAAATCAAAATTTTTGCAAATTTATGGACATCTCTCAATTACGATTTTCTTTTTTTTTTTAGTTCTTACAAAATGCAGTTGGAAAATACTGCAATTGATTTCAAACAAAGTTATTTTAATTAGAATGGACTTTGGAAAATGTAGATGTGCAAAAATAGTAACAGCATTTATAGATAAAAAAAAAGTTATATGCAATATTAATATCATTATCAGTAATATCAATAACATATATTACTGTATGTAGGGGTGCACGGTAATTTAGTGGTTAGCACGTTTGCCTTGCACCTCTAGGGGTTGGGGGTTTGAATCCCACAGTGTTTGCATGTTCTCCCTGTGCTTTGGGGGTTTCCTCCCCCAGTCCAAAGACATGCGTCGCAGGCATTTCCAAATTGTCCGTAGTGTTGTGAATATGTGTGCGATTGTGCCCTGTGATGGGTTGGCACCTCGTCCAGGGTGTACCCTGCCTTGTGCCCCGAGTTCCCTGGGATAGGCTCCAGGCTCCCCGTGACCCTGTGTAGGATAATCGGTACAGAAAATGGATGAATGTATGTAATCATGTACAATCTCGATTAGAACATTTTGAAAGTTGCGTTAATTAATCTTGAAAATTGCCCAGCACTAGTTCCAGTTTCTTTCTAACATGACAAACTGCCATTTTTATCTTGTTAACTTAAAGAGAGAGAAAACAGAGAGGCTGGTGATGGAACTACAGTTTATTGCTGCTAGAGATAACAGAAACCAGCTTGTTTTCTGGACATTCCCCAACATTAAATTTAACTATAAATGTATAAAAATATGACGTACAACAATTTTAATTGTTGGCAAAGTGTTGTGTTTTAAGAAGTATAAAATGCTCCGGGACATGCTGTTATACACCGCACACCACCCTGTCAACGAGTTGTTGTATTCCTTAAAATGTATTACCTAATTTGCAAGTCATTATATTTAAGGATTAACTGAGCATCTTTTTCAGTAAATAGCTAGCAATTAATTTGCATGCTATTAACTGTAATTGGTGGCAAATATGGTAATCAGTGTCCTTCAACACATACAGTATGCATATTACTATTGCTTAATTTCAATCAGTGAGACTATAACAAACATAATATTAAGAATGTTGGTGTATTAGTGTATAAAAGCCGGCCAACAAGGTTGTATTCTCTGTGTGTTGTTTATTAACATGCTAAAGTGGACAGCTCAGCTGTGTGTATTCAGGGTGCTGTGGGTTAATCCTCATTTAAAGTCCCGAATAAAAAAAAAAGCTGTACAATGCACCACTGTCTTAATTTCACAAAAATACAATATTTTTCAACCAAATATCTGGACAGCCATATAAACGTATTGCCCATGCAAGACATCCAAGTCTGTTTCATTTTACATGCTGAAACACAGGCAGGACTTTGCATGCTGCTTGCATTCACATCAGATATGATTCTCTAAGGAACATTTGGGTGAGAAAAATCTGTCAGCTCTGTTGTTCGCCCTGAAAACCAGCTTGTCTATGAAGTACTGCATTAAGAGTGAGTTTCCATCTGTAGAAGAGTCTGAAGATGGATCTCCACAACTGTTCATTTTCAGCACAGAGATGAAAGGAAATGCACAGGAAGATGAGGTATCACCTCGAGGGCCAGCCTGGACTAGTATTCATGCACAGTATTACTACCGTGAACACGTCAGCACTAGAGGGGATGTGGTATTGTATATTTATACTGGCTATTTGTTTCTCGCATTTAGAGTTAAGTGGAAATGTTTATACCCTTAGGGCAAAATGAATAAGAAATGTAAACCGTGTTAAATGTTAATTATCACTGGTCCAAATCAATGGCACTGTGTATATTTTAAATTTTATATATGCACACATTGTCCACTTTAATAGGAATACCTGTACACCTGATCATTTATGCAGTTAACCGATCAGCCGAACATGTGGCAGCAGCGCAATGCATAAAATCATGCAGATACAGTTCAAGAGCTTCATTTAATGTTCACATCAAACATCAGAATGAAGAAAATAGTGTGATCTCTGTGACTTTAACTGTGGCATGGTTGTTGGTGCCAGATGGGCTGCTTTGAGCATTACAGAAACTGCTGATCTCCTGGGAATTTCACACACAACAGTCTCTAGAGTTTACCCAGAATGGTGTTGAAAAACAGAAACAAAAAAAACATCCTGTGAGCAGAGGGTCTGCAGGCTGAAACACCTTGTTGATGAGAGAGATCAGAGGAGAATGACCAGATTGGTTTGAGCTGCCAGGAAGTCTATAGTAACTCAAATAAATCACTCTTTACAACTGTGGTGAGTGGAAAAGCATCTCAGAACGCACAAAACATCAAACAGGTCAGCAGTTTCTGAAATACTCAAACCAGCCCATCTGGTACCAACAACCATGCCACGTTTAAAGTCACAGAGATCACATTTATTCCCCATTCTGATGTTTGTAGTGAAAACAGTGGATATTGGAAATGTCTGATGGCTATAGTCAAAACATAACGTTCGTTCTTTGGGGTTCTAAAGTCCCAAGAGTGTAGATGAGCTTTTTCTCTTTACGGTTCCTCACTTCATTGCTCCCGTAACAACAACTGGCGGTGCACACAGTGAGATGTCATTAATGTTATGTTTATCGCTGTTGAAATGTCTTGCCCGTGGAAGGGAGAAGTCCTTCATTCTGATGGTAAGAAGCTGCTTGACAGAACGGCCAGCCTCCTCTCGGTTTCTCCATTGAACAGTTGATTACATTTCTTACAGGAAACTCCTGCGGTGATGCACAAGGAGTGATGGGTAATAAGAATGATCCTTTAGGGCCTCTGATTTTAGTGGTCGTGTTAATGAATGAATTTGCAGGTGGAACAAGTGGATCTGTTGCATGCAAATGTACCACAGATTCTATTAATTCACTCCCAACAAGCAGGTCTTTGATGCTTTTGTATTGTCTGTAGGAAATGACTGGAGGTTCCTTAAAAATGGACGCTGTCTTAGGGTAGTCCTGAAGGATTGTGAAGTTTTTAAGTATAATATCTGTTACTGTTTTATTAATGGAATGATAAGTGTACTGGGCACACATACATTTAATTTCATTTTCTACTTCCTGTGCTTGTATTGTTTTGTCAAATAGAGGTACATTTTCATTTTTTCCATTCAGAAACCATGGGGGTGCAAACGTTTGCAGTCAACTGTATAGTTGTGTGCTTTGCACTGATATTAAAACTTGTAAATCGTTGTTATTAGTTTTTCTACTGGAAACAGCTTCTTGGCCATGAAAGTCATAATTGAGTCCTTCATTTTATTTCTTCATTAATTCTTACTGTGGGGTACACATTACACATTTTAAAAAGTTTGAACATTTAGGCTTTTTTTTAAATACAATGTCACACTAAAATCTGCAGAAAAATGAGGCAATTATCATGATTTAAAAATACTTTGGCACATAAATTACTTTCTTACCTATTCCTTCATGAAACAAGACACCAGATTCTCTCTCAAATGTGCCAGATTATGTTTAAAATCTTGTCAAGTGCAGCTTCTAGAGTCTGTCTGAAACCCCCAAAGTGACAATCTGGACAGATGCATATTGATTAATACAGACACCATTTAGACATGGTTGAAAGTGGTGCTAAAATGGAGCATCCTTTACTTGTGTTATTCAAAGACCCTAGAGTAAACAGCTGTTCAGCTGGAGCTAACATTTAGGCAGCGCCTTATTGGTTTGTTTGAATGTCATCTTGAGACACTGGCTCTCGGCCAGCCAACTTTTATTTATCCAACCATATTACTCAGCCATGTTTTATTTAATACCTCAGAAATTCCCTCTGTGATTGGCAGCTCTGTTAGCAGGGCATGTACCGTGACCAGCACCTTCACCCACACTGAAATGACTCCAGCCTATTCTCACAGCACTTTGGCTCACCTAAATCTGTCTTCTTGTTTTAGGATCAGCAGCTGAATGCTTTTGTTCCTGATACAGCTGTGCTCAGAGAGTCAGCACTGGATTTCCCTTAGAAATCTCAAGAAAAAAAAATCAAAGATGTTCCTACCTGACAATTAGAATGTCTGAACAGGACAAAGCAATCGCTAATGACCTAATGAACAGCAGTAATGACTTCTAACCCCACCCTTGCACTTACAGTGTTGTAAATTAAATGACTAGCAGATAAGCAGCTTCACATGTCCCATGATTGATTTTCTATGTAAAGCAGGTAAATGATTAAGGCTGGGGCTAAATTTCAGTTTATCAGGACTTATTTATAGCTGTATAAAAAAGCCACAGGCTTCGTTCATTTAAAACATTTCTAATTCATTAAGGGATTAAGTTATGAATCCAGTTATTTGAGGGATGAGAAGATCTGTTAATTATTGACCCAGTAAAAAAATATACAGGTGCATCTCAATAAATTAGAATGTCGTGGAAAAGTTCATTTATTTCAGTAATTCAACTCAAATTGTGAAACTCGTGTATTAAATAAATTCAATGCACACAGACTGAAGTAGTTTAAGTCTTTGGTTGGTTTAATTGTGATGATTTTGGGTCACATTTAACAAAAACCCACCAATTCACTATCTCAACAAATTAGAATATGGTGACATGCCAATCAGCTAATCAACTCAAAACACCTGCAAAGGTTTCCTGAGCCTTCAAAATGGTCTCTCAGTTTAGTTCACTAGGTAAGCTACAAACATTCACAGCCAAAGAAGCTGGCTGTTCACAGAGTGCTGTATCCAAGCATGTTAACAGAAAGTTGAGTGGAAGGAAAAAGTGTGGAAGAAAAAGATGCACAACCAACCGAGAGAACCGCAGCTTTATGAGGATTGTCAAGCAAAATCGATTCAAGAATTTGAGTGAACTTCACAAGGAATGGACTGAGGCTGGGGTCAAGGCATCAAGAGCCACCACACACAGACGTGCCAAGGAATTTGGCTACAGTTGTCGTATTCCTCTTGTTAAGCCACTCCTGAACCAAAGACAACGTCAGAGGCATCTTACCTGGGCTAAGGAGAAGAAGAACTGGACTGTTGCCCAGTGGTCCAAAGTCCTCTTTTCAGATGAGAGCAAGTTTTGTATTTCATTTGGAAACCAAGGTCCTAGAGTCTGGAGGAAGGGTGGAGAAGCTCATAGCCCAAGTTGCTTGAAGTCCAGTGTTCAGTTTCCACAGTCTGTGATGATTTGGGGTGCAATGTCATCTGCTGGTGTTGGTCTATTGTGTTTTTTGAAAACCAAAGTCACTGCACCCGTTTACCAAGAAATTTTGGAGCACTTCATGCTTCCTTCTGCTGACCAGCTTTTTGAAGATGCTGATTTCATTTTCCAGCAGGATTTGGCACCTGCACAAAGATCACCTAGTTAAAGTCAGCACAAAGCAAAAGCAACTGCTTCCAGAAACAAGTATACATCTTTTTCCCCTTCAGTGAATTGGTTTTTCCATTTGTTCTGACTGTTACTTTAGCTGAAAAAGCAAAAAAAAAAAAAAAAAAAGTGTAGTTTTCAGGTGTCTCCTGCATCACTATACATGTTTGCACCTCTGCTGAAGATGAATGAATGTCTTAGAGACTCGAATGTAATTCATTTCAAACAGTGACAGTATAATAAACATGAAATTAAGTGCACGTTTGTTAGAGCAAGAGCAGGCTCACGATCAGTTCTCTCAATGTGGACAACTAATCTCTGTGTATTCAGGATGCTGCAAGTTAATCCTTCATTTTCATTAAATCCCCAAGAAACAAAGCAATACAATGCACCACTTTTAACCATATATATGTTTTAGGTCTGGGCCTGAGCAGTCAAATTAATATATTGTCCATACTAGACAACCAAGTCTGTTTTATTTTACTCACATAGTGGAACTGAAACAGGGGCAGGGTTTTGCATGCTGCTTGCATTCACATCAGATTTGATTCTCTAAGGTACATGTAGTGTGAAAAACATTGTGCAGCTTTGTTGTTCCATTGAAAAGCAGTTCGTCTGAAGCCAGAAGATACTGCTTCAAGGCATCATTATGAGATCAGGTTGTCTGTCCAATAATGTGAGGATACACAAGATCATTGATCTGTTATTGACTGATACACCTCATTGACAATAATTACCATCATTCATTGACCTTCATAAGGGAAATAATTTTTGACAGTTTCACTCGTCGCACACAGATATGTGTATGGTCTTTGAGAAATACCACATTTCGTTCAAATGTATTCAAGCTATATAGAGGAATAACAATAAAAGCCCACCTAATTGACTTGACTTTATTCACCCTATTTGTTTTGCTCGTAGCTTCAATGTGATTTATATTTACAAGATTCCTGTGGATGATTTTGTGCACATAAATGGTGTTGGTATGCAAAAGTGTAGTGTCAGATCTATATTAAGTTCATTTTCCAAATACCTGAAGTCAGTATCACTGTGATGTACAGTGGATATAAAAAGTCTGCACAATTCTCCTGTTAAAATTGCAGGTTTTTGTGATTTAAAAAATGAAACCAAGGTAGATCATGTCAGATATTTTTTCCACCTTTCATGTGATATAGCAACCAACAAAATGCAAGTGAAAAACCAATATAAATGTATATATTTGCTTATAGTAACGATGATCTATGCACGTCTAACGTTTTGGAGATTCTTTTGTACCACTCTCTGATCAATACCTTTTGACAATGAGATCCTGTACATGCTTTGTAAGCTTTTCAGCTAAATGTTGTTAGTTGCTATATCACATTAAAGCTGGAAAATGATCTGACATTTAGCTTGGCTTCATTTTTTATATTGCAAAAACCTGCAATATTATAACAGGGGTGTGTAGATTTTTAATATCCACTGTAGATGCAAACATGCAAGACTCTTCCTGCTTGAGACAGGGTGTGGGGTTTCTTTTTTTCGCCCTAATGCTGGCTGCGAAATCATTTTGGTTTTTAAATAGCTTCAAGTAAGATTACCATATACGCTTCTGCATTAGAATTTGTCCCACTAGCAGTTGCCTCAGGTTTGTTTTTGCAGCCACGCTTCTCAATACCATAAGTAAATCTTACTTCAATTAAGCATTTCTGTCAAGGTTTTCAAATCCAACTATCAAGTACACCACATCTGGGTTCTGTTGTAAATCTCAGCACACCTGCACCAGGTAATCATTTCTTGATTATGTGACTCGGGACTGATGGAAGTTGGAGTAGTTTTATTCTGGCTAGATTAGTTGAGGACTGGAGGGCTTGTATAAATTGCTCACCTCTATTTGTTAGCTAGCTGTCACATTATAAAGGCACTATTATGGTACAGTAATATGCTTGGGGGTATAAAATGACTCAGGGAGAGCTGTGTGATTGAAATAGCACACATTTACCACGAGGGAGAAGCCTTTCTATATTAACTGGGAGAGAAAAGCTGATTACCATCACTGGCGTTTTTATCACTACAGCCAGGGCGCTTTATTCACATTGACGAATACAAACCCAGAATTTAAACTAACTTTATCACTGTTTACTCTGTAAAGCCAGTTTTAGGCTATGTGATTTCAGGTGTTAAAAAAAAAAAAAAAAAAAAAAAAAGAATTATTTTCACTATTTTTCTCCCCAATTTGGTCACCTGCCAATTCCCATCCACCAGTCAGCTCTCCCCTATCATATGACAGCTACCAACTGGGAAGGGTGAAGGCTTCATCCAAGACACCTGAACCACAGCCACGTCAACCACAGTTTTTCCAACTACTGCTCATACCCCATAATCACAGCATTGTACACAAGGAGGAAAGCACTATCTGCCCTGTTCTGCAGACATGTGCTTATAGAAACCCACAAATGGATAGTGTCGCTGTGATGGACAGGAGAGAGAGAGTGATCCCTCCATCCCTCCCACCCAGAGAGCACGGCCAATTTTCCTTCCTTCCTGGTGGAGGAAACCTGCGAAGCACAGGGAGAACACACAGGGCGGAGGCGGGATTTGAACCCCCAATCCTGGAGGTCCTAACCACAGTGTGCCCCCTCACGTGAAATTTAAAAGACATATTCAGGACAAGATTATGAGGCTGTGTGCAAAGTTTATGGTTTACTCAAGGGGGTGGGGTGATGACTATTGAAGGCTGGGTTACTTAAAAACATGGCTACCATCAGTCAATCAGGTTTCAGCGAGGATTTTACAGGGTTAGCATTAAGCTACTGTAACAAAACCTGAACAGTATGTTTATCTATTGTCTCTTTAGTGTTCGTTGTAACATGGCAAGGACTGGCCACTAGGAGACACTACTTGTGAAGGGTGCTTTGACCCTGCAGATCGCTACTCGTGGTTATATTTGTCTGTGATCCATGCCCCTGCTTTCTGTGTTAAGATTTTATGTACTCTAAGTTTGCATTGTTTTCCAGTAAGTCAGTGCTAGCAGGAGACCTTTAAATGTAGATTTGCATTTCTGTTGCCAGAAAATCCTATAGTGTAAGCAGATATTTTAGAGAATATAAAACTTGGGGAGTTGCCTAATTATGAAAGAACATCAGAGTAGGCTTCTAGCTGACTGTGAAGCAAAAAGGGTCAAGTCAGCTTTAAGTGGGTATAAAAAAATAATAAATGGAAATTAGGCATGAGACGATGCACTAAAGCCACCATACGAGACATATCCCGATTCAGGCTTCACCAGACGATATTGACGAGACTAAACTGACACAAAACATTATATTTTAAATTGTAATACATTTATTTTGTAATGACAACAAACCAAACCACTGCAATATCTACACTACACCAGGGGTGTCAAAATCAAATTCTGCCTGGGCCACATCAGCATTTTTGGCTGATAGGGCCAAAATCAAAGTTTATAATTGATTTTATATGTATTTTTTAAATGTATTTTTTATTTATCATACACTATTAACTGGGGGCATGGTGGCTTAGTGGTTAGCACGGTTGCCTTGCGCCTTTGGGGTTGGGGGTTTCCTCCCCCAGTCCAAAGGCATGCATTGTAGACTGATTGGCATCTCTAAATGGTCTGTTGCGTGTGATTGTGCCCTGCAATGGGTTGCCACCCCGTCCAGGGTGTCCCCTGCCTTGTGCCCCAAATCCCTTGGGATAGGCTCCAGGCTCCCCAACAACCCTGTGTAGGATAAACGGTACAGAAATGGATGGATGGATGGATATTCTATTGACTAACACTAATAATCTATAGGCTCTGAAATTATAAATAGGATGTCTCTGAGATTTTGTCTCATGCCTAATGATAACTATGTTTTTATACTTCTACAGATTCGGATTAGTTGTTTAGAGGCTCTATATTTCTATGCCAGGATCATATTTAGATGTCCTCTGGAAATCAATCATAAGACGTTTTGCTTACAATTTTTCATACTCACTGAGTTCACTTGTGTCCATCCGTGGTGAGACATGAAGCCAAACTGAGCTTATCCCAAAGTTTCCTGCCATCAGTGAATTGCAGTGTGTCCTAGCATAGTTGAAATGCTGGCACGGATATCAAAATATTCAGTTAAACTAATCAGTTCCACAAGAGTGCATTACGATGAGGTGAGCAGACGCTCAGGTGGCATCGTCCACTTTGTTTAAATCACTAAAGTAATTCCTCTTTATTACTGAGCCCTAAAAAGACTTGATGTATGACCAAAGAAATGCTATTAGTTAAAGAAAATGTAGAACTTCTCAGCTTTAAACGAGTGAATTTTACCCCGAATGGATTTCAGTATGGAAGCATGCCTTTTAGCGCTGCTATACTATCCCCTTGTGGTAAAAAAAGATTAAATCTGAGGTTCATTCCCTGGTCTTCTGATTCTATTTGATGAAAAAGGCCTCTTATACAGAGACAAGCATCTGCCTAAAGCTTTTTTCTTTTAAAGACATATCGATTTTTATGTATTATGAAAGCAAAGTGTGTTCTGTAGCATTCTTGTAGTTGCTCTGTGGAGCTGGGCCAGATTACCTGATTTAATTTGTGAGTACACTCCGAGTCGAACCATATGGTCGGGTATGCCACGTCTCAAATGAGAGCTAATAAATGATTGGTAGAAAATGTGCCTTCAGTTGCACAGTCCTACTGCACTCACAACAGCAAAGCCGATTTTATTTCAAGGAATAAAACACAATGGGTGAACTGTTATAGGAAATTAATCAATGACTGGGTGGTGTGGTCACCACAGAATTAATTAAGCTGTTTATAGCAGCACATCCCATAGTGCTTTATTCCGCAGCAATTTGCCAATGATTGGGGGTTTGAATGCTGCCTCTGGCCTGCATGCATGGAGTTTGCATGTTCTCCCTGTGCTTTGGGGGTTTCCGTCAGGTACTCTGGTTTCCTCCCCAGTCCAAAGACAGGCATTGTAGGCGGATTGGAATTTCCAGATTGTCCGTAGTGTGCGATAGTGGCCTGCAATGGGTTGGCACCCCGTCCAGGGTGTCCCTCACCTTGTGCCCCGAGTTACCTGGAATAGGCTCCAGGCTTCTGTTCATAGTTACATTAAATGTTGTGGAACGTCCGTGAAATGAATTCATGTGACTGACACTGACATTATAACAGCTCTAAACAGTTGTTTTCTCACCAGCCTCTCTTTTTTAATGGCACTTGAAGTTAACACGACAAAATTAATACAACTTGCTATGTTTACTGATAAACCACAAAGCACAAAGTCTTCTGTCCTGAAGAAAACTTTAACGAACAGCTTCACCTCTGACTGTTACGAAGCACTTACTCTGGGGACCTCTCCATACAGAAAGTTGTGATTTGCCTTGCAGCCAATA
Organism: Cranoglanis bouderius; assembly: GCA_023630585.1. Taxonomy (NCBI): domain Eukaryota; kingdom Metazoa; phylum Chordata; class Actinopteri; order Siluriformes; family Cranoglanididae; genus Cranoglanis; species Cranoglanis bouderius. The sequence continues at coordinate 11,281,742 of CM042536.1, read as the reverse complement.
TATTTGTGCTGCTATATAAAATGAATCAACATATTCTGAGTAATCCGAATGGAGAATTTGACAGCGCTGTAGTATAATGTGCTTTATTGTTGCCATAATTTATTGTCCAGTATGCATTCTGATACTTTAATTTGCATCTTTGGCTAGATAAACCTCCGTATTGTACGTTGTATAATGAAAACAGAAATCGTACCACCTCCATCTCCAGCTCTCCAACAAGTGACAAAACACTTATGGAAGGAGAGCTGAAATTTAGTGTGATTATAGGATCGACTCTTGCTGAAAGCTCTCTATTGCAAAACTCATCAAGCATTTTTTCCCATTCGAAAACAATCATGCACAGGCTGATAGGTTAATGACAGTTATCATGACATTTTCAGGATTGTTGTGCTGCTGAACAAACTGATAGTTTCCCTGATGCTTGCCTCTCTAAACCATAAGGGAACGTCTCTCTCTCTCTTGTTCCCTCTGTCGTTTTCTGTATCCCGTCTTTTTGTGGCCAATCTTCTGTGAACCAGAAATTTTGGTCATATTTGCTCTTGTGGTATTTTTCTTATATAATAATGTTTTTCAAGAAAGAAATTCTGTACTATTGAGTTAGCTAATTCTTTACTTATAGATTTTTTGAGTACATACTTCTAGGTTTAATTGACTTGTTATTATGGATTTGCAGTCAACTTTAGAATTATTGGCACCCTTCATGAAAGGGAGCATGCTAGATATTCCCTTCAGTGCACAGTGCATTTCCCAGTGCGACGAGAGCTGCATGTGAATTTACTGTACTGTATGTTTGACGTGTTTTTGTTTTGACTTTGTCAATTCACATTTTACGAGTAGAGGTGTGTAAAATTAGATATAAGCATCTTTATTTTTAGTTTCAAATGGTCTAACATAGTTATTTAGCTTTTTACCCCTTAGTCCCTTACTCTTCCTCTCCTTATCCAGACAGATGTGGGTTCAGAGGCGAGACAAGACAAGCAGCACACGCACTCACACACACACACACACACACACACACACACACACACACACACACACACACTGGTGGTATTTCCACTAATTTGTATTTTAAATATGTAATTAATGCATTAACACCATACCAACACCCTACCTGTAACTTTAGTGACCAAAAGGACATTCTTTGGCACGTTTAGTATTATTATTATTATTATTATTATTATTATTATTATTATTTGTATTTTTTAGATTGTAAAAAAGCCAGATATCAAAACATTATGACATTCCTTTCCACTAAAGTTATAAAGACCCTCACACACACACACACACACACACACACACACACACACACACACACACACACACACACTTTCAATGATATTTTTGTATTTTTTGTATTTCATTTTAATGGACTTGTATATTAAATCCATAAATAATGCTTAGCTGACACTGTAACATTAACCTTTTAGTTTTCAGAAAAAGCTTCTCAAAAAAGTTTTCAGAAAATCCTTCATTGCGATCAGCCAAAGGTTGGTCACAGCCATTGCTTTTCGTTAGAGCTCTTTCTTTCTCCTCTTAAACACTCACTGTCATAATAAGGTTCCTCGACGGATAAATTGACAATGAAATGTTACATATTTACATTTATTCATTTAGCAGACGCTTTTATCCAAAGTGACTTACAAATGAGGAAATACAATCATGAGGACATTCTGTGCCTACAAATGTAAATGACATAAATGTCACATATGCACACGCACAGACATGCGCACACACACACACACACACACACACACACACACACACACACACACACACACACACACGCACAAAGCCCTATACTGGGAATAAAATGCCCCAGGCAAAGGTTCAATTAAGGAATCTTATTACGATACTGAGAGCTATTACTCTTTAGGAGAAGAAAGAGCTCTAATGAAAAGTGGGAGAATGTGATCCCTGGACATTTTTGATTTATATTTAAGAAAAAATCCACACATTACCACTAGCTTCTAAATCCTAGTTACATGTGAGCACAAGCATGTGTTCCTAACCACAAGCAGAAATTCAGATCTCTTGACTTAATTAGCATCACTCTGTGCTGTAACTTTGTTACGGCTCGCCGAAAGCTGCAGGAACCCACTGAGCTGACATCTGTCCACCAACACCCTGAAAATGCCACTGCTTTTCCTCTATGTCTCCAGAGCAGACTGGAGGAATTGTACTGGCTGTGCGGCATCAGAGATTTATTCTAATTGCAGCGAGAACGATGAGACGTCCTTTTACTTATTTGGAGGTCAGACTGCAACGTTCAGTGAGTTTTCTTTCTCCTAGGAATAATCAGTTCTGTGCAGCCAGGACCCATTAGTGTCTACAAAAATTTAGCAACAAAGCCTGAATACAAGTGTTTGAACACTAAAGATTAACTTGTCCTTCAGAAAGCATGTTATGAAGATCTTAGTCTGCTTAAGAAAGCAGGTAGTCAGTTCACATTCTGGATGCCATAAGAAGTGGAGTTTGTAAGTCCAAAATAATACCAAGTCCTTTAGGCTCATTTAGGAATGTGCATCAAGCCGATGCACAGTGAGAAAAAATAAATAAAATGAAAAAAAAAAAAAAAAAGGGTTGGGAAGCTTGGGAACATGGAACCCCTTCAATATGCTGTAAATGAGCATATCATTCTCTATCAGTTACCTAAAACTAATAGCTCCTCTATGCATGTTCATGCTCTAAAAGTAAAATGACTCTTGGACATCTTGGACATATAGGCTTTGCTGTTGAGTTTAGTGCTGCATTTGTATTCTGTGCCCATAACCTACAAAATACTGTCTAGGTACTGCTGATATGTGCTTTTGTTCTAAATTTACATGATTGCTAAAAATGGTAGATTATACTGCTAAGCATCAAAATACTTCATCACATAGCCTCAACTGTTTAACATCAAAAAAAAAAAAGAGAAAAAAAAGATGTTTGCCGTAAGCTTGTGCTTGTTTGGCTTCTAAAACAGCTTTTAAAAAAGACTTAAGATGATTTAATTCTTTAGTGGATGCAGCATATGGTAATTCACCATTAATATTGTTGAAAAAAACATGAACGCATGCAGTTTGATTCCAGTTTTTGTTTTGTTTTTTTTGTTTTTTTGCATAAAACAAATTAACCTTTCAGTTCTCCAGCTAGATCCCTCCCGGTTCCCATTTGGTCATGACTGCAGAATCAGGTAAAGCTGCCATCGGGGGTTGGGGGGTTGAACATAATAAATAAGTACATTGTAATACTGTGAAAGTCTATAGACACTTTGGATGTATTCAGAAGGTTGAAGTTTTCATGTCCATTGTGGAAACATTCAATTACATTTAGTAGTTGTAATAAATTAGACATCGCCTCTGGGAGATAAGGGCAGTGTAGCTTTGTTGGCCGCCTATTTGACCAGGATAATATTCTTTACTGCCCTTGACAACATACTTTATGACCTGCCTAAGTGCCTGAGCTGGGAGTAGATAATGAAATTGTGTTTAGAGTATCTCCATTTCTCTCCTGTTTAATCCAAGAGAAATATCACAAAACCTTTCCATGTAATGAGAGAGGAAGGTCTGAATCAGCAAAGGCCTCTTGGTAATTATAGGATGAAGGTAAAAGGCAGAAAAACATGAATTTGTTCATCGTGTGGGCTAGACAAACTTTTGATGATTATAGCAATTTTCACTCATTAGCAGCCTATAACAGAGCTGGAATGTATATTTGTACATTTACCAAAAAAGAATGAAATAAAATCATTCTCATTGCCGTATTTCTGTTGATTTCGCCCCATAAAAATATCGTCCGTGCTGTTTTCTTTTTAAAATATTATAGAATATTATATCTAAGTCAATGACTGAGAGTGACATCACAGTGAATTGAAATCAAACTATTTCTGTACAGTGCCCATTGGTACAAACAAATGACATGAATTTGGTTTATGTCATTTCTATTTTTATGTCAGATCTATTGTTTGGTTTGAAGTTGAAGTAAGGAATAAAGCGCAATGGGAATTGCTGTTGTTGGAAAATAACCAACGATGGGTTGGTGCCCCACAGTTACAGCACCTACTGAAGTGTATATTTATTCCTCTTATAGCAAATTTGTCAACGATTAAAATGTTTTTATTAAATCAGAAATGTTTAGGACAGAAACCTTTTTTATTAGTTTTTATTACTTTTAATGTTGTGAAACTTCCATTAAGCAATTTAGTTCTTGTTACCACTTAAAGTCCCCATGAAATCAAAGTTTTTTAGTATAAATACGTTAGCCTTAAGGTTATATATAAGCTAGTGTGCTCCAAAACAATGACAAAATTTGCATTTAGAAGATATATGCGTTCAAAACTTACAGTCTCTCTCTACCACCAATATGAATCAACAATTTTGGTGACATCACTCTGCACTTCAGCTTCTCATCAGATTTTCTGTCCAATCAAATGCTCGTTAGAATCTGAAGTGTCCCGTCCCCAACAGTTGTAAGTTTCCCAGCTGTGAGGTAAGCTAAACGCTATTGGCTATTATTGGAGCCACTCGATATGTCCCGCTCTGACTCCCTGTTTCAGTGGAAATCACGTCAACACATGGAATAATGATGCGTGTACATCATAGGAACTTTAAATTATAGTTGCTATGACACTTGAAGGAAGCACAAATTCCTTTGTCCTGAAGACTTTCCCATTGTTACATACTGCTGACACTGGCACCTCCGTCCAAAAATATTAAACAAATGCTTGTGTAAGTTGTTAACAAGCGTGTTTGAAACGATAACGTATTAGAATGAGCGTACTCATATAAACCTCACCGGTGGCATTATTGTCAGAGCTGCTGTTATAGACAATTAACCAATAACTTCTGACTAATCAGAACTGACAATCAACAGTGCTGTGGTATAACAGTTGTGTCTCTCGTGGTCTGGAGCTACAACTAGTTGCAGACGTTCTTGAATCAAATGCTCACCTTGCTGCATTGTCAGCTCAGAGTCACAGAGTGTCTCTCATTTTCAGCTCAGTTTAACGTCTTTTGTGCCTTTCATAGAGAGAGAATGAAAGGAGGAGTGAGAGGAGTGTGTTCTAATCCGGACTACCTCTTCACGGCGCGTGACAGAATAAAAAAGCCCCTGTCACATCTGGAAGAGCCATCCAGTCGACCTGAACATAAATTGTCACCATGTGTACGAATGAAGCATGTCAGCGGGTCCACTGTGGTTTCACACTGCTGCTGGAATTTACTGGTGTTGGAAAGGCTCGTGATTAAAGCCTTGTGATTCTACATATAGCATCAGAAAAGCCACACAGGGACAGTAATATTACACAATAATACAGTAATATTTTGTATTATATTATTTTATTGACAACTGGTAACTGAAAAGGTAGATGGCAGCGTTAAATCTATTAATAACTCAGCATTGAAACTATTATGATTGAGCAATGTATTATAGCATAGATGGCATAATAATCATGATAAGGGGCAAACTATTATATACTGTATACACACACACACACACTTTAAGACAGACAGGTGGCTGTATTCGCTGCATTAAATTTTTTTAAAAATTGTTTCACATACATACTGCTCTGTTGGCTTCATGCCGTATTTCCTCTGAATACCAGACATGTTAAACAGAAAAGCTGCAATCCTTCCTTTCAAATGAGACATCACTAAATGTATGGTTTTGTTCTTGGTCGTTTTATCTTGTACTTTGATTGGACAACATATGCTTAGTCTTTTTTTCTAGTATTTCTGTTTCTAGCATCTCCTCCGAAGGCATTTTAGGGGGAAAACTATGATAAAAGTATGATGATAAAGTAAGTAATTCACTTTGTTCGTGTTTATTACTGTACATCAGTGACTGTATTTCACATGCATCTTCTCGATCACTGCTGATGATGTGTTACAGATGTGTCAGTGAAGCTTAGCCCCAAAATCTAGCAGGTGTCTCACTCTGTGTAATTAGCTGACATGACTGTCACTGATATGCACCGTGAATCTACAGTCTGAGCTGCAAAGAAATAAACCCCAGCCTTATAAATTACTGTGTAATTTTCTTATGAATTTCCACAAAAATACAAAATAATCAGTTTGTTAACAACAAATAATCTGGTGTGGAGGCCAAAAGTGAAATTGTATATTGATATATTTTTATCTTTGAAAGACAGGCAGGCTTAGCCCTGCTATCCGAGTTATACCAATCACCCCGGTACTATTTGATTCTCGAATGCTCTTTTTGATTATATTAAATGATACAGCATGCGGCTACTTGAGTTCCTATGCTTAAACCTGTATGAGAAGATCTGTAATAAATGCAAAGTGTGAAGTGCTATAAACACATAAATAGTTGAGCTTGTTTTCTTGCCGTTATCTGCTTTAGCTTGGTTAAGGTCATTCCCCGAATAACCCTCCACTAATAAATGCGCTCTGCCTACAGAAACAGACGGCAGCAATAAAGGAACCCCATAGAGACTGTGGTTTATAGAAACGACACATGTGGACAAAAAGTTGCCTTAGAGCTGCAGGCAGCCTGGGTATTGTGCCGATAATGCCTCACAGAGGTGAGCACGTCTTTTTTTTGTGAGGGCTGGAAAAAAAAAGCAACTAGGTGGAGTCGATACCAGCAGGAGGCTCTTTCTGCATACACCCCCACTGCATGCACAAGTGAGAATGGATGAATGTGATTTGGTGCAGGTATACGAAGCTGAGCATGTTGCTGCAGAGGTGAGAAATAATGAGCTCCTCCTGCTGAGCTCTTCTCTCTCTCTCTCTCTCTCTCTCTCTCTCTCTCTCTCTCTCTCTCTCTCTCTCTCTCTTTCTCTCTCTCTCTTTCGTGCTGCTCCTTCTTCCCAGACTGAGGTCTGTGCTGTATTGTTCTACACGAGTGGCACAGGTTCATAATTCTTAATTCTGTTGAGCATTAAATTACCTGTGATGGCTGGGGGAATCCCTCGAGGAAGCCTTGTGACAGCTTCATTCGTGGCCTCCTTAATGCCACGCGTCTGCTCTATCTCTGGCTCAATCCTCAAAAGCGCCATAAAATTCCTCAACCAAGACATATTACAGTGTTGCGCGGCAAGTTTTTTCAGTTCGGGCCTCTCTTGCTAACAAGTGTTTAGTGGACCTAATGAGCCGAGTGACATGTACAACACAGTGTTAACATTCGGACACTGTTAACATTGGGTGATCCACACGCTTAATAAAGCACACTGTGTCTCTCTGGTGTCCGATTTAGTTTTCTGCTCACCAAATGTACGTTTCAGTAAAAACAGAAACAAAATAAAGAGAGAGAGAGAGAGAGAGAGAGAGAGAGAGAGAGAGAGAGAGAGATCCCTGAAAAAGCATCTCAGCTGCATTGTTTTGTTGTGCACGCCTCACTGTGCTAGAAGGCAAGTAAAGAGAAAAGCTCTTTGACCCATACTCTGAATACATCTCAAGGCTCATTGTTTATTCTGTTGCAGAAATCGAAAAGTATGAAGGGGACGAGCTGAGGAAAGACGGCGAGGTGAAGAAATACCTGGATGTCATCAGCAACAAAAACATCAAGCTGTCAGAGAGAGTGCTTATTCCTGTGCAGCAGTACCCAAAGGTAACATTCACATCCCACAGTGCTCCGTTTTGAGGATAATTACATGAGTAATGACTAATGACTAATGGTGCGCCACCTAAATCAACAGTATGCTTGAAAGTAGAATTTCCCTTATATTCTGGGTTTTTCTTTCCTAATTGCCGGTTCTTAATTGCTGTATAATCTCTATATCATACCTCCTGTCTTTATACTACATATTTCAAGAAACATACCACAAAAGATGCTTCATCTCAGCACTCTGATGAAAGACAGCGCCATTCCTGTTTCCCCGTGTGCATCCTGTTATTACGAGAAAATTATGTTTTTCATTAAACCTTTTTTGCCAGCTAGATCCCTTTACACTTGCTCGGATATGGCAGCTTCTCTGCACCCTTGCGGCTGTACATTAAATTATTTGTGCCGGGAGCTAAAGAGGCAGGAAATCGTTTTATCTACCAGCACTATCAATTTTGTGTCCTGTTACTGTTTATGCTTGAACGGAGAAACTGGCAGACCCCCACCTCCCCCTTCCCCCACTCACCCATGTGGCTCAGTGTCTCACTCTATAACATCTCGAGCTCCTTTATACCCATGCAGCAGCTGAGCGCTTGAAATCTGTTATCAAACATAACAGTTTGGGTGCTGGAGGGATTCTGTTTTATAAACTCGTAAATATTAGGGGAAGATGTATGAAATAGATCCCGCCTTATTTGAATCATATGCAATTGTATTACAGCGTTAAGTATTACATGACTGACACTCAGAGGAAAATATAGCTTTGTGTAACTTTGTTCCTTTGCCAGTATTCCAGTCTACACTCCAGCTGAGCCGTCAAACTCCCTGAGAAGGCCATAATCTGTATTTTTATGCTTGGAGAAGGCATCAAGGCAGGTTTTATGTACAATGTGTAAAGCAGAGATATGGCATGCTTTTGAATTGCTGTGATGAGTGGTGTTAGTGTATACCACATGGGTGGCAAAGTGATACAGATAATCATGCAAATCCTGAGACCTTACAAAGGTGAGATTTATAGCTATTAATATTTATACATGAGCAGGAATGCTGTGTTAAGATCTGTATCAGCATTTTAGAAATAAGCTACTATCTGAGGAATAAGTGAGAAAATAATAATAATAAAGTAAGCAAAGAATATGTTACAGTCTGGGAAAACAATTGCACATAAACAGTGTCCTCTATCAAATCGAATAATCTCATCCTGACACTAAAAAATACGGTTATTCAACTAAAACTTTTACATAAAGGTCTGGATAAGCAGCTAACATGACTAACATGACTAATTACATTTTAATGCTTAACTATTAAATATTATAAATAAGACAGTTTGGAACAGTTATGTCAGGCTTCATGTTACCACTTTTGATTAGCACCATATGTAAATTCTGAACAAATAAGAATTTGATGCAGGGAGAATAAACACATATTTCTTTGTCCATCATTTTTTTCCCCCCTCCCCAAACCATGTCCTTTTGCAAATCAGACCACAGAGGGTAAATAAAATGAAAAATCTGTGAAAGTAAGAAAAAAAAACCCCTTTCTGACAATGTTTCTGGACATGTAGCTAGACTCTGGTCTGATGAACTGCCTGCAGCTAAACAATTTACATAACTCATGTGATTAGATAAGCCAGAAGATCTGCAACAGAAGCTGTGACGGTTCATGTTTAGAAAATTGGAGTAGCTTATCTATGTTTTTTACTACTTCGTTCAATCTACTGAAGTACTTTCCTGGGTCTGTGGTCCTCTGGTTTATAACCCCTACTATAGAGATTAATATAGCAAAAGAAAAAAAAATGCCCAGACAGTTTTTTAATAACTAAAACATCAAAACTTAATTTGGCCAAAATTTGTTCTGGCCATTCTGATATTGCTTTCACTGATATAGTGTATGAATAAATACAGTACATTATTAGGAACTGTCCTAAAGGCATAGCAAGTAATTAATTTCTCTGTTACAAGCAAAAGAGGTTATTTTAATTTAATTTATTTTATTTATTTATTTTTTTTACAGTTATTAGATCACATTTGTCTCCACCTGCTCTCCATCTATTCCAGTAACTACATTCATAGACAGCCTAGGTCTGTTTTAGACCCCTAATATGTATAGTGCACTTCCCAGATAAGAAGCAATGAACACTTATCACAAGAAGGGATCCGTGAGAATCCTCCACCTGTTATACCTGCTCACATTCTGGCTTACTTGTTCACTGTATCTAAAGAATAAAACACAGTAGTCCAGTCAGACATAGCCAGATTTGTGGATTCACAGAAACACACACACACACACACACACACACACACACACACACACACACACACACACACACACACACACACACACACACACACACACACAGACACACACATCTATAAAAGTGTAAACATCGTAACTGTAGCTGATGAGAAATCAGGATTATCCACAAAACTTATTTTGAAAATACAGATAATGCTTTCCAGATATGATAGCTATGTATGTATGTGTTATACTATAGCAGATCTAATAAATGCTTTAATAGGTATTAAATCTGCATGTTTTCCAGAAGTGGCAAAAGTACACAGATATCTAATTGAAAGTAAAGAGAAAATGTTGTTCTTCCCATGATCTTCAGGAAATTTGGATGATGCAAAGTCCTGTTGAAGATGTGACTTGTTGAATATTCCAGATAGAGGTGAATGGACATAAAAATAATACAGTTTTATCGGTTTTGAGCGGTTGAAGAGGGTTGAGAGTTTCATTTCAGTGGATACTCTAGCACACAGCAACAGATGTCAAAATGAAGAGTGAGGGATCAGACAGGACACATAACAGTGACAATCAAATGTCTGTCACTGCACTGAAAAATGGGCCGTGTCTGTTTTTTTCTTTTTCTTTTTTTAGATAGAGGTCTAAAGTAGGTCATTTTGTTGCTGGTTAAAAAGTTGGTTGCTAACTTACCAACTTTGTTGCTAGATTTATCAACTTTTTAGACCCATTTAGCAACTTTATATAACAAAGAGCCTAGTGACAAATCAAGCAACTTTTCTGAGCAGAAGTAAGCAACTGTCCTGCACTCCAAGCATGACCAATTACTGCTCACTACTGTTTCTCTCAGGCACTGCTTCCTTTTAAACTCTCTTATTGGCTATATTTGCAAGTGATAAAAGTGAGCTATTCCATCTGTATCTTTGGGCCCATTTCCCTCTTACTCATTACCACTATTTTAATTTGTATGCATTTGCTATAGAAATGATTGTATTTAGTAAATATGTAAATAGTTAGTTTCTTGTGCCATGGCCAAATACATCTTCTTTCTATAATAAATAATTTATCCATCCATCCATCCATCCATCCATCCGTCCATCCATCCATCCGCCCAGCCATCCATCCATCCATCCATCCATTTTCTTTCACTTATCCGGCTCCGGATCACAGGGGCATCAGTCTAAACAGAGATGCCCAGACCTCCCTCTCTTTAGCCACCTCGTCCAACTCCTCCATGGGGATACCCAGGCGCTCTCAGGCCAGACGAGAGATGTAATCTCTCCATCTAGTCCTTGGTCTGCCCTGGGGTCTTCTCCGCGATTGACATGCCCGAAACACCTCCCCAGGGACGCCTCCAGGAGGCATCCTAGACAGATGCCTGAACCACCTCAACTGGCTCCTTTAGACTCAGAGGAGCCGTGACTCTACTTTGAGCTCCCCCCAAATGTCCGAGCTCCTCACCCTATCTCTAAGGCTGAGCCCCGCCACCCTGCGAAGGAAGCTTATTTCCGCCGCTTGTATCCACGACCTCATTCTTTCAGTCACTAGCCAGTGCTCATGACCATAGGTGAGGGTTGGGACATACTGTAGATTGACCAATAAATTGATAGCTTCGCCTTTCGGCTCAACTATTTCTTTACCCCGACAGACCGGTACAATGTCTGCATGACTGCTGACGCTGGACCGATCCTTCTATCAATCTCTCATGCCAGTCTACCTTTATTCATGAACAAGAGCCCGAGATACTTAAACTCCTCTGTTTGAGGCAATATCTCATTCCCAACCTGAAGGGAGCAACCCATCCTTTTCTGGGTGAGAACCATGGCCTCAGATTTGGAGTTGCTGACCCTCATCCCAGCTACAAACCGCCCCAGAGCACACTGGAGGTCACTGCTTGATGAAGCCAACAGGACCATATCAGTGTGATCAAATAACAAAGATGCAATCCTGAGGTCACCAAAACAGACACCCTACACCCCTCGGCTATATAGGTCCCTGGATAACCAGAGTGAGAGTCTGTTCTGTATTAACAATGACAGGTCAGACATGGTGCCTGTTGGCCAGGGCTGAACATTGTCACCGATCCTGTTCATAATTTTCATGGACAGATAATAGTAATATTAGTAATGTAATAATAGTATATTATTTTCCATTTTGATAAACCTGTGATAAAATTCTATCCTATTCTAAGTGTCTTCAGAAAATCCTCTCCATGTAAACATTTTTATACGCATCCATGATGATTAGAGAAATATGGAAATTAGTCTGTGACATCATCTGGTGACTTCTAGTGACTTTGAGCATGCATTAGCTACTTTCCCCTGAAAAGAGTTGGCAACACTGGTCAGTTTGTGGCCAAGTGCAGAAGAGAACATTGAGAGTGTAGCGGTAGGAGTGCCCATTTGGAGCAGCTTACTGTCTCGAATAGGGTTTTATCTGTGAGAATGTAATTAATCCTTTTAGGAGACTTGTTTCCTGTCTGTCTGTGCTGGTGCTAAATGAGACAGTCTCTCAGGAAGAGCATCTGTGCTGTGTCTGGGCTGCAGTTGATCTGAGTTTCTTTGATGTTTTTATTAAAGTAGGTTGACTTAAATTCTCACTTTTGCATGAAGGAGTTACGTTCCTCCTTACATTATTCATGTTCACTCAGTTTACCGTGTAGAGGTCCTGTTCGTGATCGGAACATAGTCGAATTTTTTAAACAGCAAACTGCAAACGACATTTTGACCTGTTTATTTTATATTAAAGAACAACTTTGGAAAATTTGCCATATGTTTTTATTTTTAAAAAGCAGCCAGTTGGCTGGAAATGAGTTCACTGTTAAATATCTGTAAAAATAAATAAATAAATAAAATAAAAAATTTATCAATATTTGCCAAGAATAGTTTCATTAGCTTCATGGCAACATGACATATGAGTGAGTGTAATTACAGTGGCTATGGCGTCAGGTTTTGTGCTAATGAACATAAGCCATGGCAGTCAAACCCTCAGGCTTCTGGATGTGAGGAGGATGGGGGCGTTGAAAATCGCTCTCTTTGTGTAGACATGTTTAGCATGCTTTTCCTGAATTGATATCAGCATGTTCCTTGCCTCTTTAGTTTTCCTGACTGTATTATTCAGCATAATTTTTCAAATGACAAGGAATTGGATGTTTAGCAAAAATGAGTGTTTTTGTTGTTTTTGTGCATGATCATTTTAATGGTATGAGGTTTTAACATGTTTGACACAAATATCTGTGTAAACAAGTCGAGTATTATTTGTAACTTCTTATCTATAAAGCATAATTCTGCTAAGGTATTATTTCACATACAAAATAAACTCCTGATGTGCCCAGCAAAACAGTTATAGCATGCTATTGTAAAAGCACATCACTGTTCTTGCTTTGTGTTATCTGCATGCTAATGAACAGTCCAGTGTATGAGTTTATGATATGCTGTAACTGGGTTGTTGAGGCACAGCCAGTGCTCCAGGAGAAATATGGTCCCTGCTGACTGGTGTGTGTGTGTGTGTGTGTGTGTGTGTGTGTGTGTGTGTGTGTGTGTGTGCGCTGCACCAGCAAGCACAGATCCAAGCCATGAGAGTGTTTCACACAACGAAGGAAAGCAGGGTGTGGGGGGTGGGGGGGGGGGTGGGTTGCATGCTTTGCTATATAGTAATATGAAGATACAGTTGCCATGGCAACCACTGTATTAAGATTTAGACAAGGGATTTGGGCGATCCATCAAAGCACTGTTTTTTGCACATCTGAGTGGTTCTGCAAAATTGTTTTATGACCCACCCGTGGTCTTTCCCCCAGTAGACAATGGATGATGTGCTGATCACAGATTTTGGAAAGAAGATACTTGGGGTGTGTGTGGGAAAATGAAAATTGAGATCTACAAACTCAGCTGGGGATTTGAAACCAACTGACTAGCTGGTTTGAATGTGACAAAGAATTCGAATTGGAAATCAGCTCATTTCAGATGTTCGTCTGACTCTGGAATACAGTCTTTACACAGTGCCAATGCACAGCATGTTGATGATCCAGAGCAGTGCAGGGGTTGGGCAGGGAGAGGAGAAAAAGCATGTAATCACTCACATTGGCCTACAGGGATGGAGTGTAAAACTGACAACAGGTGTCCGGAGGAGAGAGAAACATGCATCATCAGCACCTGGATCAAGGCGCTTGCTTCACTGCAGAAATTTAAAGGTTCTCTCTCGCTTGTCAGAGGCTGCTAGCTCAACACGCTTCAAATCTCTATTCACAGAGATCCTCCTCCTTATGAAGGGATCTAGAACCTCAAGGGAGAGATTTGGAGCCTCAAGGCAAGGATTTAAGTTTGAACAAACTTCACAAGTCCACATGAATCTCAATCATAATATGGATTTGAACATGACTCATAGCTTAGGAGAAGACACAAGTGGGAGGTATTCATTATAGGACATAATAAAAAGTCAGATCCTCAGCTGTAACACATTGTTTCACATACAGTATATGATGACAGTCCTGTCATGCCTATTTTTTCTTCCTGTGTAAGTGATAACGGCTATTAAATAGTTTCACATGCAGTATATTCTGAAACAATACTATCTGTCTATCTATCTATCTATCTATCTATCTATCTATCTATCTATCTATCTATCTATCTATCTATCTATCTATCTATCTCTCTGTTTGTCTGTCGGTCTGTCTGTCTGTCTGTTTGTCTGTGTGTCTGTCTGTCTGTTTGTCTCCCTGTTTGTCTGTGTGTCTACCCCATCATAGGGTACTTTACACTCTGCTGTAACTGGACAATGTGGTTTTGTTTACATGCTTAGAGAAGAATGAAAAACTGGGTGGTGTCCATTTTAATCAGTTCCCCACAGATGATAAGCTGAATTTCACAGATTACCCCAAAACATCACAACTGTTTTTGTACTAACTGTTTACTTAACTAAGCCTCCTCTATCCTTTTTAACATGTTTCAGTGATTTCAACACAAATGCATTTTTAGCTACAGTATCATGGGGATTTTCTTCTGTAGCACTTTTTTTCTGCAGAAACACAATTAATCAAAAAACACAATAGTGTCGGTGCTTGTTGTCTCTACAGAGCCTGGTCTTATCAGTTTTCTGTTATTGTGACCTTAACGCAAAGGTTTCAGTAAGCCCTGTGTACCAGAATAATCCTCTTGTGGCCTGTCTGTAGAAATCCCAGCATCCCAACAGAGGGCCAAGCTGGTAAAGGTGTTTAACATAGATAAGGCTGTGAGTGGAGCCCAGCAACACGCCAAAAACAAGACACAGCATTTAAGCAGTTGTAACCCCTTTATGAATTAGAGTGCAGCTGAGGGAAGAGCCTGCTACACTGTTCTCAACAACTGTTTATAAAAACAGAAACATAAGCTCAGATAATGTCTACTAGTAGCAAGTGCCAATTATGTTGTTATAACATATAGTATAATTCACTATCATTGGTGTTTTATTAATAAGGCAGTATGAGCCCGGCTGTCTTTTAAGCTTCATTATTGTGGTGACATCCGAAATTAGCATTGCATGCATAAGTCAGTTCACTGTATGAGACTGACATGAATATCTGGAAAACATGGTAAAAGGAGACCATCACTTATACTAATTTGACCAGAGTATAATTTTATTAATAGTTGTACTAAAGGCCTTCACATCTAGGGTCAATATACAGAAGCCAGTACACCTACTGGCATTTTTGGGAGGTGGGAGAAAACTGGAAAATCATGGAGGAAATCCATGAGGACACAGGGGGCAACATGGACATAAACCCCACACGGTTCACAGCTGTGAACGGCAATTCCACCTGCTGTGCCACCATGCTGCCTGCTAGTAAAACAGTTTTAAATCAAATGTATCACAGTGTGAACATTATAAATTGCACAGCTTTAACACACAACTTCCTTAAAATCAAAAGAGGACTTTGGAATTTAAACCACTATGCATGAATAATCAGTATTGTAAATTATTCAAGATGACTATTAGGAAATCCCATCCAGCTGCTAGACTACAGGCAGCCAGATATTCTAAAATCTGTAATTAGCGACTATCGACTAAGAAAACCCACAACATTGGCTAACACTGTAAAACAGCACAGTGCTGCAGTGGG
Source organism: Cranoglanis bouderius (assembly GCA_023630585.1). Classification (NCBI taxonomy): domain Eukaryota; kingdom Metazoa; phylum Chordata; class Actinopteri; order Siluriformes; family Cranoglanididae; genus Cranoglanis; species Cranoglanis bouderius. Next base: position 11,265,862 of record CM042536.1, on the reverse strand, counting down.
GCTGACTGCCCTTTCCTAATTAGCTCTAATTACCCCCAACCCTAATTATCTCCAATTTTCCCCCATTGACGGAAAAATTCATGACCTAATCCAGCTCCACCTACTGCCACTGCTGCAAACAAATTAGGACCTATTTTCTGAAGTTCATGGCTCACGCACTCAACACAGACATGGTGACTGGCTGTACATAGAATATGCTTCATAAGGCTGCACTCATATCCACAGTCAGTGATGTATCTTATCCTAGTAAAAAACCTGGACTGATATGTTTTCCTCCAAAATGTTCCCATTTATGGGAAATCTAAACATACTGTAATTGGCTGATTTCACCGTCACTTCCTAATTATGTTGGTGGCTAATCTGAGACATAAGGCGTTCTTTTGAGTCCTAACTAATGGGTTGGCTAGCTTGGTTGTATCTATGTAGATTTTGCATTTTGCAAATCAAAATGTAAAGTTTCATTTTCAGATATTGAGGATATTAAATCCAACAAGTATGCTGCTAAAAATGAAGATTTTTCATTTCTGAAAATTTTTGGTCTTCTCTGAAACCATAGGCCAGGAACATAGCTTATGACTAAAAAATGACCTGGATGACAAAAAACCTGCACATAAAATCTCAGTTAATATACCTATCACATTACGTCAAGTTTGGAGAGGAGTAAAGAGCAAAATACAGCAATTTGATTCAGCTGACCAGACTGCAGTGGCTATAATGCACCCAGGATGGTGATATTAGTTCAGGATGGCTTTGTGTACTGCAAAAATAAATAAATAAATAAATAAATAAAAACGTGAAATACAGGCAGTCTGGGATATCTTTTTCTGCCCTGTGTGAATAAGGGTCTTTTAAGGTGACGGCCTCCTGATGGGGAGATAGTCTTAATGTGCTGTTTGTTTACCCAACATCTGTGCTGCCGGCCTCAGCGTTCCAGAGCTCAGCGTGGGTCATGAAATGCGGAGGATTTTCAACACAAAGCTACATCTCCCAGAATACATCTCACTAAATATCTCCCTAAAAACCTTATGCAATTCTCTAATGTCACTGTTATTATCTAATAGCTTTTTTAAACCAAAATACTTTCCATTTGCTTTACTGACTTGGCTCTGGCCTTGAGCAAACTAAAAGTAGTTATCATAAAGAATGAATGTGTCTGTGTATACATTTATTCTTTATAGTAAATGTTAAAGAGTGCCTAATATTCTCAAGAAAAAAAGCAGCTCTGCCTACGTTTCATTTTCTTTAACTTAAGTGTCATAGTGTCTGGCCAAGCTACAGTGATTTTGAAACATTTCAGTTTATTCATAATGCATGAGGGCATTTTCAACAGAGCTGCACTAATGAGATGAATTTGTCATTGGTGTTCACTTTTGACTGTAATTCAGGCACATAGAAACAGCAATTCATAATCCAGTTTTGCAAGTAATCATCTTCCTCAAAGCTCTTAAGGTCCCTTTGAAGTTCACTCTGAAATATGTAAAGTGTTTTTGGAGTGCTCCATCTTTGTGTCTCTTCCTCACACTGTCTCCATTCTTGGTTTCTTTGTATTCCTTTTAATCTCTCTCTTTCTTTGCTTTGCTCTCTCTCACTTTATTCTCTGTCCTTTTTTATTTTTCCACTTGCTAACACTTTATTTGGATAGTCTGTATTAGACAGTACTAGCAATCCATAGAGCCTCTATAGACTGTCATGAACCATTCGATAAGTTAATTTTCAACATGTCATATTTACTCTCAACATTTTCTATTAACTAAGCAAGAAAGAATGTTATATAAAGTTATATGACCTTCAACTAAGTATCTGTAGAGTCTGTATATGTATCAACTGTATGCCTGTAAGGGCAACAAGGTGCAGTGGGTAGAAATGCCACCTCACAGCTCCAGAGTCTGCAGTTTGGGTTACTGTCAGGTTTTCCAGTTTTCTCCCACATCCCTATAACATGCCAGTAGGTTGATTGGCTACTTTAAATCAGGGGTGTGTCTAGGTGAGGGTCTGGAATGGAGGTGTGTCCCAATTCGCATACTTATGCACTATTCTATTCTGTTTTGTAGTATAAATAGACAGAAAAAGTACACTTTAAATACCCGGATGATGCACTTAATTAACCAAAAAAACATGTGGAATGTTGGACACTTCATGCACTCAACTGTCACAGCTTTAATTACGTATCAGACTCTGACGTTGAATGAAAAAAATAACCTTATAAAATTCATACACTACACGGATGAGTACATAGTGCATAAATACATAGTGTATAAGTGCATAGTGTATAGTGCGCCATTTGGGACACAACTTGTAACAGGATTTACAAAAAAGATGTAAATTCTCAAATCTTAGTATTCATGGACAGCCCTCATGCCTAATCCTGTGCCACCCATGGGCCCCATTCTTAACTTGGTCTTGACACGCCACTGCTCTAAATTACCCCTAGGTGTGAATGAGTGTGAATGTTTGTGCCATGTAATGGACATCCAGGGTATATTCTTGCCTCATACTTGGGATAGGCTCCGGATCCACCATGACCCTGACCAAGATAAAGTAGTTACTGAAGAATGAATGAGTGTATGCCTGTGTATTCACTTTGAACTGTCAATCAGCTTTTACTAGACATTACACAAACTACCAGTTCATAGTCTGTAGATCAAACGTTCTAAACTGAAGTGCTCAAATAAAGCAAAATCTACATATTAACTACTAACTATCAGCCACTATAAAGTGTTGCTACAATGTTAAGAGTCAGTTGAGATGGTCATAACAGTCAATAGATGGTTTGTTGCTTGTTTAAAAGCAGACTAAATAAATCCTTATCTAATACTTGCAGTCTTTATCGCCTACCTTTTCTTTCTTTTTCTCAATCTTATTTTTCCATGGTAATACATGGAAACAGTAATACTAACTTCCTGTTAGTAACCAAGCTGACTCTCTGCAAGTTTAAGTTGCCAGCTCTGTGTATTTCTGCCTGCTGTCACTTTTTGGTCCATATATTCATCTTTCTCTCTCTCTCTCTCTCTCTCTCTCTCTCTCTCTCTCTCTCTCTCTTACACACACACACACACACACACACACACACACACACACACACACACACACACACACACACACACACACACACACACATTTTCTCTGTCTCTCTCTTTCTCCCCCATTAAAAGAAAAAAAAATCACACTGTATTTCTCACACTGACTCTTTATCCCACTTTCTATCTATGTCCATGGGACTTTCTCTTTTTTCTCCTTCTCTTACTTGTCCCCTTTTTCCTCCCGCTGTTTCTTAGTTGTTCTCTCTTAGTTTCTCTGTCTTTTCTTCTTGTCTGACTCTCTTTGAGGTTGTAAACCTTTCCTCAGTTTTGCAAGGACTACCTTCTGTGCTGTATCTTGTCACTGTCTAACCTCTTCTCACTGCGCTAATACCTGTGTCCACACACTCACTCCAACTGAGCCGTACCTCAGTGCTGTAACAGTCTAAGTCCTTGACTAAAATCCTGCTATGAGGAGTCCATCCCAGCAGTACAGCTGCTTCCTCTGGCACTGCTCGCCTCAGTCTGGCTGGGGAACTTCTCTGGTGCCATATATCACAGCAGTGGGGTTTGCCCCTCCAGCTCAAACAAAGGCAAAATGCCTAGCCACTGTTTTGGATAATATTCCACTATATTTTATGCCAAGTGTTATTGGCAAGTAGATACTGAGCTAGAAATGGACTTGTTTTGATGGTTTGACTTTTGGATTTTCATACCAGGTCAAAAAACATCATCCAGCTCATAGTTTTATTTCAGTCTTTCCTCAGTAAATGCTCAGTATTACAAACAGCTATCTTTTGACAGAAAATTTGCATGTAATGTTCTTTGGGCATTTCACTTCCCACAGCTATACACATTCATAGCTGTGCATGGAACACTGTGTGGTATGGCTGCTAAAGAATTACTAAAGAATTCTCTCCATCATCTCTCAAATCACTGGTGTGGCAGCACTTTATTTTCCCAGTCATATCGTCGGATAGAAACAGACTGATGGGAATTTTGGTATGATAGGAGCATAATGATAGGAGATTTGATGACCCTGCTAGCTTCTATTATTTGTGATTATATATAATAGAATACACACGCACGCAAAGTGGACAGGCAATTTTGTTGTTCCATGTAGAAAGCCACAATTTCTGTCATTTCTGCCATTTAGCCCTTTTAACATTAAACTTTTTTTTTTTTTTTTTTTTTAATAGCCTGTATCTGGCAACGATCTCTCATTTTTTATAACAGTCCTTGCTGACAATAGCTGCATTTTGCACTTAAATTAGTAACATGGATAATAGTAACAGGGTTGAGTTTTTTAGCATAGAATTTTTAAGCGCACACAAAATGTAGTTAACTAGCATTTTTCATAGCCTATAGTGGATGGCTTATGGAAAAGGATGTTTCAAGCATGAGATGTTAAATTGATTCACATATTAATGCAAATTGAATTGAATTTAATTCCAAATTAATACAATTTGGAAATATTTTAATTATTATATTTCAGAGTAAACTGTAGTTATAGTGGGCTGTAAAAAAACAAAAATGCTGTCCAATGCACATAGGTTGCTGTGAATGACAGCATTGAAGTATTGGATAATACCGAATAATGATTGTGTAAATATCCTGTTCCAGGTTACTGGAAAAATCACAGGTGTAATGGTAGCATGCTTTCATGTGCATGTGATGTTATGTCACTGGATGTTTTTTTGTTTTTCGCAACATTCAAACTCAGAGACGGAAAATCCTACAAAATCAGCAGTTTCTGAAATACTCAAACCAGCCCATCTGACACCAACAACCATGCCATGGTTAAAGTCACAGTGATCATATTTTTTTCCCCCATTCTGATGTTTGATGTGAACATTAACTGAAGCTCTTGATCTGTATCTGCATTATTCTATGCATTGCGCTGCTGCCAGATGGCTGATTGGATAATTGCATGAACGAGCAGTGGTATGGGTGTTCCTAATGGAGTTGCTGGTGAGTGTATATTTGCCTCTATCCTATCCAAGTAGAGCAGGGGGAAGAGGATGATAGAGTATGCTATGCTATTGCTCATGCTTAAATGACTTTCAGATTTTATAGTGAACATATCAACCCAAAACAGGGATCACTCATTAAGCTATTTTGTCTGCCAAGACTGGTAATAAAGTTCACAATATATTCAGCAGTCAGAGTAAGCTGAGGGTAATGAACTATACATTTCCTATTTAAGTCTCATCCTTGATAAAAATCCAGCCGAGTCTCTGTGTAGGCTTGAGTGTCATACTTAATTATCCACAAGAAAATATCCCTATTAGACAAACCACCATCTTGTTCTGGTGGCTGAAACTTGGTTGGCCAGGACTCTAATCTGACATAAATGAAGGTTTTATGTAGTGAAAAGGTTCAGAGAACTATTTAACCAAAATAATAATAATAATAATAATAATAATAATAATAATAATAATAATAATAAGAAGAAGAAGAAGAAGAAGAGAGGATCCAGCTTGGGGGGGGGGGGGGGACATGGTGGCTTAGTGGTTAGCATGTTTGCCTTGCACCTCCAGGGTTGGGTACTCCGGAATCCTCCCGCAGTCCAAAGACATGTACTGTGTACTGTAGGCTGATTCGCATCTCTAAATTGTCTGTTGTGTGTGTGCGATTGTGCCCTATGATGGGTTGGCACCCCCTTCCAGGTTGTCCCCCACCTTGTGCCCCGAGTTCCCTGGGATAGGCTTCAGGTTCCCCGCGGCCCTGTATAGGATAAGCAGTACAGAAAATGGATGGATGGATGGATCCAGCTTAGCCCAGCCCAGGTGAAGGTCCCTGTCACAGAGCCTCATATAGGAAAACTCATTTGTTCCGAGCTCAGTCAAGTATGGAATGATAAATTCTCTTTTCTTAACAATAACAATAAATCAACACTGTTGGCTCTATTCTGGCTGTTTAATTGTGCTCTGATATCATCAGCACATACTGATGCTTGATTGGTTTGTAGTAATCATCCTCACACTGGAGATATCAGGTACATCATTTCACTTGTGCCACTCTTATGTCAATCTGTCCGCGCCCATCATTCATCGTCCTGCCAGCATAGCGCCGCTGGGGTGACTTGCGTCTTTTCAAACCTCATTTAACACTGAACCATGGTCCCTAATAAAGCCCAAATTGCTCATCACAGAGCCAGAGACGGGCTCCAGACATTCATTAGCTTAATGAAAACAGGCCACTCGGCTGCCACCACCCAGTGAGCATCTTCGGCCATCTGCTTGAGGGCTTCCTGCCAGCTGTGGAGTATTTCTGTCACATCCACCTTGCAGGAGGAGGTGAAGGCATTTCTAACACTCAGAAACAAATGAGCCTGTTGATGCTGTATGATAGGATGCAGAAAAAATCCTTCTGCTTACATTTAATCTGCATACCGCTTGCATACTCATGGAAGGGTAATTGCCAGGAACATAACACCTACAACATTATTTGCTTGTTAAATATTCTTTCGGTAGAGATAGCCTAAAAGCTGTTTTATCTTCAGATTGAGTGTCATATTGTCTGGTCAAGCTACAGTGATTTTGAAGTATTTCTGCTTATTTATAAGGCATGAAGGCATTTCCAACCAAGCTGCACTAATGAGACGAATCCGTCTTCAACGTTCCTTTTTTGGCTATAATTCGGGCATGTAGAAAATTCATAATCCAGTTTCCGTAATAATCATCTTCCTTCAGGTTTATTCTAAATATAACAAGTGCTGTCAATGTGCTTCATCTTTATATCCCTCCCTAAGTGACATGGATCTCCCAAATAACGCTGCACTAATTTCAGCTGGAACTGGTTTTGGGAGTCTCCAGGCAGATGTGGTGAGAGCTTGTCCACTTGATGCAGGTGATTTTAAGATATGGGCTGAGCAGATGATGCCCACATGTGTAAGGGCTGACTATTTAACTCTGATTACTGTGTGCCAGCTGACCTTTGAAAATGTTTGAAGGGCAAGCTCCCTTCCCTTAGCAAAATCTCTGCTCAGCAGATCATAAACTGGGTAAATAAACACAGACAAAGTCTAGCACAAACTTTTTGTCAGTGTAAACATAAAAAGATTTATTAATCTATCTAGTAATCTATTCATCACTAATTAATCCGCCTAGCAAAAAATCATTCTGCCATCATCCAGGTCGCGCCTCAGCCAATGTGTGTAGGGCAGCAGGAGGTGGGATTTGGAACATTAAATCTATGTTCACATTTACAGCGATTTTATTGCTGCAAGTCGCCAGTCGCTGTACTATGATACATGCTTTAAATGCATCTTAGAAAAATCAGTAACTGCTAAACATGTAGTAAAGAAACAACAATGTGTAAAATAATGAGATAAGGGATTCCTTGGCAAAATAAAGAGAAGTGTTGAACAAACACAGAATTTCCACCTCGTTAGTTTCCTCTCTGGGGTGGAAAGAAAATCATGTGATTACATTAGGTGATTTTAAACGGAATTAAATGGTAACATTAACAAACTAGTTTGTATTCTTGCACACAAGCATAATTAAGAAAATAGCAATGCAAAAGTCTCGTGTGACTGCTACTTAATAATTAACAGTTTTTCCATTTTGTTTTTACAACCTTGCCTTTGTTTTGATTTTTTTATTGGCCCACACTTTCAAGGCTTGTGACTTCATATATCAGTGAATTGGCTTTTTTTTCCTATATTCTGTGTAATCACTGCTTTAAAATCTACATTTCACATAATTTTGCATAAAACGTGTAATGTCATACTGCATTTCATTTTTTGAATGATAGTAAGATTGTGTTGGTGATTCATTTATAGATGACTTAGAAGGGAAAAAAAGAGTGGAAAAAAATATGAGTAAATGGTCTCGCTGACTTTTAGCCCACTGTGAGTGTGAAATGTTAGTTGTTGCCCCAAGCCAGTTCCTTGATAGCTCATCATCTACACTGTGTGACTAGAATCCCAACTGGAAATAAATTCATTGGCCCTTATTCATCAAAGCTACATAGAAATGAGCACAAATGTGAGTGCCACGAATGACATACAAACTACTCTGCATCTGATTCGAGAAACTGTCATATAACATCACAACAAGCAGTGATTTGAGATTTACTGGTATTGTCCCTGTTAAATAAATAAACAGTAAAATGATGCAATGTTGGCTCTGTGGGAATAAGCCCTCACTCATTAGTCCCTTATCTACATGTCATATACATACGACAAACAACAATTCACCCTCGTATACATCTAATTTACATAGAACATGCCAAAATGTATGCTAGTGTTGAGAGTAAAAAAAATAAAGCATTCAGCAAACTACAATCATCCAAGATCCAAGGAAAAAATAAGTCCAGCGGGGGGGGGTTATTTTCTGTGAAGTTGAAATGCTGTGAATTAGAAGTGCTTGTATCTAATGTTGCTGAAAATAAATAAATAAATTTGCTTTGATATAACATCATGTGATATTTGCATCACTGAAATAAACAAATTGAAATACTTGAAACTCTTGCATAAATAATTGAAATAAATTAATCAAACACCTAAAATAGATGATCAAAATGAATAAAATCCACTTGCACAATTATGATGATCAATTTTATGTGTTATTTTATTGTTATACTAAACTGCTTAATATATTTTGAGGACATTGATAATGTTCTGGATTATTTTGCAAATCCAACCTTTTTTAGAATGTTAAAATGTTACACTTATATTTACACAATCAGACATGAGATTAAGCAGTTACTGAAAGTTGGAATTTCCATATGCTTGACTGAGCAGATTTGAATGTACACAAGGTTTATGAATAATTATGTTGTGCCTCAGGGGGCACATTTACAATTGGCAGACACCCTTATCCAGGGCGACTTACATTTATGTCATTTAAACAACTGAGTAGTTGAGGGCCCACAGTGGCAGCTTGGCAGTGCTGAGGTTTGAACTCATGATCATCTGATCAGTAGTCCAACATCTTAACCACTGAGCTACCACTGCCTACAGCACGGTGGCTTAGTGGTTAGCACCTCCAGGGTTTGATTCCCTCCTCCGCCCTGTATGCGTGGATTTTGCATGTTCTCCCCGTGCTTCGGGGGTTTCCTCCGGGTACTCCGGTTTCCTCCCCGAATCCAAAGGGTTGAGCTTTTCCAAATTGTCCGTAGTGTGTGAATGAGTATGTGTGCGATTGTGCCCTGTGATGGGTTGGCACCCAGTCTTGTGCCCTGAGTTCCCTGGGTTACGCTCCAGGCTCCCTGCAACCCTGTAGGATACGTGGTACAGAAAATGGATGGATGGATGTAATGCACAGACCTAAGGGGCATTCTACAGATCTTTATTGACATCTGCACATGTTCCAATATCAAGTGTGAGCAACCAGGGGTCTTTACTGCCTATATTACTGAATGTTGATTAGCCAGGTGAAAGACTGCACTCCCTAAAGATAGAGGTTCATACTCCAACATACAGCTTACCAAGAAGCACAAACCCTCCAGTCATTAGTGCTAAAAAATTCATTGATTGGCATGTTAGAAACTGAGTTCATTTTCTTAAACCAATTTTTTGGTCAGTTGGGGGGGGCACTGACTTTGTCTGTGCTGGGAAAAAAACACCTATAGATGTTTTTTTATTGACTTTGAAGTAAGAGGATTGTCAAGAAGCGTGAGAGACCCACAGTATTGCTTTTTCTCTTCTTCATTACAGTTTAATTTTGTTGGGAAACTGCTGGGGCCCCGGGGCAATTCCATGAAAAGATTACAAGAGGAAACCGGAGCGAAGATGTCCATCCTCGGCAAAGGCTCAATGAGAGATAAAGACAAGGTAGGATAACAGTATCCCGCTTTTGCTTTTGATTTCCATCTCTGAAATGCATATGACATACAATATTCACTTTGAATTATCCCTAAACACATTAATATGTAAAGCAGTATTCAGAAACGTTGAACTACGCAGTAGAAAAAACTAATAGAATTAAACATATTAAAATGCATTTATTTCATCCAATTTCAGAAAATAGTTTTTGTCATCACTCATAATGGTGCATTGAAAGGAAAAGTCTGTAAACAGCAATTCTACTTTACCAGAGCTATTTATCCTTTAGACTCTCAGTCCCCTGAAAGCTCATCTGTGTAAGTCTAAGCACTGCCTCAGCAGCTACTAGCACTCAAGTAGAGGAGGAAATGTAAAATATATGATGCATAGAAACACTTTTATTTTTAGAATTAGACATGTTTTTTTTTTTTAAATCAAGATCAGATCCAGACCCAGACAATGTTCTGCATGGAATTTTGAAACCAGTGTTTTGTAGAAAGAAATTCTACAAAAAGTACCACTTTAGAAAAAACATTCATTTATATATATTTCTTATATAAGGGTGCCAGTAATAGCTTTTTTGATGTGCCATCACTTTATTTCAGGCAGCAAAGGCTGAAATGCTGATAAAGGTGCACAATTGAGTCATTGCATATCATGTTTACACATGTCCGTACCAGCTCCCAGTGAATATTTAAGCAGGAATACATTTACATTTGAAATTAGCTCTGAGATTTAGAATAGCCTGATTGGCTTTTGTTCTAGTCCTGCTACATTTCATTTTGTTTCTGAAGAATATAGTGGTGGTGGAAACTGTAATGCCTGTAATACCTGAAGACAGTGAATGATGGCTATCAATCAACTGTACAGCATCACCTCAACCAAAACTGTCAGCACATTCAGTTGGCCAGGATCTAAGACAGGAGTGAAAGATATGATATCAATATTGCAATAAAATATGCAGTACTATTATCCATATTGCATTGCAGCTATTGTTTGTACTGTATTTGCTGTTGGACTGGCACACATGACATTTTTTGTTTAGTGAGATTTACAAATGAAAACAATTAAACCAAATTAGTAACCAGTAGCAGGCTGGATGTTAGGATATTTTATTACTATTTTGTATTAGCTATTAGACCATCAAAGAGAGCAGCAAGTGTGTGCATGTGGTGTGTGTGTGTGTGTGTGTGTGTGTGTTTGATGAGGTAGTATTGTACAAACATACACTAAGTTTGTGGACACCTAACCATCACACCCATATGCGGTTCTTCCCCAAACTGTTGCCACAAAGTTGGAAGCACACAACTGTATACAATGTCTCTGTATGCTGTAGCATTACAATTTCACTTCACTGGAACTATGAGGCCCAAACCTGTTCCAGCTTGACAATGCCCCTGTGCACAAAATGAGCTCCATGAAGACATGGTTTGCCAAGGTTGCAGTGGAAAAACTCCCCATTGAACACCTTTGGGATGAATTGGAACACCGACTGCACCCCACATCTCCTCACCACCATCAGCACCTGACCTCATTACTGCTCTTGTGGCTGAATGAGCACAAATCCCCACAGCCACTCTCCAAAATCTAGTGAAAAGCCTTCCCAGAAGAATGCAGGTTAATATAACAGCAAAGGTTGAACTGAGTCTGGAACTTTTGGCCACATAGTGAAGTAAAGGTCAACAGTGTGAGCCCATGAAATTAATAAATTGTGTAAATTTAGAGTGCTGTGAAAAAGTATTTGCCCATCCTGATTTCTTCTGTTTTTGTGTATATCTCATACTAAATAGTTTTAGATCTTCAAACAAAATACAACATAAAACAACCTGAGTAAACACACAGTACCCATTTTATTTATTTATTTATTTATTTATTTATTTTTATTACTCAATACCCATGAGAAAAACTAATTGCCCCCTTAAGCGTAAAATCTGGTTGTACCACCTTTAGCAGCAATAACTGGAACCAAACACTTCCGATAACTGGAGATCAGTCTTTCACTTACTTCTAGGACTAGGATTTACTCCTATGCTTTGGATCATTGTCTTGCTGCATAACACAGTTGCGCTTGAGTTTCAACTTACAGACTGAAGACCGGACAATTATCAGGTATACCAAGTGTATTCACAGAATAGCTGATTTAAATTTAGTAACTCCAACTAAAAATGGTAACTGATGACAAAATGGTGAAAGAGTGGCTCTTGTGCTAAATTTAGCATTTAGCAATCTTCCAGTAATGCACCTCAGCCACAGCAGTGCATCGACTACCACAGACACACACTAACTGTTCCTCCTTTTATAATTCTTTTGTTTTAACTGAATGGCTGGTCTTTTCTCTTAATTTATGGATTTGTTTGGAATCACTTTCCATTAAGTGATTAATATGAAACAACTAAGCTTCACCAAATTTGTGTGTAACTGAAATAAATGAGTGTCTTAAACCTGACAAGGTAATTTGTGTATAAAATTACAGCAAGGCCAATTATAGGATTTGATGTTTACTTTTTTTTTCAAATTCATTGGAAGTGTTTGTTTTTTGTGAATATAAATATGATTGACCTCATAGGTTTCTTTACGCACTTCAACTTCAGCATCACTGAATACTGTGATACATTATCAAGTATGCCTACATGATATTTTTGTCATTTTTGCCTACCTCTAGGCAAAGGCATTTGAAAGGGCTTCTCAGTGATGGGCTGTAATTAAGTGGCTGCTTGTTTGGCGCTGCTTCATTCATTGTTTTTCTCTTGTCTCTCAGGCTCTATGGCTTTGTGTTGGAGAGACAAAACATTTTATTTCATAGTCTGCTAGGTGTTAGTTAAAACCCCAGTATGTATGTATGTATGCATGTTTTATTTATTTATTTATTTATTTATTTGAACAGAGTTTTAAAGCTGCCACAGAAACGACATTTTCATGTTTCTTAGCAGAATTAAAAACACCATCTTGGGTACCAGCATGATTATTATTTATCCAGCAGCTAATTTTAGATTAGGATATATCCATTTACTTTTAATATATCTCAAATACATCCAGATTGGGGCTTTAATAGGCTTAGATATTGCTCTCTGCAGCATCACTGTTATCTTCTGTCTGTCAGTTAGAGTGACGCAGACACACAGGAGCCAGGGCTCGCTCATTAACCTCTGAGATGCAGTTTTTGCAACAGAAACGGAGTTTTAGCCAAAATAAGATGCATAATTTATGTACAGAGTCAGAACCGTAGAGTTTTACCTCCTGTGTTACTTTCTTTGAGAAGCAGCACAAGGACAGATTCACACACTCTTGAAGTTCCTGATTTCAATCAGGCATACCTGATCCACACCGTAATATCTTCTGTGGATCTAATTTAGGCTCTAAATATTATCACGTGAGCAAAAGCTGATCATTAGTTTCATACGAGTCCAGGAAACCTCACTGAAAGGTGTATTTGACAGATCTTCTCATACAACTAGACAGAAACGAGGTTATAAGAATGTAGCTGTCAGTACACCATGTACCCCTTTTTCACTAAGAATAAACATAAAAAAGGAAAGACTTGTCATTATGTCATATTTCTAGAGGGTTCTGGTGCACTTAGACTCACTTCAGTACCTTTTGAAACATACCCTGAAAGACAGACTTAGCTTTTAAAACAATGAACCATGCTGCATTTGCTCTCGGCTTGACATAAAAGGAAATGTAAAGCTTTCAGACTCGAGACAGTGAAATGTAATCTCGCTGAAAGTTCTTCTATCTTGGACAAGACAAGAAATAAAACAAATACTCAATTTGGGTTTCTTTTCTTCCTATTGTTCACACTTCTGCTATAGCGTATGACACACACACACACACACACACACACACACACACACATTGAAAATGTCAATCTTAAACATCAGAAAATGAGTGCAACTTGAATGAATCAAAATGTCAGGAGCATCTTCTGACCTTCCGTCAAAGCTGCATTTGAAGTGATTGGGTCAGTGACATTACACTGATGTTGCAGCAACTATTAGTTAGTGATGATCAGAAATGAAGAGTCTGCATGACTGATCAAGTGTATATGAATTCGTCCTCTAACAGAGCTCTTTAGACTTGGAGTACGAGCTACAGGCAAAAGAAATCAACAGGAGGTGGTAATGTAGGCAGCAGTAATTACAAGTTTTCTGAAGAATAGTCACAGATGACCTTCAGCAATCAAATGCAATCAGGAAACTGAATGCCTCTCAGATTCATCCTCATTGTTTTCCCATCTCATAGAGGAAAATTAATCGGACAGGTGGCTACATCAGTTTCTGTTGAACAGCTCTCAATATATATTGTCATGTGAAAAATTAAGTACACCCCATGGAAATTGTTGACTTTTTTTTTTTTTTTTTTTTTTTTTTTTACATATTTGGACAAGCAAATATTTGATCATTTTCGAAACGGTGCCTATTAATGAAGTTGATACACTTGAACAAAACCACAAGGAAAATTAGCTTTTTCAATCATTTCTTCAAAAGAAATATCAATAGATGTGATATTCTTATGTGGAAAAAATTAAGTACACCCTTGGCCTCAGAAGCTAGTACTGCCCCCTTTAGCAGAAATAACTTCTTGTAGGCATTTTGCATAATTGTCAACCAGGCTTGCAGTAATTTTTGACCACTCTTCCATGCAATATTCTTTCAGTTGCAAGATATTTGAGGGTTTTCTTGCATGTACTGCCCGTTTCAAATCCCCCCACAACATTTCTATGGGATTCAAATACGGGCTTTGACTAGGCCATTCCATAACCCTCCATTTTTTCTTTTTGAGCCATTCCTTTGTGGATTTGCTAGTGTGCTTAGGATCATTGTCCTGCTGAAAGGTTGACTTTCAGTTCAACTTCAATTTTTGGATAGATGGCCTCACATTATCTTCAAGCACTCTTTGATATGATGCAGAATTCATAGTTGAATCAATGAATGCAAGCTGTCCAGTCCCTGAGGCAGCGAAGCAACCCCAAACCATAACATTTCCACCACTGTACTTCACACATTTAATTTTTTACATTTTATTTACACCATAGAATTATTTAAACGTCTGAATCTCCAGGTCAGTATGTGTATGGTTATGTACACCACATTTGGTCTGAATAAATACCTCTGTAGTTAATTAGCTTAATCTCACACTAAAAAAGTGAGATAATTATCATCTTTAATTAAAATAAATGTACTATTTAAAAATACCTTACTAAAAATATTTTGAAATAAAAGCGCTGTCTCTATATTGTCACCCCTAGAAATTCTAATGAGCACAATGTACCTATATGTGCACTATGTTCCCATTTATATTTTCCTTTTCTAAGTTCACCTGAGTGTTTCTGAACTCTTAACTCTTCATTCATGACTTCCTGTTTCACTGAATATGTGGTAACACAGAGGCCAAACTCCCTTAGTCATTCATGAACATATTACATATGAAGCACATATGAATTATTAGAGAATACACAAGTGAAATGAGACAAAAGTTTGTTGATCTTCATAAAGCAGACAATGGCTATAAAAATGAGTGGTGTAAACCTCAGGCTTCCACACAATATGATATGATTTCTATTCTTAAGGCAATGATTCGATATTTGATGACAACACAGAATCTGCGACGATATGGTTGCATTTTAAATCGATGCGTTGATCCAAATCGTCCAATAGTTCTTCTTTTCCTTTCGGCTGTTCCCTTCAGGGGTCGCCACAGCGAATCATCTGCCTCCATCTAGCCCTATCCCCTGCATCCTCTTCTCTCAGACCGACTACCTTCGTCCAATAGTTACATCCCTAATAAAAATAGCTATATGTGATATGTTCTATGTTTAATTATTTGTACTTGCCCATGATATTTTCTAATGACTTTCATAACAAATTTAGTTCATATTTAGTTCAACCCTGACCAGGCACTCACTAAGGATGACTTAATGAAGTTTGTAAATGCATCAATGTCATGTTTTTTTGTCCTGCAAGCTTCATATCTCACCACTCACTAACTCTTGTGCCAGCATGAAAGTAAAAATCTCCTGCACACCTGATGCACACCTCTAGTTTAACCATATGCCCTGTGAACCTTTCTGGCAGGATTACTAAAAAAAAAAAAAAAAAACGCCCTACATTTTCATATGTGTATTTGTATCTGTGTAGAACACATTACCTGTTCAATCTGAATAATGTATTCGTATTCGGTAAAATCCCTAAGAGAGACTGGACAGAACTAAACCCACTGAATTTCTCACTTGCAGGAAGAAGAGCTGAGGAAAAGTGGGGAGGCCAAATATGCCCATTTGAACAACGATCTCCATGTGTTAATTGAAGTCTTCGCACCACCTGGAGAGGCGTATTCCCGCATGAGCCATGCCTTGGAGGAAATAAAAAAATTCTTGGTTCCTGTAAGTTCATTCAGGCTGCTTCATTTCCTTTTAACTTCTGCAGGGTAACTGCACTGGACATGAGCACCATTTTCCCCTCTGATTAACTATCCAGCTGTAGGTTGAGGCACTTCTACCTTCATGCTAATTAAAACAAAAAGTGGTTTGGAAGCTTAAGCATGCGGCTAACAGGGGAACTACACAAAACTCTGATGATGATAGATTATGATAGACTTTTCTGGAATATGGTATATTGCTGTGTGTATTCTGGTGTTTCAATACTGGCAATTTTTCACTAACACTGATGACAAATAATAACTGTTCCTATTACACTGAGGCTGCATATTTGCTTTGTAATATGTTTCCATAGACTGCAGGAGTTAGGCATGGGTTCAAAAGCTTCTCTCAGCATTTTTCAATCTACAGCTCCAGCTAGGAGCAGTATGAATCCCAACGTTAATAAGCTCAGTTATATATATAGGAGGGGAAAAAGCCCTGCTGTGTTTTTCCTCAAGCCTTAAGCATTTGCCAACCAATAATTAATGTTCCTGCTGTAATGTACTATATGTGCGGAGTCTACACTGTAGGACTGTGGCTGTGTGAGATGATGGCCTCAGGTGAGAGGCGTTTGAAGAGACTCTCATGCTACTTTACCCATCATGTCCGAAGCCACACCCTCAGCCTTTGGCGCATGGCTTTCCCTCAGCAGAAGTACAGTGCTAGCCACAAGGCTTTGTCTATTAATCTCGTTTAGGCCCCACTGTGGACTGGGCATACATTTCAAAGAGATGGAAGATTCTCTGAGGTAAAAAGACTTGACAGGACAAAGGCACTTTTTCAAGATGTTTATCTTTGTCATAACATTAAATAAATCTACAATCAGCTCCAGAATTACTGGCACCCTTAGTAAACATGAATATGAAAAAATATCAGTGTTAATTATCTTAATCTCACACTGAAAATATGAGAAGTCTAACCTGCAATTGAAATGCATTTATCCTGAGGGTGATTTTTTTTTTTAATCACAAAGGCCAATAATTTTCACCCTAGAGATTCCTATGGAAAAAAATATGTTCCCATTTATATTTTACTTTAAAGTTCACTTGAGTGTTTAGGAACTCTTAAAGCAGTCATCCATGACTTCCTGTTTACCTGGGGTATAAATATGAGGTGACACAGAGGACAACTTCCCTTTGTCATTCATCCACATGGGGAAGATTAGAGAACACACAAATGAAATCAGATGAAAGTGTGTCAACCATCATAAATAAGACAAAGCCTTAGAAAATTGCTACACACAAGAAATGCCCATATCTGTTCTTAAGGCAATAATTAAGTTTAAAACAACCAGAGCTGTAATGAATCTGCCTAGAAGTGAACGCATGTGTATTTTCCCCCATGCACAATGAGGTGGATTATTAAATAGGAGATTTTCTACAAAAATCATTATGGGGTCAGCAAGTCACCACATTGCAATTAGATACCACCTCCATTTCAACAAACTATATGGAAAATTTTAATTGAAACTCTTCTGCAAAGAAGCTGAGGCTGGGTCATGGTTGGGCCTTTTGAGTGGCACAATGATCCAAAACATGCATCCAAACCACAAAATTAAGCTTTTGCCATGGTCATACCAGTCCCCCGAGCTAAACCCCATTTAAAACCACTATTGGAACTTATGTATATATGGGATCGGGTTCTCTGGTCAGATGAAACCAAAATAGAACTTTTTGGCAGTAAACACCAGAGGTGGTTTTGGCGCACACAGAGAGGTAGCCATATGGAAAAAATACCTCATGTCCACGGTTAAATATGGTGGTGGCTCTTTAATGTTTTGGGGCTGTTTTTCTGCCAGAGGACCTGGACATTTTGTTAGGATTCATGTCATCATGGATCAACATCAACAGATATTAAATGAAAACCTGACTGTCTCTGCCAGAAAGCTTAAACTGGGTCGTGGTTGGATCTTCCAGCAAGACAATGATCTAAAACATACATCAAAATCAACACAAAAATGGTTTACTGACCACAAAATCAAGGTCCTGCCATGGCCATCCCAGACCCCTGAATTGAAACCCATAGAAAACCCGTGGGGTGAACTGAAGAGGAGAGTCCACCAGTGTGGACCTTGAAATTTGAAGGATCTGGAGAGATTCTGTATGGACAAATGGTCCCAGATCCCTTGCCATGTATTCTCCAACCTCATCAGGCATTATAGGAGAAGACTCAGAGCTGTTATCTTGGCAAAGATGAGGTAGCACAAAAATTGACTAAAAGGTTTTTTTGATAAACCCGTGTTTTGTTTGCAATTGTTTGATATCCATGAGAACAGAGTATTTTTGTGATTTCTTTTAACAAAAGCTCAAAAGATTAAACAATAAAGACAAATTTTCACAGCCTTCTTTGCTCATATTTACCAAGGGTGCCAATATTAGTAGAGGGCACTGTATGAGAAATAAGGGTTCAGTATTAACTGCAGATACAAAATAAAACTGCGGAAGGAGCAAACAAAAACACAGCATATGTACAGACATTAGTCAGAGGATAATGAGACACAGGTGCACATAATAACAGACCAATAGTATGATGAAAGCAGAGACAGGACCAAAACAAAATTGAGACAGAAGCACATGGCACTGTTGCCATGGGAGTCACGATGCAAAGCAGGACTATGGAGTTTTTCAAATGTTATTAACTGGTCAATTGAATTAACTGACTGGAACATATTAATTTAACATATTACAAGTACTACATTCTAGCAAGCATAATAACAGCTATAACAATAATGCAGTCCATTAGATACTGGACAGTTTTTTGTATTTGACAGGAAGCAATGCAATACAATACAATACAATACAATACAGTCCCCAGTTTGACCCTGAGCTCACTTTATTGCCTGTGCGGAGATCTGCATTTTCTCCCTATGTTCATGTGGGTTTCCTCGCACTGTCCAAAAAAATAAAGTATGTGGAATGGCTATGCTAAATTACCCCTAGGTGCAAAGGTTGGTTTGTGCATGGTGCCCTGCGATGGACTGACATCGCACCCAAGTGAATTCCAGCACTAAGAGTTCCCAGGATAGGCTCCAGATCCACCGCAACCCTGACCAGGATAAAGCAGTTAGTGAAGATGAATGAATAACGTGGATATTAAAGGTATCTCTAATAGTTAGATGGTAGCATAGCTCTAGACTGCTTCATGACATCTGGCCCATTAGCAGTTTTTGGTTTCTACTGAATGCACACGAGCTCTGTGTATGATAGCTTAGTCAGTATCACCACAGGCAACAGTTGTTTACCACCCATAAGGCATCAGCAATGCACTGTACTGCCATCTGCTGCATTTTTATCAGGTGATAGAAGCACTATTAACTGTCGGGCATTCATTAGTGAGGAGACGTGTAGAGATGTCGGACAAGAAATAGACCATGAAAGTATAGTAATATTCCCTTATAGCATTGTTAGCAGTGGTGGTAGACCTGTTTGTTGGCAATGTGCAGTCAAAAGCTCAATTGTTCACCATAATATAATACTGGGGATTTTATACAAAAGAGATTAAATGAGTATATTGTAACAAGACAAGACTTAGACCATGGTTAGACATTAGTGTGGAGTTTATTTTCAATGATGTGACCAAAGGCAATATATTATTCATTTGGAATTCATTAAAATGGTTTATACCACAGTGCTGTCGAATTCACGATTCTGATTGGTCAGAAGGTGTTGATCAAATTTCTATAACAGCATCTCTGATAGTAGTTCCAGCTACAAGGGAAACCACATTTATATAAATGCACTCATTCTAATATGTTATTGTTTCTATACATATAGCAACCTACACAGGGACTCTTCACATAAATAGATTAAAAATGTGTAATTGTTGATATGGTGAAGTTTTGAGGAGTCGTTTATGTAGCATTTATGGGAGGAGTCTCTGTAAGCTGTAAGTTTTCTGACAATAGGAATTCTCTGTAATATGACAAACTGCCTTTCTTTGTCTTATTAACATCAAGACAGAGATACATAGAGATTGGAGCTGCTTACTGATAATTGGCCTGATTCATCGACGTTCCACAACAACAGTAAACGGATGAAATGTACAACATGTACTGTTAATGTTAATTTTAAAAAGTGTTAAAATTGCTGTGGTATAAGATAAATACTTTGTGATGTGCTGTTATAGGAAAATAATCAACTTAATATTCAACAAAATAATCAAGTCAGCTTCATGTTGGGCTGCATCACACCACTGCATCTTTGATTATTTTCCTATATCAGCTCACTCACAAACGCTTTATGCCTTAAGCAGATAAAAGTTTGTATATTAAGGTTATATGCAGTATAAGCGCATGTATCCCTATATGAGGTACACACATTTAAGTATAGAAGTATGCATATAATTTCTATATGAAATCTCATTTTAACATTTCATTCCCAATCATTGAATTTGAGGAAATACCCTTTAGGCTTTTCCATGGGGTATTTTTCTACTGAGAAACAATAGATTCAATGCAATCTTTTTTTTGCCAAACAAAGATAAGACTGTGTAGTTCCTACATATATTCATTTCTGCTGTGAGGTGTGGGCTGGAATGATTCTGGGAATGGCTTTTCTTGGCTTCAGAATATTGATGTGAGTGGTGCTTCTTCGTTTGCCTGGTTGGATGGAGAGCAGGGCTGAGAGCTGGGATTCATGCCACTAGTTGGCAAATTTCAAGCGGACGTGCGAGTCTCTTCACAGGAGTGGATGTTCTGAGAATGTCAATGGCTTTTGAGTAGCTTGTTTAAGAAGCCAGCATGATACAGCAGGCAGTGTCTTTTTGCTCAAAGCTATTCTTTCTATTATTCAGGCTGTTGCTTTATGGCAGCAGGTTCTAGACATGAGTCGGTGGGTCTCAATCCAGTCCTCCCGGCCCCCCAGAAGGCACACAGTTTTGCTATATCCCAACTTACAAAACAGGAACAGAGCAAAAATCTACTGGTATGAAAGTAAACTGAATAAGGAAATCACAAGTACACTATATGGTCAATAGTATATGGACACCTGACCTTGCAAAAGCACACACACGTGCTTTTGGAACATCCCATACAGCATTAACATTTCCCTTCACTCAAACTAAGGGGCCCAGATCTGTTCCAACAATTCCCCTGTGCACAAAGTGAGGCCCTTGAAGAAATGGTTTGCCAAGGTCAGTGTGAAGGAACTCGAGTGGCCTGCACAGAGCCCAGACCTCAACCCCAATGAGCACTTTTGGGATGAAATGAAACTCCGAATGCACCCCAGGCCTCACTGCCTGACATCAGTGCCTGACCTCATTAATGTTCTTGTGGCAAAATGAGCAAATCCCCACAGTCACTCTCCAAAATCTAGTGGAAATCCTTCCCAGAAGAGTGGAGGTTATTATAACAGAAAATGGGGACTAAATCTCAAATGGGGTGTTCAGAGAGCACATATGGGTGTGATGGTCAGGTGTCTACAAACTTTTGGACATATAGTTTACATTTAATGTTGTGGTAGTAGGGTTATGTTATGGCAGCTATAAACAACAGCCTCTCTTTTTTGTTTATCTTGAAGTTAATAAGGCAAAAAACCTACAGTGTCCTTTGTCCTGAAGATTAACACCCTGAGATGCCTTCCTAATACAAATCTTTACCATATTAACAATTATACATTTTCTTTGTTAAATAACAACACATTTTTCATCAGTTAATTCTCAGCCTTACGTTATGTGGAGCATCTGGCATACAACTCTCTGAAAGAGTTGTTACTATAGAAACGATAATGCATTATGAAAGAACACATTATATCAACCTATCATTTGAATTGCAGCCAGATGTACTGTCCGAGCCGTGCTGTTTTAGAAAATGAATCAACACCTTCAGATCTGAGAATTCAACAGTGCTGTAGTATAATGAGCTATACAGTAATCCTACCATCATACTGTTCCCCTCTCTGAGCTCCATCATGTCTATTCCTTAATTCTGGTAAGGGTTAATCAATCAAATTAAGCCACTGACTTTTCATTACAGTTCCTCAAACAATGTTGGTCTATTTTTAACTTAGCACCAGCCCTCCCTCAGTAGCACCGTGCAGTAAGATGACAGATCACCACGACAAAGATATGTCTGTAATGCCTTCATGTGTATGTACATATAATAAGCATATTCTTCTAAAAACAGCAAGCAAATGCAATATACATCAACAGATGTCTTAGACATACAGATATACAGTATATTTGTATTAACATGCAATAGCAAGCCTCATAGATTGCTTCTGGCTGGAAATTATTCATTATAGGCGCTTGGTGTATGATAAATAAATTGTCTACATGCCTTTAATCTGCAAGTACCTGCACTGCTCTGACCCTGTGTTCCTGTAGCCTCTCCATTCTATGCTGACTCTCAAAGCCTAAGCTGATGTCTTTCACGTCTACTTTCCATCAGAACATAATTTGCTGTGCCATCAGATGCCCTTCATGAAGAATCTGTCAATAAACGTATTTGCATTAAAAACATTTCCATCCATTGTGTGAAATGTGTGAAATGCAGGTGTTATAGTCTACATATATTTTATTATATGCTACTATAGAATATATAATTCATGTCTGAATGAACAAATCCTCAACCAAGGATGTATTTAAACATCATAGCTGCTTTTATAAATCCAAACTTTTCATGACAAATTCTAAGCATCTCAGAAACCTTTTTTTTTTTTTTTTTTTACATTGATGTGCAACGAACAGTAACTAATTTGTATTTTAACACTTTTCTGTAAAATTCTGTTCTACAAAGACATGCTTACACGGTACATTTACAAAAATGCAAACAAAACAAGTGATTAAAAAACAGTGTCTCTGTCCTGAGCTGCAGGCTCTTTATTGATTGTTGACGGGATCACGATGAAAAGGCCACTCTTGTCTCTGTGCCATTTCTAATATTTTCCTGTGCCCAGCTGTTACGGCAAACAGGAAGGGGAATAAGTGGCTGGTGGAAATGAGGATCCATTTATCTGCCTGTGGCACTGACAAGATAATAAAATAAGAGCTATCCATGCTGTAATCGGCCTTGTGATTCAAGGCCCTGTCATGTTCAATCAGATGGGTGAGGGGAGACTTTATAAATGCAGGAAGTGGTGGTATTCTTTCACAACACAATACGCTGATAACTGGTGTGAAGCGCTGTTAATACGCTAGCTCTCTGTTTCTCTTCTTCCTATATTATTGTCCTTGCAGTGTAAATGAAAGATCCATGTTCATTTTTTCTGTCATAACATACATTATGTGTTTTGACATCTGATCTGATTTTCATTTTTCCTTTCTTAGAATTGTGTGCTGCTTCAGAAAATTATCATTGCTTTGCTCATAGCAGCAGGAAAAAACACATAATACTATTACTGTACTCCAATACACAGATCCAAAGCATTGCACGGTTCATATTTTACTTGTTAGAACAAAAATACTTGTATGGACAAAAATATCATATAGTGCTGCATGATAATTAATGAATTATATATATAATGACCAACAATGCGTTTTATGAAATTCTTCTATTATTGTAACAGAGTGTGGTAGCTGCACATATTTTCATGGAAGTTTGTGAATGATGGATTGTGTGCATTTTGAATTACTGATCTACTGCACATTTGTACTTCAATAGCTATTTAGTATGTAAGGAATAAAACACAACTTGCCATGTTGTTATAGAAAAACAATACATTTAATGTTGTGGAACATCTGCAAAAACATTCCAGAACAAAAAAATCTCCAGAAGAACATTCAACTACTTTTTGATATGCCTGGTTTTGTTTGGTTAAATATATAATTTTAATGATTAGAGTTGGCACAATAACACTTTTTCTTTTCCAACACCGATACTGAAACCATGAGTATCAGCCAATGCCTGTTAGGTCTACGCAATCCACAAACTCCAATTCCCGGAACACGCCACAGCCTACAAACATGGCCGTCCCAGACGTCACCTGGCTTCTGATCACACACACACCTGTTCCCAATCACATACACACACCCACACACACACTTTAAAAGAGACTTTCCTTCAGTCTGAGTTTGTGAAGTAAACACTTGTCCTTGCACTTCTGACCTTACCAGGCCTTCTTTTCAGTGTTTATAATCCTGGTTTTCGATTCTGTGCCTGTTTCTAGATTTACGTGTTTAGCTCTGCCTAGTTTAGTCTGTTTGTTCATTACCTGACCCATGCCTGTTTATTGATACTGACTCTGCCTGACGTTTGGATTCATCTGCATTGCTCTCAACCAACTAAGCCACTATTTCTTTTAGGGAAGCACTTCACAGTTAAACACTTTCACACAAAATCGCTTACATTGTCCCTCCATCCGTTTTCCATACCGCATATCCTACACAGGGTTGCTGGGGAGCCTGGAGCCTATCCCTGGGAACTTGGGGCACAACCCATCACAGGGCACAATCGCACACACATTCACACACTACGGACAATTTGGAAATACCAATCAGCCTACAACACATATCTTTAGACTGGGGGAGGAAACCAGAGTACCCAGAGGAAACCCCCAAAGCACGGGGAGAACATGCAGGCTCAGCACACACAAGGGTGGAGGCGGAATTCAAACCACCAATCCCGGAGGTGCGAGCCAAATCTGCCAAACACTAAGCTACCCCCTTACAATGTAAATATAAGAAATATAATAAAGTATAATTAAAATAAAATCAATCCTAACAAAATAAATAAATAAAACAGTCAAGTCTCTTTATATGTAAACATTTCCAGTTCTAAAAATAAATTTCTTTTCTGAATCCAATTCCAGTTCCATTTTTTAATTTTTAATTTTTTTTTTTTTTTTTGTGGTGGTATCGGCTCGTTACCGATACTGGGTGTCAGATCGGTGCCATCTATAATAGTAAAGCTACAGTACACTGACCTACAAAGTTAATTATTGTGATATTTATGTAATTCATCCTCTATGTAAGTGTCATAATCATGTCAACAAAAATTAATGTCATGACTTAGTGATTATGTCATCTTGACCTCAAAATTAACAAAAAGAATGTTTTATTTATATATATTTATTTATATAATGTATGCTCATGTGATAGTGTTAGTGATCATCCATCACTATAAATAAAGTGTTAGTGAAAATACTAAGTGGTGCAATAGCATACTCATTGTAATCAATACATGTCCTTTTGCTTCTTTAGATTTGAACTAGATTCGCAAGGTTAATGGAGTAATAGAAATTTAAGACCATCATGATTTTTCCAGTATATCTGTAGGCTCTGTAGGCTCACGTGGTGTCTTTTTCAACACTCTGCATGCTGCTTTCTCTTCCCGCAGGATTACAATGATGAGATCAGGCAAGAGCAGCTGCGTGAGCTGTCCTACCTAAATGGCTCTGATGACCCAAGCAGAGGAAGGAGTGTCCGAGGACGTGGCATACGTCTCACCTCCACAGCTGCCACACGGTATGGACCAGTCCATCCTTTATATCTTGTCTGCTATGCCTCAGATGCAACACCTTTAGCTTTCTGGAAATTGAAGTCATCATAGGTCAGAGCTGAATGAATGCCATTTTGATTTAGTAGCTAAATAAAAAAGAAATACATACCGTAAACTGACACTCACATCTTATCTATCCCCTAGGAGAAGCGTCTGAAAATACTGAAATGTAAAAGCAGTGAAGGAAAGCCAGTTTTCAGACTCAGACATCTGTTGTGCTTGGTTATAATGTGCCCTAAGCACCTCTGGCTCGAAGTGACTCGATGAGGTTATCAGATGAAACTTTAATTGCCCCTCATCAAACACATCTTAGGCTTATTATAATACATTATTCATGCGTCTCATATCTCAAATATGTTCTCTACTTTAATTTATATTTCATATGTTCTACACTTGCCCTGGCTTGTAATAGTTTCAGAAGAAGCAGAAGATTCCCTTGACAGAGTGACAGCTTGCACTACCTCAGGTGGTAATGGATCTTAAATGCAGCTCTGTTGTTGTTAGACAGCTTTACCGTCCCTGTAGTATACACAAGTCATTAGTCTGCTGTATAGCCGGCTATTCTTCCATTCATACTGCTTATATGCTACATCATAATGAGATTTGTTTATAGTGAAATATTTGTAAAATATAGGTGCTGATTTGTTGGTTGGTGAAATTAGTGGTTGTCTGCCATGCTGATGTCACATGTGGTCATTGCTAGCAGATTTACAATGGAGTTTAATAGGAGAAAAATTTCAACAATCTCAAACATAAAGAATATCGACCAAGTTTCACAGTTAGCTCCTAAAATCAAAAGAGCAAGAGCTTCTTTTCACATATTAATGAGAAATCTCATAATAATGTGAAATCCAGTATAGAATTCATGAAGACAGAAAGCACTGAACTCAAATTTCAAGAATGCAATGCAGTAATACAAAGCAGTTGCGCTGAATTACGGCAGAGATTTGGCTCAGCTAGTTAGAAATGACAAGTGTAATGGTGCTGATGGGGGTATTAGCATGAAAGATGAAGCTTTGGAAGCTGATCTGTTTAAGTAGAGTGTAGAGATAAGGAGGTGCAAGATGAAGCAAGGGCTAAATCCCACTGCAGCATTATCACCAGGTAGTGGAACAGCATTGTGGGTAATGTAGGAATCCAGTAACCTAAGTGACAACAAACCAACATGTCAATTAATCTAAAGAAAAGTCAACCTTTATTACAAAATAAGCAATGCATGCCATTCAAAAATCATGTTAATTATAAATATTAGTATGCAAGTCATTCAGAGGGTGTTGGATGAGTGTAAGGACTTACAAATTGTCACTCTCTCAAATATGAAGTGCGACTCAGAGAGTAGTAGACCTTCAATCAGAAATAAGTATACATGTACAGTACATTCACATTCACATTTATTCATTGGGCAGCTACATTTATGCCACAATTTGATCTTTCACCCTCACGAACAGAAGCAAAGAGCCTTAACCACTAAGTCACCACTGAGTCCTACGTGCAAAGTATTTTCATTTTCTATTTTTTCCCATCATTTAAATCTCTGATCAGTCTAATTTCTATCATGTTATAGTACAAACACTACATGGTTTACTTATATATTGCTGTCCATAATAGCAGTCACATAGCAGGTCAATCAAAAAGTATATTATTACCAACAGTGAATCTTTATACTGTGTTGGTTTCCTTTCCTGAAAGAAACCGTCCCAGTCATTGCTACAGAATACATAATAATACACTGAATTGCCTTTTTATTAGATGCATTTATCTAAAACCTGATAAACTGGCAACTCAGAGTAAATAAAACAGAAATCTAGGAAGAGTCCAGTTCATGGCCTGAGGCCATGTTTTCTGCTGAATAGAGTCCTCAAATATGAGTGTGTGCTACAGGCTTGTGTTACAGCACATAACCAGAGCAAATAAGGTGGAAAGGAAGCAGACAGATTCAATTTAAAAACTCTTATATACATCCATGATCAAAAGAAGTTCAGAATGGCACACCTACTCAACTAGACTCAGCTGTGTCTGAAGGTCAGTCTATTATTCGAAGAGATACAACTATTAAAAACTTTTCAACGCAGATGGTAATATACCAGGCAGTAATTGCAGGGAACAACCTTCCTTCACCTATTATAAAATAAGTAAAAAACTGAAAAGTTCAGTCCCAGAGCACAGTATTCTGGTAAAAATGAAATGACCTGGATTCTTTTTGGGTCACTGTCAAAATTTGTATCTGTGATTAAAGGTAAAACTAGTATTTTCCACAATCTGTATTTTGTAATGTACCATGCCTTGCATAAGTATTCACCCCCCTTGAACTTCTCCACATTTTTATAGTGTTACAACCTGAAACTGAAATAGATTTAATTGGGATTACATGAATTATCCATCCATCCATCCATTTTCTGTACCGCTTATCCTATACAGGGTCATGGGAGAGCCTGGAGCCTATCCCAGGGAGCTCGGGGCACAAGGTGGGGGACACCCTGGATGGGGTGCCAGCCTATCGCAGGGCACAATCACACACACATTCACAAAATGCCAATCAGCCTACAACGCATGTCTTTAGACTGGGGGAGGATACCGGAGTACCCAGAGGAAAACCTGTGAAGCACAGGGAGAACATGCAAACTCCTCGCACACAGGGTGGAGGTGGGATTTGAACCCCCAACCCCTGGAGGCATGAGGCAAACATGCTAACCACTAATTCGCATAATATATTATGTAGCCTATTATATTGAAGTGGGAGAAATTAATAAAGATTGCACAATTTTTTTGCCAGTAAAAAAAAGCATAAACGTTGTGATTGCAAAAGTATTCACCCCCATTGCTGTGAAACCCCTAAATTAGTTTTGGTGCATCAGTTGCTATCAGAAGACACACTGTAGAATGAAGATGACCAGTTGAATGGAGTTGACACATGACAGCTAGAGTGTCATGTGATCTCAGTATAAATACACTTGTTCCTGGAGGACCATGGAGTTATGTCAGAGAACATACTGTTACAGATAATCAGAATGGGGTTTTCTATCCAGCCTAAATATTGCAAAAAAAGGTCTCTTTTATAAAGACGAGCTATTAAAAAGAGTGATGGAAATGTTTTTTTTGTCGAATAAATGATGACGTAGGGGGCGTGAGTCACATGATTCAGCATTGTATGTATACCTATCTAAAGACAGACATGGCATGCCCGCAGAGGACACTGTACTGTTTGGGTAGACATAGAAACAAAAGTTATTCTTGATTTCATTAAGCAACATCAAATGCATTGTGACCCTGACAAGTAGTTTCTGAAGACGAATGAATGAATATCAAACATCAAATCTCCTTTCTTTCTTTTAACAAGGGAAAAACAAATATGCACTTCGGGTATTGTAGTCTTTTGCGCCTAATCACGTTTACATCATCTTTAGGATTTTAGTTGATTTTAGTTTAAGATTGACAAACATTTGAATGGAAACCAAGCTCAGGGCACTTTCAAAATTGTTATATGCTGTATGTGAACCTCCTAAGGTCTACCAAACTACTATGAGTTCTTCAGTAAGTGCAGTAGTTATAACAGTGAGGGAGGCAAGTTTGCTTCAGATTCTGTGACAGGCAGTGACATCACTAACTTAATATAAGTTCTCTATGAGAAGCTCATGAAAGTTTTCATCCTTGAAAAGTAGCTGATGCATCAGAAAAGGCCAGAGATGTCTGATTTAGTGGCCTCCTTAACTGCAGCACTGACGCATCTATTTGACAAACTACTTTGTCTAGTTCTTTCCTATTTAATGTTTGACTGTTCCACTATCTGTGACCTCTATAAATGTTCCTGCTGAAAGTGCTTCATCGCATCGTACCCAAACATATTTCCTTTATATCCTTGAGCACACTTTTTCAGGACCGGCATTTTTTCAATAGTGTTTTTAGCTGTAAGTGAGGATGTAGTGCAGCAATCAATTCATATTTCAGCAGTGAGATAACAATGCTTTCAGTAGCCTTGATATTAATGCACCACTGTCAATCGATCTTTTTTTTTTATGGACACATCATTATAGTCATGTGCCTTACTGCAGAATGCAAACATTCCTATACCTACGTTTTTCTCCACTAGGGGTCGAGGGGGAGCAGTGCCACCTCCTCCACCTGGCCGAGGAGCCGTAGTGCCCAGGGGAACTGTGGGTACACGTGCGTCCCTGCCCACCACCATGCTAACTAGAGGCGTCTCAGCACCGCGGGCCAGAGGAACAGCAGGAACTCCTGGATACAGAGCACCTCTGCTGCAGGCCACACATAAAACCTACGATGACTATGTGAGTAAAACCAATTTCTCCCTGAACCTATTCTTTTCTTTTTTTTCTTTTTTTTAACATTTGGTTTAATGGACTAACAACACCATCTGATGGACGTTTATTACGTTTATCACTACTGCCACCAAGTTGTTCATTTTCCAATAACAGCACATACCAAAGTGTCTTATGCCTCTTATACCACTTATATACTCTTATATGCAATTTTACCTTACAATTTTTATTCATTAAATAATGTACTTGTTATCCCTTTAAACTTACATTTAATGTTTGCTATGTCTGCAAAAGAAGTTCCTGTTATCACTTAACAGCTATAAACAGTCGTTCCCTCACCAGACTCTCGTTTTAAGTTAAAAATACAGCTTATCTGTCTATAGCTACAGCTAAGCCTCTGACTGTTACAAAGTCATTACACTCGAGACGATCAGCAGCGTCCCCGTACACATAAGTTAATATAGAAATGCTAACGTAGTAAAATGAACGTATTGCCTAAGCTGTTCTAGGAAAATTAATCAACACCTTTTGACCAATCAGATTTGAGCCTAAAAGAGCACTATGGTATAAAACCTATTAGACATCATACATCCAAGCCAGAGGGGGCACTGGAGAGAGAGTGCAGTTTTTAACTCACCCTTCTCTTGCATTTTATCACAATGGCTATGTCTCTATCAGCTCCCTAGGTCGTAAATCAGTATATCGTGTACATGGGTTGGGACCCTGGCCCACTACACATTGGGACACTGATAACTTAGTTTCCGGCAACATGATTACGTACTCGCGTTGTAAAACGTCACCAAAAATTAAAAACGCAAAAATATTTACGTTTTATATGTCATATAAATTTGTTAGCTTAATCACATGCATTTCTGTCATGGTACTTCAAGCAGGATCATAGGCTAGCTAGTGGATTTAAAAAAAATAAAAAAATAAAAAAATTAAATACTTAAAAGTCAATTAGACTCACACAGCCCATATATAGAGCATCAAATAAAGTTAAAAATCTAACATAAGTAATAATTTGAGAGCTACAACAATGATAACAAGCTACTTGTTAGTTGACGAAGTTGGCTGAGAGTTCGTCCCCCTTTTTTTTTTTTTTCAAGCTGAGAGGCTTCTGAATATATGATGTCATTTCCAGTAAGGGAACATAGTGAGCATCGATGCTCCTTGGTATTGTGGGATTTTTTTAGGGAGCGAATGTTCCAGTGCACTAGAAGGATTTTGCAATTGAGACAGCCCTTAAAATGTTCGACTCTCTGATCAGTGCACTGACTACTGAACTAGGGAGCTGATTGCGACAAACCCATTGCCTTGATCTTTCATTCCTCTCCCTGTGCCTATTCTTATTGATTTATGTACAAATGAGGGTTTTACTAGTTACACTAGTTCTTTCTACTGTTAACATTATGCCACATGTAATCAAATGCGAATACATTATTTGATATGAACAGATAATGCGTTCTACACAGATGCAAATGCAGATATGAATAGGAGGTATTTACAGCGATGCATTTGCAGCATTCATTCATTCATCCTTAGTAACTGCCTGTTCAAGGTCGTGGTGGTGTAAATTAAACTACTAGTTTGTTGATATTCTGGGAAATAGAACCAAATAAATTTGTTAGAAAAAGGTGTGGACAGGTATAAACAAACATAATAACTGTGCAGTCTATTTATTTAAAAAAAAAAACAACAACAACAACAATTTGCCTAAATCCAAATACAGATAGAAATATTTGGAGCACTAAATAGATACAGATACGATTGCATTACACGCCTACTACACATGACACTGCTATAATGACACATAACTATTATTTTTAGATGTGGTGCTCAGTGTGTTACCATATGCTGTAATCTACCAAAATCCATGATATTGGGGTGTGATTGTCACATCGTGAGTTTAGCATACAGTTACACTCCTAGTCCAATCTTTACACAAAGTAATGCCATGCAATTTATCTTCATTGACAACCCCAAATGATCCGGATTTCTAATTATTTCCTATGAAAACTGGTTAACTGAACTGACATAGCCTGGTGTTTGGAATTCTAATGTTCACAGCCATATTGAACGTTCCAGCTACATTAGTGGTCTTTCTGACACCAACAAAAACATGATAAGAATTTTCACAGGAGCTAAAGTTGTGATAACTCAAATCCACATAAGTAAATGGAAAACGTTAGCGAAGTGGCCTTTCTATTTACCAAAGGTTGAGTGAATCTGTGGTGCCAGAGCACATTCAGACAGACTGAAAAAGCGAGAAGCAGGCCATTTCACCTCTCACCTCACATGGGTGCCATAGTTCATTCATCCACTAAAAACACATAACTGCACAGAACTATAAAGGACGATTTTGAAGATTGCAGTTATTACTGTTATCTACAGAGCAATAAGTCATGTCATGTGTAGTGAATAAAGTCGTATATTGAGTAAATAGTGCTAGTGAAGAACGCATGCATCCCAAAGAAAGGAAAGAAGAACTCTAAGAATCACACATTCCTTCTTACTTTTGTATCCAGAGATGAAATGTACACTTTGCAGCTCTTTGCTGTCATGGGTGCATGGCATTAATTTGAAAAATTTAAGCCAAGAAAAGCGCATACTTCAGCTTAATGAAAAAAAGCAATAAATCATGGCATTGATCTCCGCAAAGCTGTAGCCTCATGCAAAGCGTTGTGTGTGCTGTGCAGCGCAGATTGGGCTGTCTGTGGGAAATTGCACGAGCAAAGGCTCATTACCACAATGAATTGAGTTCTGCTGGAGCTCCTCTGTACTGCTGGATAGGCCAAAAGTGTGGACATTTTTCTGCTAGTAATTGGTGCTGGGGAAGGCAGGTACTAGTCCCTGCAGATATCAGAGTATTAAGGAATGAGAGGTTTGCCTAGAACATATTTTTACAACAACACCCCCCACCACCCTCCTTCATCAGTTCTTTCTGCTCATCCCTCTTCACTGTGCTCCATTTTCTCCAGGCAAAGCAGTTCTTCACTTCTGCAGTGTACTAATATGTTTCTTCATGAACTTGTGAGACATCATTAGTATTTCATAGAGATTTCTTCATGCAGTAGAATCAAGATTCAGTGGCTGCAACATGCAGACCCCAAAGTTTACTGGGTTGATATTAAAAGGAATTAAATGAGATAAATGAGATTAACTGACTGGTATGTTTAGCATCTTAGTACTCCAATTACAGTAGAGGAAAATAAAATTTGTCCACCAACAAACACTGACTTAATTTCATAATGTTTGAAAAACAAATGCATTTTATTCACCTGCTAGTTAATATTCAAGCATGCATAAAATATATAAAAGTGAAATAAATTATTTTAGCTGCATTATGTGCTGTGTATAAGTGCCAGTGAGTTTTGTTTGTTAGCAGCTATGACAGGTCATTGTAAAAGCTCTTGGAACAGGGAAGTAAGGTCTTGACATTCATTTTCCTCTTTTGAGTATTGAAATATTTTTACTTGTCCCAAAGTTTGTTCACACTTTAAATATTACAATTATTATATATTTATTAGTATGCATGTTTTTACAGTGCTGTGATTTCTTCTGTTTTTGTGTATATCTCATACTAAATTGTTTCAGAAATTAAAACAAAATCTAAGATAAAACAAAGGCAACCTGAGTAAACACAAAATACAGGTTTTAAATGATAGTTATTTATTGAAGCAAAAAAAGTTATCTAATATCAACTGGGCCTGTGTGAAAATGTATTTGCCCCCATAGTTACTAATTCCACAAATCTATGAAACTGCATTGATAATGGGGTTCAGCTGGACTAGACACAACCAGACCTGATTACCGCAAACCCTGTTCAATCAAATCAATACTTAAATAGAACGTTTAAAAGGTCTTACCCAATAACACACTATGCCAAAATTGAAAGAAATTCCAGAAATGATGAGGAAGAAAGTGATTGAAATACATCAGTCTGGGAAGCGTTACAAAGCTATTTCAAAGGCTCTGAAACTCCAAAGAACCACAGTGAAAGTCATTATCTCCAAATGGAAAAACTCGGCACAGTAGTGAACCTTCCCAGAAGTGGCCGACCTCCTAAAATTCCTCCAAGAGCACAGCAACTTCCAGCAAGCCACAAAAGAGCCAAGGACAACATCAAAGGACCTACAGGCCTCTCTTGCATCAATAAAGTTCACTGTTCGTGGCTCCACTATCAGAAAGAAATAGGACAAAAATGGCATCCATGGAAGTGTGGCGAGGCGAAAACCACTGCTAACCCAGAAGAGCATTAAGACTTGTCTGAAATTTGCCAACACACACCTTGATGATCCTCAAACGTTTCGGGAGAATGTTCTGTGGATTGATGAGTCGAAAGTGAAACTGTTTGGAAGACAGGGGTCCTGTTACATCTGGCATAAACCAAACACTGAATTCCACAAAAAAGAACATCATACCGATGGTCAAGCATGGTGGTGGAAGTGTGATGGTGTGGGGATGCTTTGCTGCTTTAGGGTCTGGGCAACTTGCAATAATTGAGGGAAACATGAATTCTGCTCTCTACCAGAAAATCCTAAAGGAGAATATCTAGTCTTCAGTCCGTAAGTTGAAACTCAAGCGCAACTGGATTATGCAGCAAGACAATGATCCAAAGCATAGGAGTAACTCTTAGTCCTAGAAGTAAGTGAAAGACTGATCTCCAGTTATTGGAAGCGTATGGTTGCAGTTATTGCTGCTAAAGGTGGCACAACCAGATTTTATGTTTAAGGGGGCAATTACTTTTTCACACTGGTGATAGGTGTTGGATAACTTTTTTTTGCTTCAATTAAAAAAAAAAAAAGAAGACTACAAGACTGTAGACCTACACAAGGCTGGAATGGGCTACAAGACCATCGCCAAGCAGCTTGGTGAGAAGGTGACAATAGTTGGTGCGATTATTCTCAAATGGCAGAAACTGTCAGTCTCCCTCAGTCTGGGGCTCCATGCAAGATCTCACCTCGTGAAGTTTCAATGATCATGAGAACAGTGAGGAATCAGCCCAGAACTAAACGGGAGGATCTTGTTAATGATCTCAAGGCAGCTGGGACCATAGTCACCAAGAAAACAATTGGTAACACACTACGCCGTGAAGGACTGAAATCCTGCAGTACCCGCAAGGTCCTCATGCTCAAGAAAGCACATGTACAGGCCCGTCTGAAGTTTGCCTGAATGATTCAGAGGAGAACTGAGTGAAAGTGTTGTGGTCAGGTGTGGTCAGATCTCTCTGGCATCAACTCAACTTGCCATGTTTGGAGGAGGAGGAATGCTGCCTATGACCCCAAGTCATAACACCATCCCCACTGTCAAACATCGAGGTGGGAACATTATGCTTTGGGGGTGTTTTTCTGCTAAGGGGACAGGACAACTGCACCGCATCAAAGGGACGATGGACGGGGCCATGTACCGTCAAATCTTGGGTAAGAACCTTCTTCCCTCAGCCATGGCATCTAAAATGACCTTAATGACTTGGAGAGAATCTGCAAGGAGGAGTGGGACAAAATCCCTCCTGAGATGTGTGCAAACCTGGTGGCCAACTACAAGAAACGTCTGACCTCTGTGATTGCCAACAAGGGTTTTTTTTGGATCTGAAAATCACAGCAACACTGGCAGCACACAATTATCTATATAAAGTGCCCTCTAGAATTATTGGCACCCTTCACAGACAAACACATTGCACACAATAATTCAGATTTCTCACCCAGTCTATAGGAGAAACTATTTATCATAGTTCTAACAAAAAATATGTCACTACTTTTTAAGTAGTTCTAATGGTAGTTTTCTCTCAAAAAATATGCCAAAATGATCAGTACCCCAAAGGAATATTTTAAATGCATGCAAACAAATTGTCATTCTTGAGAAAATTATATATTTTTTCATGTGCTCTCAGTCCCAAGGAACACGTTACAGTTAACCGTGCCCTGTTTCCATGAGGTATAAATATGAGGTTGCACACCTGCAAAATAACTGTTTTACATTACCATGGGGAAAAACACTAGCTTGCCAAGGGCATCAAATGTACCAGGGTCAGGTTCTGCCTAAGCCCACGTGTTATTACAGGTGATGCTTGATTTTCTCTTGTTGCACCTTGCATCTGAGGAAAAGAATCATGTGCAGCAATCAAAATTTAATTGTTTGGTGGTATGGTGGTTTAGCCTGAAGCAGAAATGGATGATTAAACTGCAAAAGCGTGTGCTTGAGGCACTAAACATTGCTGTGGCTCTTGTTGTTCAGTCCACTTCTGCTGCCTTACTTTCTGAAGATCCCCAGTGACTCCACACCCGGGCTTTAATGTTAGCAAACAGTTTAGACTAATGCTATTTTTATGAGAATCTGAATTTGGACAACTGTTTCACTGCATTTCAGTGCATTGCAGCTTATGTTTTTTTTTTTATTTCTGCAGTGAGTGTAAATGTTTTTTGTAGGGAAAGCAAAGGAGATATGTTCTGCAACTGTTCGCTGTTAGTCTTAACTATGAGATACTGCATATGAGTACTACATGAATACACACTGGTGTCTGATATTTGTCAGAAACTAAATTCATGAAGGGGAAAGGACATGGGACATGAAAGTTGTTTTGGAAAAAAAAATCCAAACAAATTAGCTACCTAATGTTTGATGTGTGTCACCGTTTAATAATTTATTTTTGTATATACAGTAAGCTATCATCATTTTCTTTTTTTTATGTTGAGTATTTTTGTGTTCCTTTTTGGAATGTGTGTAATAAAGGTGTAAAGACCAATTGTTCTTCTGTACTGATGCTCAGATCTATATAGTCTGCAGTTTATTAGATAGTTTATTATGCACAGTATAATATGGATATTATTTTTTAAATATTTATATTATTATTATTTATCATTTAAATTAAGTGACCGAACATGTATAAATTAGGGCCTAAGGAGTAATTGGGGTGTGAGAAGGAGGAGGTTGGACACGCAGGACAACCTGTCAACATGTGGTAAAGGTGAAATCCTTTGACCAGACAAACTAGTGCCTCTGAAATTGGAACCTGAAACTGATTTTGTTGCTTTTTGCAGTGATTTTCCTTTTTTTCCATCACAGACTCCTGTGTTGGCATTAAGTCTCCTACTATTAAAGGCTGAAAAGTAAATAGAGCATTTAACCTGGGTTTGATTATAACAGTCCACTTGATGTAACCATAGTTTCTATATCTGGCATACCTGAAGAGCACATAGCTATAACTATACTGCCTGATACAGGTGCTGCACACCATTTCCTTCTGACACGGTCCTCGTTCAAGGTGGTGAGATGGGCTGTGTGAAGGTCCCATTACATGCAATCCTGCAATCAAAACTACTCAAAGCTTTTGTCAAATAGGAGTAAGACATTGCCATCGAAAGGAGTATGTTAAATACAGGGAAATCATTTGGTTGGTGGGAAAGTACTGCAAGTCCTCAGTGTAGATTCAGGATTCTGAAATTGTTCAGTTTCATTAAAATAATAGTTTGGTAAATCTGTGGGTCTTAGTTCTAAGGGCTTCTCAAGTGCCAGACTCTATCGTAAAATGCCCCAGAAGTAATCATGGAGTCCCTGATTAAGGAGGAAGTGCTGAAGTGAGAAGCTCAGAGCAGCGCCACAGACTGATCGCTCTCTTGCTCCTCAAAAGTGAGGCATTTTTGGGAGAACAGATTTTGAAAAACAGATTTTGTGGGAAAATGCTTTCATACATGTAAGTGGGTGTAAATGTGGTGCTTCTGAGGGACATAGAGAGTACTCGGAGTAGAGACAGCATATTCTACAATTCATATATTCTACAACTCATGATCACGTACATGATCACCACCTTTCAGGAGACCTAGGTCTTAATAAAACATATAGTTGACATTTAGATACAGCTTGTCTTTTGCTCTGGGATATTCTTTTTCTTGATACTGTGAGATTTGACTTTTGTGCCAGTACAACTTTCTGCATCCCATACCATCCATAGATAAAATAAACTTAAAAAAAAAAACTGATTGTGTGGGATGATTACCTAAAGCAACACTGGATAACCAGTGTTTGGCAACCATAACATGTGCTTCTTTTCTATATTCTGAGGCATTTGTTTTATGGACTGTAGCTGATATTGTGGTTAGAGCACTAATGTAGTTTTTCTCAGCTTTTGGTTTACCAAAGACTGAGCAGATGCACCAAAGCACAAACTTCATGTCCAGAGTGCTAGCGCAGGTTATGCAAACTCAGTCATGCTATGCTTATGTTTTATTTTCATGGACGAGAACCACAATTTAATATATGGCACTTATTTTGTGTTTTGCTGGATTCTTTTCATTTCAGCCCAGCTGTACATAGCACAAGGACAACTTAAGCTGCTCATATTGGATTCAGAAACTCGCATTATTATACTTGTTAAGTTCAATTGTATTTATATAACGCATTTAACAATGGACATTGTCAAAAAAAAAGCAGCTTTTCAGAAAGATGTAGATTTAGATCCCTAATAAACAAGCCAGGGGCGACATTGGCAAGGTAGAAACCTTGAGAGAAACCAGAATTATAGGAAACCCATTCTCTTCTTTGTGAAATATAAATCATATATAGAGTATAAATCATTACTCTCTCACAATTGTAGACTATAAATTCAACCAGTACTAAGTGTGTTGAAAAGATGTTCAGTATGAGCACCATAGTGTTTGTAATTACAGAATTGTTCCCTAGGTACAAATCTACAGTATCCACATAAAATTATTCACTGAAGTGTGAAATTTAAGGCATAAACTGTTTTTGGGAAGTGCAATCCTTAGGGTATCCGCGTGAGACAATCCACTGTAGCGGAATGTGACTCAAAAGTGCAAATGCTAACAAAGCCTTATCATTTTTTACAGGTGCTGATGGCTTTGTTGTGACATGAGAAACATTATTTTAAACCTGGATATAATACACTAATGTTGCTACGCATTACTCTGGCCCATTTATATTTGACTACAAACACTATGAAAGATTTTGAGATTCATACACCAGACCCAAGTCATCAGACATGTGGGTCACATTAACATGTTGAAGCTTTATTATGCTCATGTCCAAGGGTCAATAGTCTTTTGTTAAAAGGTGAAAGTGACTGCTTCCTCTGCAGTCACTGTCTCTGTACTATGTTAGTAAAAGAAGACCCCTCACTGTTTAATGATCAAACCAAACAACTGCCTTAAAACATGATGCCAAGCTTGCTCAATAACATTCATATCACGGGAAGCCCATTAAGAGAGCTTTGATGAATAAGGAAGTAACCATGCTTACCCTACTTAACCACCTGCTTAACCATGGCATGTACAGCCGTGGCCAAAAGTTTTGAGAATGACACAAATATTAATTTTTACAAAATCTGCTGCCTCAGTTTTTATGATGGCAATTTGCATATACTCATATACTCATATTTGCATATGATCAGTTTTTTTTTTCAATACTCTGCGATGCCATTTAGCTTGTATAACTCACCTGCAACATTTTAAAGGCAAATGGATAGTTTGTTTGTAAACCTTATCTAAATGATTCAAAAGTTTGCCCATCTAACTGTATAGTTAGCATATAGACATTGTCACAAACCAAAAGAAAATCCTGCTGGGGGAAAAACAGCACATCATACAAATGTTATACAGAGAAATAATGAACACAAATAACAAAAATATTTGATGTATGTCAGCTCAATATTTCAGCCTGTAGCCCTACTGTAGCAAGAATGCCCTATGGCATGGGTTAAAGTTTAAACTTTGTTTGCAAACTGTATATGACCACAGTGGCAATGCATATTTATAGGAATCTTCTGGTCAGTATTTGCATATTATATTTATTAAACCAGTACCTGGAAACACAGAAAGAAATGCCCCAGGCATTCACTTCAGCATCAGAGTATCAAGTGTACAATGAAAAGCAGTGTGGTTCTGAAACGTCATAAAATGGGCTTCATCTGCAAACCCGAAGTACGTGATTACTGGAGATTCTTAGAAATGCATTATCTCTCTCTTATCCAGAGAGCTTCATATATGACAGGCTGGATGAGAGTGAAAACTGTCTGCTCCTTACTTTACACAGGATTTTTATGCTTATATATATCACACGGCCCCTTCTCACACAAAAGCAAGTTGGGGGTCAGAGCTCAGGGTCAGTCTGTTTGGCACCCTAGAGGTTACATTCATTAGAGCAGCAATGGTAGGACAGGACAGTGATGCAGTACACCTCAGACTACAGACTCACTCTCATGTGCACCAGACAGTGCTGAGATTTTTATTCACATCCTTGTGGTCAAAGGCACATTTCTAATCTTGAAGCCTTTTTTCCAGTGAACAGAGACTAAAGGGATTTTACATCACCTGCTTAATAGACAGACACTATGACAGGCTAGTCTCATTAAAGTCTTAATCAGTTTTTATTTTATGTTAATGAAGATTTATAAAAGGATTATGTTTCTATTTTTGAGAAATATATTAGATTTCTTTCATTCCTGGTGGTGGCATTAGACTCAGATGTGACTCACACAGTGTGACAAAAAGTCATTTACTATGACATCTCCATGCATTTTATTGAGTACAGGTTTATAGCTAAAGGCCTGCTGTATAGAATAGTTTAGACTTTATGAGTACAGTAGGGCAGAAATAGCTCATTTTCAAACAGACTACTTTATGTCTCAAGGGCCTTGAAGTATTGATGTGCTCTGTCGAGTTGTCAGTCTCTGATGAAATACACATTGTGACAAAGGCCATCTTTGCTGCTTGTAGGCTCAAATGATTTGCAAGCTTTAGAGCATTACAGCAAAGCCATGGGGTCATGAATGCTGAGGGAGAATGGCAATTTAAATTACTCACACATGCATCCTGACAAAGCAGGCTGACTGTTTAGGACTGTGTCTTTATGGTGGCAAATATCTGACTAAGTTTGAGCTTTTGGTTCTCACTCTGTAGATCAAATCCAAATGAAAAGGCAATGTCTTTATTGGTGGAGTGAAATGGATTGAATTTTGATGATCCTATGTAGATCAGCAAGACTCAGTACTTTTATCCTGTCTGTCAGCATGAGAGTGTAGATTTTAAAGATGGAAGTGCAATAGTTCAGATGCTATCCGGCTATCTGACAGAAAGAAGAAATCATCCAATTTCAGCATAAGGCAGTGTTTAGAGCTCATTAATCTGTTCTGTCACTGTGTCATGATTCTTAATGACCATCATTCCTAATAATTTAATGTTCAGTTTAATAATTTAGTAACTTTCCACATGAAAGAAAGTATGGGTTCAGTGTGCAGGCTCATCCTCTTGAAGAAACTGAGGGTTAAGGACATTGCTTAAAGACACAGTGGCCATTGGTTACAACCTCTCTGCCATAAACCCCTGCCAGACCTGACATTTTACTCAGAAACTTCTGAACCAAGGCACAGATCTATAACCCTTGCCAGATCTGAGATATATATATATATATATATATATATATATATATATATATATATATATATATATATATATATATATATATATTTGGTTGTGGTAGCTCATTGGCTAAAGATGCATGCCATGGTTCACAAGTTTTTGAATGAAACCTCAGGTCTGGCAGGGGTTTATGGCATGAGGCTGTAAGCAGAGGCACAGAGCTTTAACCACTGAACTACCACAACAAAAAAAGAATAGCAATACTGTGACTCAATCCCAA
Organism: Cranoglanis bouderius; assembly: GCA_023630585.1. Classification (NCBI taxonomy): domain Eukaryota; kingdom Metazoa; phylum Chordata; class Actinopteri; order Siluriformes; family Cranoglanididae; genus Cranoglanis; species Cranoglanis bouderius. The sequence continues at coordinate 11,224,293 of CM042536.1, read as the reverse complement.
AAAGAGCTATGCCTTTGGTTACAGCCTCACTGCTATAAGCCCTGCCAGAGTGGAGATTTGAATCCCTTACAGACCTAAGAAATAATTAACTCAAAATCCTCTGAAACCAAGGCACAGTTGTGCATTCCCAGTGGCAGTGGTAGCTCTGTATCTTACTTTCAGAATGTTTTAGGTTCAGATCTGAGATCTTGTAGGGGTTTATGGTAGTGAGGCTGTTTTAATAAAAAAAAAAAAATAAAATAACATAAGTGATACCACAAACATGTTTATCTTAGATGGTGAGTATATTCACCATGAAACAAGAAGCTATATGATAGAGATCTGTTTCTCCCTATCTTACATCCTTATCAGCAGGAAAGAGTCAATAGAGACAGTTAACCACTCTGAAAGAGGCTCTCATACACACAGACAGCTTCAAATGGAGAGAAGACTTGATTACAGGTTTGGAAGGAAATATTAGAAAATGGCTTTTCTTGCACTATTTCAAAGGCAGGTTCTTCCCACATCAGAACATTTTATTATTCTTTTTTTTTAAAAAGCTCACCCACAGCGCTGAGTTGACATTTCCGAGGTGAACTAATTATGGAAATGGAATACTCCATGCAGAACTCCCTCCTTTAATAAAACAGATGTACGACATACACCTGAAGAAGATTGTTTAATAATTTCATACTCTCATAGTCAGACTGAATACCAAAAAGCCAAAGCATCGTTTCTTATTTCAGGCCGTTAATGTCAAAGCAGGTGCAATACAGCAAAAAGTTAGCTTTGGTAATTGGCTGTGACCATATTTCGCAATTGTTAAACTGAATGGCAGACTGAGCTCTAGACTCTGAAGCACCAATAAACAGGATTTCCTTTTGCTTACTGCACATTGCATTTATAAATTAAGTTGTGGTTTGTAAAATTAATTGCTTAGCTATGTTGTTGTGTAACATATTTCTTTAATTAAGTGTTGCTAGTGTTGTGTAGTTTTGCAGAGTTTTTTGTGATTGTTGCAGGCAAAAATGCTTGATTATGCTGCAGCATTTTTTCAAAATTTGTGATGCAGTTTGCAGAGTTTTGTGCTTTTTTGCAGAAAACTACTTGAATTGGCAAAATTGTGATTGCACAAAATTGTTTTGCACGGTCATTTGCAGTGATGTCTGTTTGGTAAATGAAACCTTTTAGCTGTACTCATGTTCAAAAATCTGCGGTAATTTTGAAAAATTGCAAGCTCCTCCAATTATTGAGGAGTTTGCTTGATTTTGCATTCATTTCTGTGATCACTGTGGCGAGGAGGAGGGAGTGGCCAGGCTGTGAGGACGCACACCTGGCACTGATTTGTCTAATCAGTGGGAGAGAGAGATAAAGGAGCGGCTGGAAGTGCCGGAGAGAGAGAGAGACGAACGTGTATTTTGTGTTCCGTTTGTGTGTTTTATGTTCTGTTTCAGTTTCGTTTATTATTAAACTGTTTATGTTCAGCCGGTTCCCGACTCCTCCTTGCCCGACTTTAAATTGTTACAATCACAAAATCCCGGAGGGACTGATTGCTCTTTATTAGCAGGGGTGGCTGGTGTCAGTGGGCTAGCAAGGCTAGGTACCCCAGTCTTTCAAAGATAAAAAGGACATCAATATAAGTTTCATTTTTGGTATCCACATCAGACTATTTTGGATTGCTGTGGATACCATCACAACGGCACCTCCAATGGTTGTAAATACACAGAGTGGTATGATGCAGTGAGGTTGGGGCTGATTTCTATCTAGCACAGACTGTAGATTCATGCAAAGTGAAATGCCCTGTAAAATTGATCTCCATTTGGAGATAATTCATATTATGACACTGATGAACCCTTGTGATATAATGCACTGCTCAACACTAATAGATTCTTTGTCAAGGTATTGCTATATACAGGTGCATCTCAATAAATTAGAATGTCGTGGAAAAGTTCATTTATTTCAGTAATTCAACTCAAATTGTGAAACTCGTGTATTAAATGAATTCAATGCACACAGACTGAAGTAGTTTAAGTCTTTGGTTCTTTTAATTATGATGATTTTGGCTCACATTTAACAAAAAACCCACCAATTCACTATCTCAACAAATTTGAGATGCACCTGTATTACATTTTAGTCCTCCCATCTAATATCACGTTCAGTCATTACTGCTTATTAGTCTTATAAAACTCCTTATAAGCACACTTCTGCGACTGAAAGCTTCTGTGTGTTTGTTAAACAGTCTCAGAGCTCATACTTTCTAGGTTCATGAATATTCATGTGTTTATTCTTCAACACATGAAGCGAGAGGCATCCTTAAGGATTTCCAATGAGCTAACATCATTTAACTTTTTAATTAAAGTGGCCAATCTTTTTCAATTATGAGAAAAAAATCAAATTAAAACCTGGCTGCTGGTCACCAACACCATCTTGATTCAATTATTTATATTATTGTTTGCCTGAGGCACAGACTGTTCCATTTCCTCTGCGTCACTTTACTGTGTATCTCTTACAACTGTAGGATCATTGCTGGTGTTTGTATAGACAGCAGTAGATACGTCTTCACACACACTTTCAGAGAGAATAGCCAGCTGACAATTTCACATCTAATTAATGATTTCTGAATGTTACTTTTTTTTAAAATAAACTTTTCGTTATTCAGTTCAGAATGATTTATGTGAAACATAATGCATATATCTCTTTCTGTTTCTGAAGCCAACTATTATTACTGTAAATGTTTTCATAACATTACAGCCTTCTAACATTCTTAAATCTTCTTCTGATGTGTTCTGATTCTTCAGAACCACCATGTGTGAACTCAATACTAGTGAGACAAAAATCTAAGCAAACATATCCTATATATTTAAAACATTCCTTCGTTCAGTAAGCGCTTTATACTGGTCAGGGGCACGGTGAACCAGAGCAGGAAACGTGGATAGTATACTGTATACTGTATACAAACCATATACTTGGTGTGTTTGCAAATCTCAAACCTTTGAGGTTTATCTCCAAATGGATATATTCAGTAATTCAATTATCGGAGTTTTCACATGCATTTGAATAAAATTAAAAAAAAAAAAAAAGATTAATTAACAGTTTCAGCCAGAAATTATACCCTTAGATACAAACACCATGGATGTGTGATACAAAGGAGCCTCTTGTGCTTTTTTTTTGGCCACATGGAGGTTTAAATAACATGCAATTTATCCTGACCCTTTTGCTAGCCTTTGCACTACAGATTGATGATTAGCCATTTAATTAATAGAGGAACACTTCATTTAACTGACAACAGTAATTTTCAGCTATTTATTTGGGAACAATCACTAAAAAGTGCTATTTTGTCTTTTTTTTTTTTTGCCAGCACATGAGATCTAGTTTCACTATTGGTATGCACATAGTAGACGAGAAAAAAGATCTGTGCTATGTTTAAACAGGACTGCTAAAGGGAGTGTAAATATACCAAGAGTGGCAATGTGTATACAGCATGTGTCTTTCAAACGGGACATTCCTTGCTGTTCTTGTTTTGTTTTGTTTTTTTCACCTAAAAATTTGAAAAAGGAGTGAGAATTTAATAAAGCTAATATGATAAACAGTAAAAATAACAAAAGACTCTCCTATTTTTTTTTCCATTCTCAACGAGACATTGAGCAGGAACTCCATATAAAAATCTGTCACTGTCATAGGAGGTGCTGGTTGTCAGTTGATAATGGAGCAGAGTATTGAAGGCCTTCGTCTGTCTGCTGCCCTAATTACACCAGCACGGCTCTCCACCCATGTGTTAACAACACTTGATTTATTTCCTGTTCGCTAGCTCAATAGGAACCGAGTTAATTGCTTTTTCAAATGAACGTTGAAATGGAAGGATCAGGCGTCATTAACTGCAGACCATTTTTGTAATGCAGGGTGCCTTGTAAGTTGGTGTTAAGGTCAAAGAAGTGAAATGCAGGGGCTTTTGGAAACAACTGTTTGTTTAGTTGGTGATTATACCATAGCATACCATATACATACACAACTGTTTGGTTAGGGAAAAAATGGGAAGGGCTTTTTTTGGTTTGATTTTGATGAAAGGTCACAGATGATGTCCTTTTACTCAGAATAATTTGTCATTGTCTGCAATTGTTGATGAATATTACTTGACTGTTTTTATTCTAAGGACTTATATGACCCCAAAAATTCAGCTAAATTGCAGTATTAGCTATTATTGTCTTGAGAGGTTTGAGCTTTGTCCCAGCTGTCAGTTGAAATGTTTATGCTGTCATCCTGCCTGAATTCCAAGTCAGTGTACTCTGACAGTAGTGTTTACCCAAGGATTTTCTTTTATGTTTGTTTTGCCCAGCATAATGAAAGCGCATTATATCTGCAGTGCCTTAAGAGGGTCGAAAGAATGCTGTCTCAGAGGTTTATGGTATGGATTTAGCTAGAAGCACCCTTTCATATTGGACATATCATACTGGAAATATAGATGTAGATCCATCTTTTGTCTGTGAAATTCTCACCAAATGACAATGTCAAAAGGCTAGTGTTCTCTGTTTTGCCAGAGATTATTTTTAAGGGCAAATCCTATTAGCGTGACTGACATTTTCATGAATGTGATTTAGACCCAGTTCTGTTTCACTGCTTAGATGTTAAGATTTTCTGAGCAAAAAGCCGTGTTAACAAAATGGTCCATTAAGAAGAAAGGGCAGGTCTCTGACCCGTTCATTATGAGAGAAAACTAATAGAGCAAGGTTTCAGCTTCAGAACCCTTAAACAACTTAATCCTCGACATAATCCTTAGCTTTAATTTGGCCTAATCCATGTTCACACTCATAAAACCACTGCTGAGCCAGAAGTAGAATTTCAGCGTTGTTAAGGCGAAAGACAAGACCCGAGTTGCTCTATTTGCCAGTTAAGGTTTTCTACTGGGTTAATCAAAAGAGATGTGTTGAATTTTTATATTTCAATTTAAAAAAAAAGTTTGAAATACAGCATGTGCAGGCAAGATTTAAAGTCAGCATTAGCATTAGTCCAGAGTAAGTAAGATAATAAATACAGATAGAACAGAGCCATAAATGCTTGAACCCCTAATACAGTGAAAAGAACACATCTTTACTCTAAAATAAATGCGAAGGAAAAGAGAAACAGGAAAATGTGACAAGACCAAGAGCACCAAAAATAAATGCAGAAGTGATAGCAAAGGATTAAACTTTAAGACCGTCTCAGCAGCTCGATTGGGAGCCGCGAGTCTTTCTCATCAGCCTGCCTCTATTATTCATTACACTCGCTAACTTTGCATTAATACTTAGGCAATTATAAATGTTGGTGTAGGGGATAGGCCTAAATAACAGTGGAGAAGATGAGAACATTTTTAAGACCCTGTTCAGGATAAATTACATCAATTTCTGTGTCACTTTGGGATTTTTTGAAAAAAATCAGAAGGGTTAGAGCCTGTCTAATCTACAGAATTTACAGAGGTTTAAGGAGAGTGATTTGAGTATGAGTGTATACAAACCCACTGTTGATCTACTGCAGTTTGTACTGCCAAAACTTTGAAATGTTAAAGATTTTTCAGTGACACAACAGAAAAACATTCACATTATAATCAGATATCACCAAACCCCTGACAATGCCCAGCCATCCATGGCCGGAAGTCGAAGTGAGCATAATCGGTCATGCTCTCTGGTGTTAGGGAAAGCACTAATCTCTCCCCTATCAATCACAGCGACACTAGTCAACCGTGGGCACCTGTGAGCTCATGTATTTGGAAGAGGGTGGATAGTGCTTTCCTCCGAGTGTTAAGTTGCACTGACGCAGCATGAGCAGCAGTTTGAAAAGGTGTAAAAAAAATTAATTAAATAAATTAAAAAAAAAAAAAACCCACTATTGTGTTATTTCTGGATTTTAAAAGTGACCGATGACTGCTGAAACAAACAGTCACATATTATAAGTTTTTACTATCATTCAAATTTACTGTAAAAGGGTTTTGCAAATATACTGTATGTAAAGTATGTTTTAGAGATTATATTTCAAATTTGGGGGGCACTGTGGCTTTTTGGTTAGCACGTTTGCCTTGCACCTCCAGGGTTTGGAGTTTGCATGTTCTCCACGTGTTTCGGGGGTTTCCTCCAGGTACTCCAGTTTCCTCCACGTCTGAAGACGTGTTGTAGAATGATTGGCATTTCCAAATTGTCCGTGGTGTGTGAATATGTGTGTGATTGTGCCCTGAGATGGGCTGGCACTCCATCCTGGGTGTCCCCTGCTTTTGCCCCGAGTTCCCTGGGATAGGCTCCAGGCTCCCCTGCAACTCTGTGTAGGATAAGCGGTATGGAAAATGGATGGATGGATGGATATTGCAGATTTGGTCACCAGGTTGGCAATAATCAGTCAGTATACATGTACAGCTACATCACAGCAGCACACTTGACAATTACTGCACTTCCATAGCCTTACTCGAGTGTTTCCAACACTGCATGTCACACTTAAAGCAAGCAGTATGACAGCCCATGCTAAAGAATGAATGAAGTAACACATGTAACACATACAGTATATACAGTATGTGGTTAATAATTCTCTTATCCAGGCATACACACAAACCTAAACTATTCCTCTAACCCAGGTAGATGTTTCCTTCTGCTGCTTCCCTGAACCCAACTAACACAGTGTTACTACATACCTACCTAACTAACTAACTTTAACTACTTAATTAACTACTGTGTTATTGGAGAGCACTGATTGGTACAGAGAGACGTGCTATGCACTTAATGCATCTTCAGGAGTTGCAGCAAGTTCCCTTTTGTACACTATATCTTTTTTTTTTTTAATTGCATGCATTTAAAATCTTTGAACTGCTAGTAATCATGGGCACGTGACTTATCATCTAGACTAATCATCCAGACTTACATTCCCCACTCCCGTAACTACAAACCGTTCCTATTAATTGTACTGTAGTTACTGAACCATTCATAGAAGGTACTGAATAATATGATTTACAGTAAATTCCTGATTAATAATAATAAATGAAGAGTCTAAAGGTTAAATAGTGGGAAAGAGTCAGTAGGCTACAAGTAGACATACAAGTAACAAATGTTCCGAGTAGATGACGTGGTTAGGAGATGTTTTGTGAAATCCCTGAGCTGTGATTTTATCAGGTTACATTTCATTTACACTTTGGAAAACCACAGAAAACCTGAGAAGGTGCTGCTGATATATTTCCCCACTCAAAAGAATTCCTCCCTGAATTTCCTTGAGACAACATTGCTAACAATCTGTGAAGGGCATTTAGAAAGGCTTGATTAGACATAATAGGGGAAGATTATTTATTCCTCTGGCAGACACCTTTATCCAGAACAGCGTACAAGTGAGGCGGCATGCACAAGCAAACCATAGGGTATGTACATACAGTAAATCCAAGATACAGCTGAGTGCAAAAGTTTGCACACACTTAGGACAAGAAGACATTTCATTTACAGCAGCAAGATTTTTAGTTTATTAGATTTCACAAGATGTTCCTTCCTTATCTCATGTAACAAAAGAAATCAAATAATATAGGAGATACAGCCTTACAGTATGTTCACAAATGCAGTTGCTTGTGTCACTTACAGTTTGTCTGTTGTGTGCATGTAGCAACCACTACTGTGCAAAATTTTAGGCATATGCAAAGAAATGCTGTAGAGCAAAGATGCCTTAGAAATAATTAAATTAAATGTTTCTACATTTTAAAAAAAATATATAATAAATATAAAATATAAATATAAAAATAATAGTCTCTGGTACAATTTGTGCAGTTTTATAAGGAAATGAGCTGGTAAGTTTTATTGAGCATCTTGCAGAACCAGCCACAGTTCTTCTGGAGACTTTGACTTTCATACTTGCTTCTTATTTTTGCAGCAAAACCCAGCAGCCTTCATTGTGTTTTTGTCTGAAATGTGGTCTCTTACGTAACATGCTGCTTTCTTTAATGACACACAAACATTTTTCTGTTTTCTGTAACATTTAATTTTGTGCTAGAAAACTAATGTTTGGGAATCTAAAATGTTTTTTGTACTGAATTGATAATATAGAAGTCATAAAATAAAAAATGTATAACAAAGTTTGTACTAAAACAAATTGGGTGCCTAAAACTTTTGCACAGTACTGTATAGCTTCTAAAGCTAACTAGTTAAACACATTAAATAATGCACTAATCAGTGTAAAAATGATTTGTTTTATGTGCTATGTGCTAGGCTTCATACTAGTTTTGGCAAAGCAAGCTAACTGTACTAGCTTCGTCCACTTAGCAGATGATCTCTGCTACTTCCTTCCAAGTTTTATTTGTTCTTCGTAATGTCTCTATGCACATTTAATGAGAGATGACGGATGAAACCACAGGTAAAAGTTTTTTCCTCCATTTTTGCATGTCAAATAGTACTAAATGGGGACTAACTCCACATAGGAACTAAAAAATCTCAATTCAGATGTCATTTGTTGTGCTGTCCCTTTGTTGCTTGCTGCTATCACTGAAATAGCAGCTTTGTATCATGGACATACACAGAAAAATAATAGTCATCAGCTACTTTGATGCTCGTCAGTGTAAATGCAGGGTTATAGTATTAAGATCACGAACTGCGATATAAATGACAGTTGTTCTGGCTGTGATATAAATAATAACTTGTAGGCCTACATTTTGCCTTTGTAACTGTCCCAGCCCTGAGAAAGGTCATGGCAAAATCTATTTTCTGTGGATCAAACTCACATTGCTATGTTCTGGGTTGTTGTCTTGTTGTAAGATTCACCCACACCTTATTTCTAACATATTCCAATTCTATTTCCTTGTTTGTGTTTCTTTGTAACACAATCATAATGCGCATGTACAATTTCCTTCATTCTACCCAGAAGCCATGGAGATTGCACACTTTTGCACTCAACTGTATATGCTTAGCAATGGATAGCCGAGCAGTTGATTTTTAAGTGTCTTACCCATAGAAACCCACAGAACCATTTCATTTTGTGTTTGTATCTTGTCTTCCAAGGTCATACTAAATTCCCTCAGTGTCAAATCGGATCATTTATGTAGATTAGTGGTCGGTGAATAAATAGCTAATTGGAAAAGAAAATCGTGCTTCCATTTTATTGGCAATACACACAAAAAAAATTCTGTCACATCTTCATGTGAATAAGTGAGATGGAATCTTATTACGTGATAAGAGATTAATTGTGGTGGTTGTCAGTGATACTGTATTAATGTGAGCTACGGGTCAAACCCTGAACGCCTTCCCTCAAACATGGCAAGTGAAACAATTATCCCTGCACACAATCGATATTTTCTGTTGGACATGATTCAGCCATGTTTCTCTCCTCACAGCGGGAGTGTATATATAAGACAAATCATTTCTTGGTGTAATTAAAAATTGATTTTTCACTACTAAACAATTAGAGCGCTGTTTTCTGAGTCCTGATGAGTGTAAGTCTTCTCCCACTGACAATCACCTGGAGTATTTCTGTGCTTTCAGGGTTATGATGATGGATATGATGGGGAATATGACGAACAGGGTTATGAGGCCTATGACGATGGCTACAGCAACCAGTCCAAAAGGTATATATTCTCTTTTTTTATCTAGGGTGTTGGCTGGGTTATGATCCACATGGGTTTTACTGTTGTATTCTGTAAAAGTGAAGCCGAAATCAGAGTTGGCACTCAAAAACTATGGCAATATTTATGCTGGGAAAGTTACTTGTATACCCCTCTGAAGTTAGCAGATTTTTATTCTTCATTGGAATAGCATTCTTCATTTTCAATAGCATTTAGACCACCACGCTTAAACACCAGCAATTGCCTTTAAGCTTAAAAAAAATACAAACCAGGGGATAGAAAATGCAGACTAAAGGAGCATATTGTGTATTTTCTTTGCTGTCAAATGAAATGTGATGTAACATAAAAGCAAGAACCAATTTTACGGTGATATACACCAATCAGCCGTAACATTAAAACCTTATATACATTAAAATATTATAGTGGGATATATTAGGCACAAGTGAACAGTCAGTTCTCAAAGTTAATGTGTTGGAAGCAGGAAAAATGGGCAAGTGCAAGGATCTGAGTGAGTTTGACAGGAGCCAAATTGTGATGGCTAGATGACTACGTCAGAGCATCTCCCAAACAGCAGGTCCTGTGGGGTGTTCCCGGTATGCAGTGGTTAGTACCTAACAAATGTAGTCCAAGGAAGGACAACCGGTGACCTGGGGACAGAGATGGCACCTGAGGAAGAGATGGCATTAGGATGCACTATGGGAAGAAGGCAAGCCGGTGGAGGCAGTGTGATGCTCTGGACATCTCTGTGAAACCTTGGGTCCTGGCGGTCAGCTGGATGTTACTTTGACACGTACTGTATCAGCTACCTAAACAATTGTTGCAGACGAAGTACACCCCTTCATGACAATGGTATTCCCTAAAAGAGTGACATCTTTCAGTAGGATAATGCTCCCTGCCACACTGTAAAAATTGTTCAGGAATGATTTGAGAAAGATGACAAATTGTTCACGGTGTTGACTTGGCCTCCAAATTCCCCAGATCTCAGGCCAATCGAGCATCTGTGGGATGTGCTGGGCATTGAAAATGCCAATTTCCACCATCAGGGCAATAATTAAGAAGTTCCAGTCAACTGGAAATGTTATGAATCAACCTGGAATTGGACGTGTGTCTATATTGTCTCAACACACTGTGAAGAGGACGGTTCGAGTGGCCAAAAAATCTCCAAGGATCACAGCTGGAGAATTGCAGAAGTTAGTTGCTTCTTGGGGTCAGAAAGTCTCCAAAACTACAATCCGAAGTCACCTACATCACCGTAAGTTGTTTGGAAGGGTTTCAAGAAAAAAGCCTCTACCTCTACTCTCATCCAAAAACAAACTCAAGCGTCTTCAGTTTGCCAGACACTATTGGAACTTCAAATGGGATCGGGTTCTATGGTCAGATGAAACCAAAATAGAGCTTTTTGGCAATAAACACCAGAGGTGGTTTTGGTGCACACAGAGAGGTAGCCATATGGAAAAGTACCTCATGCCCACAGTTAAATATGGTGGTGGCTCTTTAATATTTTGGGGCTGTTTTTCTGCCAGAGGACCTGGACATTTTGTTAAGAAACATGGCATCATGGACTCTATCAAATATCAACAGATATTAAATGAAAACCTGACTGCCTCTGCCAGAAAGCTTAAAATGGGCGGTGGTTGGATCTTCCAGCAGGACAATGATCCAAAACATACATCAAAATCAACACAAAAATGGTTTACTGACCACAAAATCAAGGTCCTGCCATGGCTATCCCAGTCCCCTGACTTGAAACCCATAGAAAACCTGTGAGGTGAACTGAAGAAGAGAGTCCACAAGCATGGACTTCGAAATTTGAAGGATCTGGAGAGATTCTGTATGGAGGAATGGTCTCAGATCCCTTGCCATGTTTTCTCCAACCTCATCTGTCATTATAGGAGAAGACTCAGAGCTGTTATCTTGGCAAAGGGAGGTAGCACAAAGTATTGACTAAAAGGTTGCCAACAATTGTTGCACACCTATATTTAACAAAATTTTTTTTTTTTTCGGATAAACCTATGTTTTGTTTGCAGTTGTTTGATCTACATGAGAGGAGAGTATTTTTGTGAATTTTTTTAACAAAAGATCAAAAGCTTAAACAAGGGTGCCAATATTAGTGGAGGGCACTGTATTGCTGCATGAATAATCCTATTGTAATTATCACATTAATCATTGCAAATTTAGTTGTTTTTTTTAACACTATTGATTCCGCCCTTGTTATTCAACAGTATATAAAATAGCACTTGAGATACCATATTGAAATTATGAAATTGAATGCGTGGCATGTAGGCTTTTTATTACATTTTAATTCGCTACTTTGATGTTTTTGATATATCAGTGTTTTCGGGAATTTGACATGGTTATATCAAACTGTCAGATATAACCACTGGACTTAATACTGCTCCTCACTCTAACTGATGTCAGACTTAAGTTCAAGGTCAGAATCGTACATCACTGAGACACACGCCTCAGTTTTACTTTAACTCCACCCTCTGTGCGTGTTTCCCGTGCAGCTTCTGAATAAAATAAAAATTGGAAATGACTGGAAAACTGGAAAATAAATAGGTATATGTATGTCTTAAACATTGATTTTCCTTTTTTTTTGAAACATTGTTTCATTTGTATTGCAGCGGTTCCGAATATTACGAATATGGCCATGGAACCAACGATGATACCTACAACAATTACGGTAAAGGTCGCTCTCTTTTGTTAGGCTCAAAGCTAAATGGTTATTAAAAAAATAGCTCTACACTTACTTGCTTGTATACTTTCCTTGTAAAGAGCAATGTTTTAGATTTTAGAGGTTTCACACCACCACTCATGCACACTCAATTTCAGCTCTTTATACAGTGACATTTACTGGAAAAGGTCATCCTGTTTCTCCTGAAAGTGCAGAAGACATACAATGTTCTCTATTTGTAAACTCAGAAAGAAATGTGGCACTATATCAGGGCTTTAAGGAATCATAAGCTGCCCATTTGCTCATTAGGTGGGTCAGAAACTGACATTTATTATCGAAATCTTTATGACAGACGCTCAGCAGTCCCTCTCTTCTTGTTTATTTTTAGCGCTGATATTAAAACAGAATGAATAAACACCCAGATGGTCATCGTAATGACACCCACAGGCCATTCGCGGATCTTATACGTTTAAAACCCAGCTCAGTGGAACATACTGCTCAGTGGGTTATCATCTCAGCAGAAGGAAATTTATTTGAGCCTGCCAGAAAAGTAGAAGCTTCCTGATCGTGTCTCCGTAGTGGTGCACCACAGAGTTCTGTTGACATTGCAGGCTTAAAATTAGGCTTACACTCAGGCTTACACTCATACGTTGCCCTTGCCGAGGACAGACAGCAGTCCCCCTCTCATTTCCCTCTCAACAGAGATGGTAAACCACTCACAGCAATGAGATAAAGAAAAACCACCTCCTGTTTTTTCAAATAACCAGAGTGCTGTGCTCGGCAGTAGCCATCTTACCTTGGCAGCTTGCTGCAGGGGAGGCTTTAAGATGCAAACAGAGTAGAGGAGCAGAGCCAGAGCCAGGCTGGAGGCCTCAATGCAGCCCACTGAGAGACGAGCCATGGCCTTTTATACGCTGCTTTGCCTTTTGAGAGTCTGCCCTCACCGGATTATGTCCCAAATCAGGGATCGTGCTGCTCTTGGCAGGGGCTCCATCGCTCTCCACCGGAGCCATTTTCACATTGTGCCTTGTCCGTTCCAATTATTCATTATACAGCGCGCCAAATTGTGCACTGGAGTGCCTTGGCTTGGCTGATGCTAAAACAATGCCTCATAATCATTCAGTGACATGAAACCAAAATCTCAGCGCTGCACTTGTAATGTGATTCAAATGAGCACAATATGCAGCGGTCAGAGCTTTACACATGAAAGTAGCCTTGAGGACAGAAACTAAAACATTTCATGCACTGTAGTAAAGCTGTGGTGTACTATTACTCACTGTATTTACATTGCATTTCTATTTTTCGAACGCGTTCTCGTAATGCTCATTTCCTCTGCAATCTCGCCACAGAACTGTAATGGAAACATCACGTTAGCTGTACCGAGTGTCAGGATTCCCCATCCTGAACGTGGCCTGATTGTTTTGGGGATGGCCCACTGAGCACGTTCATAGCGCATTGATTCCCAGCGTGTGCTGTATTTATATGACAGCTGGATCAGCCAGCAATTCTTGCTTCCTCTTCCGAGCTACTGCTAACTGATAATTAGGGCAGTGTGGCATAGTGCTCAAATCAGGTGAAACTGAACAGCAGCAAATCTAGACAGAGCTCATTGAGATACCTTTGGTGTTTGCTGTTTATCTGCTGGTTACGCTAATGTTCTGCATCACTGCACATCTTGAATAACATCCTTAAACTCATATTGCTATATTGTGGCTATGGGAAATCAGCGAAGATTCACTTAAAGCTTCAGTGTGCAGTTGGTGAAACAGAGCCACAGCTGCTGCAGGAATTAGACCTGAGTTTTGCAGTTTTATCAGACATAATAGACATTAAGTCGATTTGGATGACTGGGCAGATGGATGGATAGGTTGACTGAATAATTTATTCACTTATCATGATACAGATTTCAGATTCTTATGATGTCTTGTGGTCCCTTTACCTGTAGCAGAAGAGGAGTGGACTCAGCCGCGGCCGAGCCTCAAAGCTCCAACTACGAGAGTTGCACGAGGGGGCTACAGAGATCACCCCTATGGTAGATACTAAAGGTGCTCCACATCAGTGGTCTCCCCTGCCTGGCATCCTTACGTAATAATCTAAAAAATATCAAATAAAAATAATAATAAAACACACAAAAACATGTATTAGGTCAAAATCTAACCTCCCCTAACCAAGGAGCGAGAAACTGCATACAGCAGATGGATTTGATAACACGAGTTATTCATACATCTAAGAAACCCGAAAGGATCTTGCATTAAACAAAAAGACTTCCATTTGAATGCTGCTTCCCTTTAGTTGTCTATTGTTTGCTCCCCTGAACCTAAAGCATGGAGTTACGTACAAAATGATGCTTCCTTGTTCTTGGCTACCATTTCACCAAGGCAACCGTTAAGTGTTAGACCCCCTACCCCCCCACCCCTCCCCATATTGTACATAACATATTTCTTAATAACGTCTTGATTTGATGACGATAAATACTGAGTTTGTATATTTTGATTTTGATATCGGTACTGGGATTGAAAGCAATCGGCTATGTATGTAGCTACTTACAAGTGATCTGCTGTGTGTTTAGCCTGTATTTGTACATAAAAATGTAATAAAAAGGACATAAATCATCTTGTGTAAGCTTCTCTAAATAGGTGGCCATAATTGTTAAATTTTTTCTTGCCATAATTTGTTAATAGAGCATCATTATTTTTTTCTTTTTTGGTAAAATTAGATAAGCACATACTTGTTTTTAAGTAATAAATGCCTGTTTTAGTTCAGGAAATTGCTAATATGTTCTTTTTTTATTTTATACTTAACAAAGAAAAGCAGCAAAAAAGTAACTTTAGAGAAGTTGTGAAGACATTTTGTGTAACAATAGATAAGCATAAATACAATTACGGCTTTGTTAAATAATTTTAACTCTAGCAATAAATTGTTCATTGAATATTGACTCGTCATTTAAATGTTTAAGATGTTAATGGAAACCAACTGTTTAGATCAATAAACTGAATTTTTTTAAACACATCCTTTAAGCTTGACCTTATTAAACCAAAACTCTGGCTTGTTTGCACTAGCGTGACTGTGAATGATTCGGAGATTGAGGAGGTAAGAACAGTAAGATTGTCTAAATGCCTTCAGTCATTGGTGTTAGTCAGTATAACCCCAGTATGTGAATATGGCAGATATTCACAATGTTTCATCACTCATTTGAGTGAATGGGATACATTTAAACTGCTATGTCTCTTTTACCTTTATTCTTATTCCATTGAACATCAGAAAGCTGCATTTGTGTTGTAATACCAATGCTTTTAAATATCAGCTATTGAAAGTCACTACCTTTTAGAGTCCTGAACTTCCTTCTGTGACTGTTAGAGCTGAATGCCGACGCGTATTAAGAGACTGAAAGGATGACTAAACATTAAGCAGGTAACCCTAATAATAATAACTCTAATGTTGCGAATGCCAGTCATAAATTAAGTTACTTACACTTAAAAAAGTAAACCTACCCTGTCTAACCCCAAATAAAGCCGCTAATTGCAGTTAACTAGCGCCTCCAAAAATGACTCGCTAACACATAAGACAAAAATTAACATTGTATCCATTAAAAGAACTAAAACTGATGTTAATACCTGAGCAGTTAAACTAAGCTTTTAACCAGAACACGAGGAATAAAAAGGAGATGGTTGCTTCAAATCAGACTCTCTGTGACAGCTTTTGTCCCGACCCACAAATTGGTTTACTTTTTTGATAGTGGCACAGGCTTTGTCATCCTGTTTTTAGCCCTTACATCCATCTTGCATGTCATTGGAAATTTGTTTTGACTTTTTGTCTTTATTCATTGTCTGACATATTTGTAATATATCATTATCAACACAACGTTTTTTAAAAAAATTATATTTCTTCTTCAACAGGTCTCTTTCCCTGAGCTGAGATACAGAGATCATCAGAAGGGGTGAGCAAAGACTCTACTTCTATTATACAGACACATATCAGCAAAATAGTGTAATTTCCTGTTTTTTGTTGGGTTTTTTTTTACTAGTTCACTTTGTCTTACTGTCTCAAAATGCAAAAAATAAAAATAATAATAAAAAAAATAAAAATACACTGCAGACCAATACTCACAAATGAAAGGGCAGACCAAAATGGTCTAAAAATGTATCATTTTACTAAATAAACTAAATACAGTAAATATGATTTAACCTTTGTTTCTAGCCATCAGCTGGATTTTATTGTTGCCTTGTAGAAGCATGATTTTTTTAATGGTAAAAGTATTTGGTTTGTGATATCCCATATACTTGGCCACATTACATTGGGAGTTCTGGCAGGCTGAAAACAATTCCCGAGACAACTCTTCTGTTCAGTTCACTTCAGAGTGCTCTTCAAAAATGAGACAGACAAAGCTCAAATTTTATATGGGTATAGACAACGTATTACTTTGAAAGATGACATGCAGCTTTTGTTGATATTGTCGCTATTATTTTTATACAAAAGCTATTTTTGCACAATAGACAGACTGTAGGCACCAGCATCTACACACTGGGGGCCTGAACAAACAGGCTACATCTGCCATGTGATGATGTTGTGCGGCAGAATCGGTCACAAATGCACAGTTTATTCAATATAATTTTACACAAATCGTAATTTGAAACAAGGCTGTGGAAAATGTATCAGTGGGAAGCATGAATCCTCAGGTTCAATCATATGGTGCTTGAATCATATTATTTGTTCACATATGCAGTGTTTAGTCTGTTGCGGTTAGTCCAGTTGTTAGACTGGAACGCTGCTGTTTTTTCCCCTCAGTGCACTTCGCTTTGGCAGGTGAGAACACAGCAATCAGCAAAATAACTCTCTGAGCTGTCTGAGCGAGTTGGTCTCAGTCTGGTTCCAATCCAGGTCTAGCGCAGTTTGATTACTGTGAGAAAGCGATTCAACCCTGAATCAACCCAACTGCAGGAAGCAAACCCAATATGTCTTGTATTTTGTGTTGCGGGCAGCATTTTTTTTTTTCTAGATGTGAGCTGCTAAACTGACATAGCTGCAGAACTGTGACGTGTTCTGAATATTTGTATTGATGAAGAAATTGAGAAAATAAACTAGTTAAACTAGTTATTTATATAATTATCTAACAATTTATTTAGCCAAGTCTCTCCAACTGTTCATGTTCTCCATTCTTAGGTGTTTTTTTTATGATTCACCTGGCAAAGGGTTTTTTTCCCCCATCACTGTATTTTCAGTCGTACAGGCCCCTTAGACAAGGTTTTTGTGCGTTTTGATTTGTATAAGCATGAAACCAAATAGCAAACAAGCAGAAAATATAGATTTTCCTCTAAAGTGCCTTTAAAGTCATAACAATAATTACTAAGACTCCTGTGTCAGGAAATGCACCTTTAAAATAGGGGTTAAAAAAAAGACTGTGTTTGTTCGAAAAGTGGTTTATATTAATTGTTTGTACAATATAGTTTAATCCTTTCTCTTTAAATGGTTCTTAAGCCTAATATTTTATATTTCATAATAATCTCCACACAGAATGTTTGTACCTTACTAAAGACGAATGCAAAGACCTCTGGCATTCTTAATAGAAACAAAACATGCTTTTTCTAGTCTCCATTATCAATTAGATAATATTGCATCAAATCAAAGTGGCTTTGTCTCAAATCAAGTGATGTGACTTTAAAAATATCAGTTACAGCTGTATCTGAACTGTTTAAAGTACAGCAGGGATAAAAGAAGATATGAAAAGAAAATAAATCAGTAGAAGTGGTTTTGCGGTAGTTAAAGCTTGTGTTTGAGATTAATGTCATAAAACATTTAACATATATCATTTTGGGTTCATATAGCATGATATAACATGAGTTCCTTGGCACCCATAAATAATTGATAGAGGCTTGCATAAAAGATGATTACTTCTGTGTGTAAAAAAAAAAAGGCTCTGTTCAGATGAACATTCATTTTTGTGCAGCAGGATTAAAGTAGATTGGATGTTTTGCTTTTTTTTTTTTTAAACAGCTTGCATGGAGGTAGAACTTTTTGTTATTGTTGTTGTTGTTGTTGTTGTTGTTGTTGTTGTTGTTGTTGTTGTTTTAAAGTACCAAAACAGATGCTGAAATACAGTACGTGGTATTTTAAGGAAACAGAAAAATCCTAGAATTAACGTGTTATTACTCTGGATGCCATTTTTGTTGCCATGCCATGTACATTTCTGTTGTGGTTAAAATGCCCCACCAAGACACAGTTGTATGTTTATAAATTCAAAAAGCATTTTTGTTTATTTGACATATTTTAACTGTAAACTACCTGATACAGTGTGACATAGGAAGCGTATTTTGCCGCCTTGGTTTAGGTATAAAGAAGTGGTAGTATTTACAGACAGTGAGGTGTAAATTGGGGTAAGGGAAAATAGTTCATTGGAAATAATTGTCTTTACACAAATCAACATATTTACTGCCTTTTTGTTTAGACTCACTGTGGCAGTGAATTGTTAGTGCATTTGGACATCACTGAAAACATGAGGTCAAGGCTAAGTGGAAAGAAATCCAATACATAAATGTGATCTAGAGATACATGAGCGATACATGAACATGAACCCAAGATGATGAAAGGAATCATTTGACCTGTGAAAGTTAACTAGTCTGTGCACCGTCACAAAATAAATCGAGTTTTAAAACAAGATTTGAGCACATGAGAAACCGAGTGTGCTGGGAATCTTTTAATGCTTTGCTGTGACAACACAATTAATAAGGCTTTTAACTGCATAGCAGCTACTTTGCATGGGGTTCGCTCGAAGGCGAAGCGTTATTTGCGATGTTGCGAGCTTGCAGGATGGGGCGTACACGTTAATTACACACATGACTGAAAGTCTCGAGGGACTAGTTATGATCTCGAGTGGAAAGGTGGCCTTGGGAACGAAGGCTTTGAGCATTTTGTAATTAACACTTCCTTTAATTATCCTGCAGGAGTTCTGCTTCCCAACTGAGACACATCCTCTGTAACAAGACAATGAGAAATGCTAAGACATGCATGCACTTAAGAAGCGTCTTCATTGGCTTTTAAAGGGAAAACACAAAAGGAGAAATGTATGAAGAAGAAGCTGCTCAGTGGATTTGGTAAACTTAGGCTTACAGTGGCTTTTTCCCCTTCTATTCAGGATTTGCCAGAGAGGAGCACATTAAGTGTTACTGTAGGTTATGTGCAGGGTATTAAACTTTGTAAGATAGGATTCCTCAGGGGTGAGAAATAAGTTATCATCACATACAGAATTTATGATTTGAGGATGAGCCAGTAAAAGAGATGAGATGAATCCATAGGGAATTCTTCTCTGTTGGAGTAGGCGGTAGTGATGGAGCCAAGCCTTATTTTATGATACCTTTTGCTTATTAAAAGGCTCCGAGAACAAGTCAGGACATGTATGAACACCTGCATGGCCTTCATCAATATGCATGTACTTATCAGATTAGCTGTGTGATTCCATGATTGGAGACCCATTTGTGTCCCACCGGTATTACATTTACAAGTATGTATGTAAATTTTAAACACAACAACCTATGTGCACATTTCTGATAAAATAATAATAAATCACTCCAGCTCACTATAAGTACGATTTACCTTGAAATGTAATCATTAAAATACTTCAGCTCATATTATTTTTTTGCATTAATGTCTGAATCTATTTAACGTCTCATGCTTGAAACATCGCTTTCCATTAATTATTTATGATAAGTTATGAAAAATATTCACTCAGCCCAGTTATACCTATGAAGTATTAGGAAAAGTCCACAAGTCACATATTCAACAGGAAGTGGCATCATCTGAATTTCCTGAAGATCATCGGAAGAAGAAATTCTAATATTCTTTTTTTCCCCTTTAATTTCAGTGATACTGCGATATTGACTGGAGAGGTCACCTTGAAATACAACCCTGTTATGCAAATTATAGGTTGAAAATATAAATGACCACTTTAAAAAAATATTTATTTAAATCATTTGAATGTACATAATCACAGAAGTTCTAATGTTTTCCAATACAAATCATCATCAATCATCAGCTAACCATTTAAACCATTAAAATGCCCATTACTGGTCCTTAATTGTATCCACTAGACATAACATGCCACCAATAGAAGGCAACAAATTAACAGTAGAGACCCACAAGGACCATTACAGCTTCCATTATAACCATTAAAACCAAATTCTATAAGGGTTTCTATTGTATTTTTCAGCAAGGATAACCAAGATGAGGATGGGGTCCCTTTTGAGTCTGGTTTCTTCCTCATATCGTCTCAGGGAGTTTTCCCGTGCCACCGTCACCTCTGGCTTGCTCATTAGGAATAAATTTATTAGTTTATACTTTATATCCTGAATTTATACATTTTTGTAAAGCTGCTTTGTGACGATGTCCATTGTTAAAAGCGCTATACAAATAAAACTGAATCGAATTGAATTCTGTTACTTTCAACCCTGTTACACCTCTGTAGTTATTGTCAGCTTTGAGAGATTGTTGCCTGAGATGTGCCTTTCTTAGATTTAATGTTGAAAAACAAAACAGATGGCACCGTAATCATGAAATCACATAGACTGTCCACAGCTTAAATCATTGCAACAGATTTTAGCTGTAAGATGTTTTTCTCTCATCAGTAACGCTATTACAGATTATTATGTACGAGGCAAAGGTCAGATCAGACTGCAATATCACCAGATTGATTTATTATCTACAAACAGGAAAAAGACCGTTAATTCAAGTTCATTCAAGTCCTTTGTGATTAGAAATGTTTCAGATATGCTCACTTCAAAGTTTCTCAGTAATGAATTCTGGTATAAGTTTAATGTGATACACACTCAGATAGGGGCTTGTTAATGCTTAATAGTGTGCTGTGAAATACATCTTGTGGTCAGGAATATTTGACATTTAAATGGCAGCCAGTGTACTAATTTGAAGTAAGCATTTTCACCTACAGCTGCTTTCACACTAGCTGAATTTAACGTCAGCTCTCCAACTGCTCATGTTCCCTATACTCGTGTTTTTTGTGATTTCACCTACAAAAAGTTCTGTGGCTAGAACACCTTTTTTGCTGATGAAAAAAAAAATGGCTCACACAAAACACATACTGTAACCATTACAGCACCATTACTGCTTCTGCCTTCTGATTGTACCAGCTTAAGTTTGTTTTTAACAAGAAAGATTAGCATTTGTCCTATAATCAGGAGCGAGTACAAATCGCAGTGATGTCACAGTGTGTGCTAATGTACAGTATGTGGAAGAGGGCAGATCGCTCTTTAAATGTTTTTTTTTTCTTTAGAATTAACCAACGTTGAGTCATATTAGTAGCATCATGTGCTAATATGATGTTTCACAAACCAGGCCCAACTGCAACAATTACAAAGCACTGAGGAATTTAACAATGACTGAAAATTCTTAAAGTATAATAAATGAAAAATCACACAAATTGCGCCCTAGGAGTCTTCAAAAAGATTACAATCTTAAAACAGAGACATAAGCTTTTTGGCATTTTTCTTTTTCATAATTCTGAGTGATTCAAGAAAATAAGTCATTCTTTTTTGAAAAATTAATTTAAAAAATCTTATTTTAAAAACTAATTAAATTTTTTATTCTTTTATTTTTTATTCTTTTTTATTTTTTTGGTATAAAAGCATTTCCCAGAAACCCTAACTGTTGTATCTCAGTGGTTAAGACAGTGGACCTCTGCTTGGAAGGTTATGAGTTCAAATCCCAACAATGCCAAACTGCCACTGCTGGGCCCTTGAGCAAGGCCCTTAATCCTCAACTGCTCGGTTGTATGAATGAGATAAATTTAAGTTGCTCTGGATAAGGGTGTCTGCCAAATGCAATAAATGTAAATACCAAATACAAGATGACTGCTTATGTAATTTACTTATTTATGTATATTTTGCATCGAGCCATGAGTAAGCACTTTCCTCTGGGTATTCAGCACCCTGTGTGCTTCATAGCTCTCAGAAAAGAAAGACTGATTTCTCAATATTTAGCCTAATTCTGGTGAAGAAAACACTTTCTGTTCCATAATGAAATATCTCTGATTTTATGTACAGTGCCCTCCACTAATATTGGCATCCTTGGTAAATATGAGCAAAAAAGGCTGTGACTGTGTCTTTATTGTTTAACCTTTTGATCTTTTGTTTAAAAAAAGAATTCACAAAAATACTCTGCTCTCAGGGATATTAAACAATTGCAAACAAAACACAGGTTTGTCAAAAAAAAAGAAAAGCTTTGTTAAATATAGGTGTGCAACAATTATTGGCACCTCTATGAATTCATATGAGAAAAATATATTTGAAGTATATTCCCATTGATATTTTACATTTTTTTAGTACACCTGGGTGACTAGGAACAGGAAATTCAACCATGACTTCTTGTTTCACAGGGGTATAAATATGAGGTAGCACATCAGCCAAATTCCCTTAGTCATTCATAACAATGGGTAAGACCAAGGAATATAGCTGTGATTGCGGCAAAAGGTTGTTGAGCTTCACAAAATGGGAAGTGGCTATAAGAAAATAGCACAAGCATTGAAAATGCCCATTTCCACCATCAGGGCAATAATTAAGAATTTCCAGTCAACTGGAAATGTTATGAATCAACCTGGAAGAGGACGTGTGTCTATATTGTCTCAACACACTGTGAAGAGGACGGTTCGAGTGGCCAAAAAATCTCCAAGGATCACAGCTGGAGAATTGCAGAAGTTAGTTGCATCTTGGGGTCAGAAAGTCTCCAAAACTACAATCCGAAGTCACCTACATCACCACAAGATGTTTGGAAGGGTTTCAAGAAAAAAAGCCTCTACTCTCATCCAAAAACAAACTCAAGCATCTTTAGTTTGCCAGACACTATTGGAACTTCAAATGGGATCGGGTTCTATGGTCAGATGAAACCAAACTAGAGCTTTTGGGCAATAAACACCAGAGGTGGTTTTGGCGCACACAGAGAGGTAGCCATATGGAAAAGTACCTCATGCCCATGATTAAATATGGTGGTGGCTCTTTAATGTTTTGAGGCTGTTTTTCTGACAGACGACATGGACATTTTGTTAGGATACATGGCATCATGGACTCTATCAAATATCAGCAGATATTAAATGAAAACCTGACTGTCTCTGCCAGAAAGCTTAAAATGGGCCATGGTTGGACCTTCCAGCAGGACAATGATCCAAAACATACATCAAAATCAACACAAAAATGGTTTACTGACCACAAAATCAAGGTCCTGCCATGGCCATTCCAGTCCCCTGACTTGAAACCCACAGAAAACCTGTGGGGTGAACTGAAGAAGAGAGTCCACCAGCATGGACCTCAAAATTAGAAGGATCTGGAGAGATTCTGCATGGAGGAATGGTCTCAGATCCCTTGCCATGTATACTCCAACCTCATCAGGCATTATAGGAGAAGACTCAGAGCTGTTATCTTGGCAAAGGGAGGTAGCACAAAGTATTGACTAAAAGGTTGCCAATAATTGTTGCACACCTATATTTAACAAAGATATTTTTTGATAAACCTGTTTTGTTTGCAATTTTTTGATATCCATAAGTATCTTAGACTATAATTAAAATATAATTATAAAGTATTTTTGTTAATTTTCTGAACAAAAGATCAAAAGGTTAAATAATAAAGACAATTTTTCACAGCCTTCATTCACTAATATTTCTACTAGCACTGTGTCCTCCATGCTGGCTTTCCTTGCTCGCCCCACATGTTAGTTGCATGTAGACCAGTTTGCATGTGCTTCCCATAGCATTGCATGCGGTTGAGGGAAAAGGGCTTAGTGAAAAGGCAGCCTAATTATTTCCTCACAGGTGAAGAGACTGTTGTGTTCAGTGTCTTGCACAGCCTCTTTCTGACCAGGAGCAGAGATGTAGATTTGTCATTACAGGCATGAGCTTGACTATATTCTCTCCCACTCAGATATACATTTCACTAACTTCACATTTTTCTACCTCATTCAACCAGGCTGAAAATTAATGAAGCATTTTCTTTGTAAATTATACAAGTTTTTTGCACGAAACTTCTGTATGACCATTAACATGCGCCCAATCCAGCATGCAATCATATTTGTTGCTCTGGCGCAGGAGTAAATGCATTTATAATGACAGGAACAGATTAATCCTTGATGTGCTCATCTAAAGAGCAAGCCTAATTCACAAACAGAAAATCCAATTTGCTGTCACATAACAGTGGCATTTCCATCATGCTGAGGGGGAAAAAACAACAACAAAAAAAAAAAGCTGTTGTTTATGATGATGGAGTCGGCCATCATTTAGAAAAAGGAGAGTGCAATTTGAGTAAAAGCATTTTGCACAATGCCAAGAAGAGTCCTCAAACCTTTTTTTATGAAGCACAAAGGTAGAAGGACATCGCATATCTGATAATACACTCACCCATGGCCTGTGCGTCAGTTTTTTCGTACACACCTTTTGATTGAATGAACTCCCTTTATTATACACCCGCATAATGAGTTTCAATAATTCAGTACATTTCCACCACCTGTGAAAATAGAAAACAGAAAAATAATAACTGCAGGAGCCTGTGAAGGAAAAAAAAAATCAGGCTTGAATTCAAGATATTGCAAATCAACAAAAACATTTATATAACACATATTAGTCTAACAATATACAAAAATATATGATGCTGTGAAAGCCTTTTTTATTTATTCTCCAATGTCACTCGTTCAAATCGAGTTAGCAATTGAAAGTTTTCGGGTTTTTTTACATTTTCAAACAAAGATGCTTTCTCTTCATCACCTGCACCTTTTCACACACTGATGAGTGCTCAGTGGTGCGGCTCTGCAAATGCTGCATGTTGATTTGAAAATTGCGTTCAGATGGTTTTAAACACAGCAGGCTAACAAACACACAATTAAATGTTAAGGGCTTAAAACACTTAAGTTTCAAGAGAGCAAACCTGACCCTTTTTTTGTTCACATTCATATGTTTATGGCTGTGAAGTGTGAATAATGTGGAGTGTATTCAGCCATTTGAAATGGGGTCTAATTTTAGGTAATCACTCCCAGATAATAACCTTGTAGTGTGAAGTGGAACCTCATACAGTGCAGATCTAAACACCTAAACAAGGGTGGTGTATAGTTCGGGGCTAAATTCGCTTTCCTTACAGTTTTTGTTTTTAAAGGATGAACATATGAATGCAGTGCTGTTTTAAATGTATCTATAGAAACTTGTAGACATGTTATAAGAGGTTATATCACAGTGCTGAGGATTGGTCGATTCTGATCAGAAGGTATCAGAAGGGATAATTTTCTATAACAGCAGCTCTGGCAGTACTTTAAGCTTTTTCATTTTTATAGTAACAACTTACACAGGCACTTGTATGGTGGATGCTCCACATAAATGTGATTTAAAAACATGCATCATTGTCAGATTGTTGATAGACGTTTTCTGTGAGGAAATGTCATTTAGAATTTATGGAAGGAGTCTCCAGCGTCAACGCTTTGTAACAGTCAGAGCTAAAGCGCAACATTTATTCAGGTTTTCTAACATGGGAAAAGGTATATTTTTGTCTTATTAACTTCATGAGAGAGAAAATAAATAGATTTGTAAAGGAAAGACTGCTGATAGCTGTTAGAATGTTAGAATTTACTCAGCGAGGCATGAGGTCCCTTTCCAGAACCTTCAAACTGACTGTCCCTCATTGGTTGGACTTCCAACCTCAATCCGGACAGCAGAATCTGTCACTATCTTCAAACAACGGCTCACCTCTTCTGTGAACACTTAACTAACCCCTAACTTGCCACCCCCATCCCCACCTACTTATATATTAAATAAATAAAGAAATTAAAAAAACATTCTGCGCACTTTGCTTCGCTAGAACTCAATTAAAAATCTTGTATGGGAGCACTGCTTGTATTGTTCTCTGCTTCCTATATATCCACCAGTTGGGCTACTGATTGGAAGGTCGTGATTTCAAACCCCAGCACCGCCAAGCCGCTGCTGTTGGGCCCTTGAGCAAGGCCCTTAACCCTCAACTGATAAGCTGTGTAAATGAAGTAAAAATGTATGTTGCTCTGGATAAGGGCATATGCCATAAATGTGAAATGTAAATATATCGCTTTGCTTGTATTTCCTCATTTGTAAGTCACTTTGGATACAATCGTCTGCTAAATGAATCTATGTAAATGTAAAATATAACAGGAACTGTAACTATACATGGATAAGAAGTTTTGAGTGATTCTTTAACAAAATAAAATTGTTAGTGTTGGCAAATTGCTATGGTATAAGAGGAATAAAACATTGGGATCTGGTGTTACAGGAAAATAATCAACACCGGGGTGATAACTGTAACTCTGCTGAAGCTGGGTTGCATCACACTAGCCTATTGTTGATTATTTTTCTAGAATGGCATACTGTGAATGTTGGCTTAGTGGTTAGCGTGTTTGCCTCGCACCTCCAGTCCAGAGACAAGTTAGGCTGATTGGCATTTCCAAATTGTCCGTAGTGTGGGAATGGGTGTGTGAATGTGTGTGCGATTGTGCCCTGAGATGGGTTGGCACCCCATCCAGGGTGTCCCCCGTGTTGTGCCCTGAGTTCCCTCGCAACCCTATGTAGGATAAGCGGTATGGAAAATGGATGGATGGATGATTGAAATAGACCACTGGCCATTATTGCATTATTATTATTATTATTATTATTATTATTATTATTATTATTATTATTATTATTATTATCAATAATAATAATAATAATAATAATAATAATAATAATAATAATAATAATAAAGGATAAAAACTAAACTTCTTTGTCATTTTCTATTTGTCCTACAGGTATGCAAACTTTTGCACTTAACTGTACATGATGCATTCTTTACACCAGATTAGTGTTTGTAATGGAATGGTTTGAAAAATGAAACTGAATCAACCCTGTTGGCCATTTAAAACAAGAACAGCTTAATTACATGTCGTTTAGACAAGCTATTACATGATGCAAGAAAGACATGCTAACAAACCTTTACGTCTAAGCAGCAATGTGTGCAATTACATCCAAAACAAATTTTGGCAATTTAGGCAAAGCATCTAGATATCTAACACCTGATCATAAGCACCCTCTGTCATGTGCCTGCAGTCTTAAACAGATGAGAAACAGTTCTTCAGAAATGACACGCATCAGATGAAGCAGTTTGCTCTCATTTAAAATGCACATGACCAAATGCTGGATGTGTGTTAACAAGCGAGAGTGTCAGCGGTACAGACGGTAACATGTAATGAACTGCACCTCCATATTCACTTCACTTCATCATCATACCTCGCTGCTTCATTTAGCTTCCCCTCAGGCTGCAGTTCATATCAGATAGCAAACAGCTGCATCAGCCTCGGTGTCTCGCCTCTCCTGCTGCTGAGA
Organism: Cranoglanis bouderius; assembly: GCA_023630585.1. Taxonomy (NCBI): domain Eukaryota; kingdom Metazoa; phylum Chordata; class Actinopteri; order Siluriformes; family Cranoglanididae; genus Cranoglanis; species Cranoglanis bouderius. Next base: position 11,196,741 of record CM042536.1, on the reverse strand, counting down.
GTCAGTTATCTCTTTCTGGGACTGCATGTTTAAATGCCCTGTTTGTCTAACATATGATGCATCTGTGTTGCAGATTCACTGCAGTGTGTATAAAGGACTGAGGGCTGAAGAAACCAGAGCAGAGAAGTAATCTCACCTGCTAGATGTGACAATCAGCTCCACTCATCAACAGCCTGCTGCTACCTCAAGGCCTGGTGAGTATCTGAAAGCAGGAGAAACACTTTTCTCAGTACACATGGAGCACACATATGATTTACGCAATATGTCTAACATTTGAAGGTGAAAAATACTTGTATTGTGACGCAAAGGTTAATTAAACAACAAAGTAGACGGGTATTGGTTGCATAAATATTCGCCTCCATGGGTAAATACAGTACTTGGTAGAAAAAAGCACTGGCTGCAGTTCCAGGTGCAAGTCTTCTGGGATAGGTTTCTATCAGCTTTGCACATCTGGAAGCTGATATTTTTGCCTATTCCAATCCTCAGTCAGATTGAGGTCTGGGCCATTCTAACACCTGTTAGACACTTGTGTTTGGCTCCATCCTTCTTGCCCTCAACCCTGACAAGTTTAATTGCACACAGGTGATCTCCATTCAACTGATTATGCGACCTCTCATGGAAACTGGTTGCACCAGAACTATTTTAAGGGTTTCACACTTATGCTTACTTATTTCTACATTTTTATTTGTAAATAATTGAGCAAAATATTGATTTTTCCCCTCGAAAATCTTCAATATAATTGGGCGTTTTGTGCAGTTTCCTTACATAAAATCCCAATCAAGTCCATTTCAGGTTGTAACACTATAAAATGTGGTAAAGTTGAAGGGGGTGAATACTTTTGCAAGGTACTGCAGTTGATCTAGTAGTAGTAGTAAGTCAAGATAACTGATACCACACTTGAAGTAAACATTGCCATCTAAATTCTGACCTCAAATTACATCTGAGAGTTATATAATTACTCATATGAAATGAATGCAGACTTAATTAATCATAGCTCAAGCTGATTTAATCATTGTAGTGTTTGGGACATTTTGACCAAATTGGAACTACAAAACTACTTGCAACTACAAACAAAAACAAAAACAAAAAAAAAACCCCACAATTGTCCTTTACATAGAGTTGGATTTATGGCCGAAATACTAAATACACTGTCCTATATGTACTCAGCAACATATTCAGTTATATGGCAGTCAGGTGGAAGGGATGGACACAGTTGCAGGTACACAAAAGCTTTATTAAGGAAGCTTGCATCAATTCCAATATGTTTAGCAAAAATCAGGAACAGAAAACAGACAATGTTCAGGTGATCAGGTGATCAAGTGATCAAACATCATAAACTAGGCAAAGCAAGAGTCAAAAACCAGAAAACAGAGCAAAACCAAAATAGCAAAATACAAAGGCTTGGTATTGACTGGAAACAAAGACACAGCATGTACACTTCACAATGATGTGGTGGTGGTGGTGAGTAGGTCCTTAAATATTGTGATTGTGTACAGGTGCAGGTGATCAGTTGTAGCTGACATTGAAATCAGTTTGTCTTATTTTTGATATCTTTAGTTCTCACGGCATCTTGATGGTTATCCTGATGATGAACCTTACAATAAATTTCCAGTCTTCAGAGAATCCTCGTGCTCGTGAAATTACTGGGGGGAGCTATATCAGTATAATAGTGACTGTGAACGTGACAAATGCAGTGTCCCAATTTGCCTACTATACGTCCTAAATAGTATCCGAGATTAGAATTAGTGTGTCCCAAATCATAGTATGTTGAAATGAATATCCCAAAGGTACCTGGACGGTCTACAATTTCTGGTAGATTTTCGAAGTGTGGATCCATGGACGCTTTTTCAGCTAATATTGCTCACAACTCCTTGTGTGAGGGAGGAGATGATTTGTGATGGGTTTTTTAGAGCATGTCAAGGGAATGGTAAATTATATAGTATAAATTATATAAGGACTAATGAATGAAGAAACACTGAAGTGCAACGAGGAGTTTGTTTACGGTGACAGTGTGCGTAACTAGGCAACAACGTTCTCTTCTGTTACATGACATGTTAGTATGCCCCAGTACTTGCATACTCTTTTACTACATACTCAAATGTATGTACATTTCTTCACAAAAAGAGTACATACTTTTAGTGCTTAGTATAAGTAAGCATATTGAGACGCAGCAAGAGTTTGGGGGTGTTGAGTGTTGTAGTTTGCAGTGGCCATGTTTGTAGGCTGCGTTGTGCTCTGGGAATTGTAGTGTAACACTGATTCTGCCGTTCACATGACAATAACACGGTGCTGTTGGATTCTCAATTCTGATTGGTCAGAAGGTGTTTTGATAGTAGTGCTGACTGCAAGGCAAAGCAGAGGTTTATAATAATGTGCTTGTTCTAATATGTTTATACTTTGCGGAGATGTTTAGTTGGCATTTTCGGAAGGATTCTCCAGCGTCGGCACTTTGTAACAGTCAGAGGTAAAGCTGTAAAGTCTTCAGGACTGAGAGCTTTTCTCTATAACCTGACAAGCTGAAAAGAATCAACTTTGGGGTGCCAAAAATAACTCCTTTCTGAATCAGGTTGCATCACTCCACCCCACTGTTGATTATTTTCCAGCACGCCGCCGTGTTTTATTCCTGCCACGTTATATTACTGAATCAATTTATGAGAATTGGTGACATGATAGATGAGCAGAATGGAGCAACTTGAAAATTTTTCCCAAGAAAAGTTTTATTTTTTATGTACAGTCCCATCAAAACTATTGGAACGGCAAAGCCAATTCATTGTTTTTTGCTGTAGACTGAAGACATTTGGGTTTGAGATCAAAAGATGAATATGAGAAGAGAGTTTAGAATTTCATCTTTTATTTCCTGGTATTTATATGTAGATGTGTTGAACAACATAGAACATAGCACATTTTGTATCAGACTAGCCAATTTGTAGGTGAGCAAAAATATTGGAACATGTGACTGACATGTTCTTTGTTACCCAGGCGTGTCCTGTTAGATTGATTGTTTAAACAATAAATAGCTCTAAAAATCTACTCTTGGTTTTAGCCTTCAGTTTCACCTGTGAAGACTGCATTTGTTGTTAAAAAGGATAAGTCAACACGAATATCAGAGAGCTGTCTATGGGAGAAAAATAAGCCATTTTGAAGCTGAGAAAAGAGGGAAAATAAAACCACTGGTATGGTTACCACAATGACGGTAGCAGCAGAATGAATTCAGAAGTTTACCGGAACATTTTGTATGCCAATTTACAGAGAAATGCAATGATCCAAAACGCACTGCCAACTCAACAAAGAACTTTATCAGGGGGAAAAAGTGGAAGGTTTTAGACTGGCCAAATCAATCACCAGACCTTAACCCAACTGAATATGCATTTGACCTCCTGAATAGCAGACCCCGAAACAAACAACAACTGAAAGAGGCTGTGGTAAAAGCTGGGAAAAGCATCACAAACGAAGAAACCAACAATTTGGTGATGTCAATGAGTCACAAGCTTGATGCAGTTATTGCAAGCCAAGGATATGCAACCAAATATTAAGTGTTATTTACTTGGAATTACTTCAAGACTGATCTTTTCCAATACTTTTGCGCTCCTAAAAATTGGGTGGTCTGATACAAAAGGCTCTATGTTTTATGTTGTTTAACACATCTAGATGTAAATACTAGGAAATTAAAGCTGAAATCCTAAAGTCTCCTCTCAAATCCATGTTTTGATCTCAAACCCAAATGTCTGGTGTATAGCACAAATGAATTCGCCTTGCTGTTCCAATGGTTTCAGAGGGGACTGTAATGTTTTATATCAGTTTACAAAATATTCTAGCAACAATAACCCTGGTTAAAATGGACTGACTGCTACTAGACTATTTCATTTTATCACCTGGATAACTGAAAACCTTAGTAGAATTACTTTAGGCTGTTTGAGCATCCAGTTTTTGACACACTGTCATTGTTATATGAAAATAAACAAAAATCTAGTTTAAAAATCAACTTGGACCTGTTTTTTTATTTACAAATTGAAATATAATACAGAGGCTCAGCTTTACTACTCATGAGTTACATTTACGGTATTCGGCAAACACCCTTACATCTGAGCAGCAGTGGCAGCTTGAACTCACAACCTTCTGATTAGTAGCCCAATGTCTTAACCACTTAACTACCACCGCCCCAGTTATGACATGATTAATCATTTTCTCTGTGTTGTTTTAAAAGTGAGCCTCATCTTCCTCAAGGCTTGCTGGCATTTTTTTATCAGCTGTGTCGAGCTCAGAGCTGCAGGCCGTGTTTGCACAGCATCTGTTTATTTGGCGTTGTGAAGTCATATCATTAGTATTGCAGGGGTAGAATGGATGCTGCCGTCACTCACGCTGCGTTTGCCAGAAGCTTCTCTCAGAGCACAAGAGCCAGGTGGCACATGTTCTGGGTGCTTAGTGTATGTGTGTGAATGGCGGGAGGAGTGGAAGTGAAGGAAGCCCTACTGTTTACTCTCCCTGCTAGAATACAGACCAGCAGTGACTCATCTCTCAGCCTCCGATATTTTACTCAGTTTACTTTATGGCGTCTTGTACCATTATGGCAACTTGTTATGGACTCGTACCACTTTTCCACCAACACAAATTTTCACCAGTTTGACAATTATGTAGTCAGATGTAGGAGCTCCATAACAATGGCAGAACTATGTTTTTTTTAAACCTGTTCTGTTTGATTTGTATATTGCTTTTAACAACTAAGGAATAAAACACAGTGGGTACTGTAAAAGGAAAATAATCAAGAACAGGTTGGTGTGCTGTGGTATGACATGTAGCAGAGTTACTGTTATTACTATGATTATTTTCCAAAAACAGCATGTCCCAAAGGGTTTTTATTTCTCTTATACCACAGCAATTTGCCCATGCTAACATTTTTATATCAATTAAAGAATGGCACATCTTACTTTTTATCCTTGTTGGATAACTGTTGCCCAATGCCCACCTCATAGCTAAAAAATTATACTTCTTTTCTGGAAAAATAAAGAGGCTCCTACAGTTAATTTGTAGCTTGGTGAATTAGTGCAGACCCTCCACATGGAAAAAATTCGATTTATTTTAAAGAACAAGATGTGTCAGCTTGGTAGAATTTGGCAGCCTCTACTTAATTTTATGGATTCATCCCAATAACATCATCACCATCACCAGTTTAAGGATTTCTAAGTATACACCAAGTTGTAAGGTACTAAATAATTAGCCACTGAAGTAATAATAATAATGATAACAATAATGATGATGATGATCCTGATGATGAGAATCCACAGAGTTGCAGGGCTGCACAAGCGCCACACAGTGCGAGCACACACACACACACACACACACACACACACACACACACACACACACACACACACACCACTGAACAGAGGGCTAAGCAGCAGTAATTATGGAAATGTGACACCACATACTGCTGTACAAATCTGGTCATTATAACACAGTTATACTTTGCAAAGCGCCAGTAATTGCAGGTAATTAGTACATACTTCTCTAATAAATACTAAGTACTTACCATGATGAAAAAATAAAGTCTTTCAAACAAGTTGACTGGTCCTCAGTTCCATACCAGTAGGTTTAACAATGATGAACTGGAACTGAGCAAGTTTTCACTATACAGTGCATATAAATCGTCTACATACCTCTGTTAAAATTGCAGGTTTTTGTGATATAAAAAAGGAAACCATTTTACTTTGCGAAAACAGCTTTTGCTTGTAGTACAGCACAATGTCTTTTTGGATAAGAGTCTAACAACTTAGCCCATCTTGATCTGGAAATTTTATTCCACTCTTCCTTGTAAAAATGCTCCAGATATATCAAATTGCAAGGGGATCTTCTGTGCACTATCCTTTTCCACCCATTCCACAGGTTTTCAATAGCTGGGCTGGGCTCTGACTGGGCCATTCCAAAACACTGATCTTCTTCTTCTGAAGCCATTGCTTTGTTGACTTGGATTTGTGCTTTGCATCGTTATCGTGCTGGCACAATAGATTGGTATTTTGAGCTATCCATGATTTCCTGTATCTTGACTAGAGCCCCAGTCCCATCTGAAGAGAAGCAGCACCATAATATGCTGCCACCACCATGCTTCACCATAGGTATGGTGTTCTTTGAGTGTTAAACTGTCTGGTTTTTGCACCAAACATACATATCATTTAGAATTATTAGAAAAGTTCTACCTTGCGCTCATCAGACCATAACATGTTTTGCCACATGGTTTGCCACATGGTTTGCCTCACACCTCCAGGGTTGGGGGTTCGGATCCTGCCTCCGCCCTGCGTGAGCAGAGCTTGCACAGGGTTTTTCTCTGGGTACTCCGGTTTCCTCCCCTAGTCCAAAGACATGCGTTGTAGGCTGAATGGATGGTAATGTCACTGTGGTGCCCCATTTTCTCCACTTGTTGATGACATTCACAGTGCTCCATGGTATATAATGTTTTGGAAATTCTTTTGTACCCCTGTCCTTATCGATACCTTTCGACAATGAGAACTCGTACGCGCTTTGTAACCTCTTTGTGGACCATGGCTTCAGCAGTCATATGAAACCAAAAAGATGTCATGAAAATCCTACAGAAACAGCTGATCTTTATTTGGGGTTAATCAGAATTACTTCACTGATTCAGGTGTATGGCAATTACTCTCGAACATGAGTTTGATTGTGATTGGTTCATCCTGAGCACAGTCACATGACCCATTATAAAAGGATGTGCACACTTAGCACACTTATGCAGCCTACAGCCTAATGCAGGTTACTGTAAGTTTGTTGGTTGTTATATCACATTACAGTTGGAAAAGATGATGATTTATCTTTCTTAATTTTTTTTAAACGACAAAAACCTGCACTTTTAAAAGGGTGTGTAGACTTTTTATATCCACTGTAAGTGCTCAGCTGAGAGGTTTTTGGTCCCAGTCATGCTCAATAAGCTTATATCCACTATGTGTATTAGTAATTCTTTTATATGTGACTCCTATTCATGATCTGTTCCACAGGCGAGTCTAAAAAGCGAGTCTAAATGAAATGGATTATAGTGTTCATTTTTTTTAAAAGTGCCCATTCAGTCGTTAGTTGGAGGACCCAGGGCTGTTCGATAATCCAGCAAACCCAGATGCGAGTATGTCATGATTGAACAGTCAGTTAATTCAACCTGACTAAGAATTCATATGTTTGACAGTGATACAATGACACCATCTGCTTGCAGGGGAGCACTGCCACTCTCTACCTTATTGACACAATGGGAACACAGTACATTTGGCAGAATCAGCACAGGGATTTGTTCTGGAAACCAAAGATAATTGCAGCACTACACACACAGACTGAGACTCCTTAAATTGTCCCATCTCTAGCTGGATGTATGTGAATACTATTTTTCTTTCAGGGACAAGTTCTGGTTTTGAGGAAGTACAAAACGTTTTTGTTATTATATTGTAATAAGATTGCTCATCGATTCCAGCTCAGAGGAGTAGTTTATCCATGAAATTGCTTTGCTTGCCATGTTTTTATTTCTCTTGTTGCCTACTAGTCTGAATTTGGTAAATGTTTCTTTCTTTCAATGATTTATCCTGCTGTTGAGGGATGGGGTTGGCAAAACAGCAATGCACCAGTACATGGCAAAAAAAAAAAAAAAGATAAACCCTCACAGATTGGGCAGAATATCTATGTCTTTTTGCCAGCTGGTGTGAAAAGAGACTGAGAGAGAGAAAAAGTAGCCAAGCATTATCACAGCAATTAAGGTTCTGTACTAGTGACCAGAATGCAAGTCCCAGTTTTGGCCAATTAGCAACGCCTTTAACCCTCAGCGGCTCACCTTTCTGCTTGTAGAAGTTAACATTAGATATATTTAGAATGATAAGTCACTAAGGTCAGTGAATTTATATCCATCACTGCCAGGCATATAAATGTCATATAAGTGTTAAGTCATATAAATGTTTATCTGTATATTTTACACATCCATTAATTTTGTAAGTTGTATTTGCTATTGTGTGCATGCTGAGCCTGCTTTTGTGCTCCATGATCTGCACAACTTGCAGATCAACAAATCTGCATGACTTGTCATTTACTGAATCAGTATTTGAGTCAGTGAATCTTTTCAGTCATGAACAAGATTCCCTCATTGGTCATTAAGCCAATCAGCATTGGAGTCGGTGAATCGTTTTAGTCATGCCCAAGATTCTGTCATTTATCATGAAGCCAGCCAGTGTTTGAGTCAGTGAATCTTTTCAGTCATGACTCAGATTTTCTTATCTGTCTGGACACTTGACAAGTTTATAGTAGCTCTTTCCATTTTTACTTGAAGCTCTTTACTTTTATGGCATTTGGCAGACACCCTTATCCAGATCGACTTACATTTATTTCATTTATACATCTGAGCAGTTGAGGGTTAAGGGCCTTGCTCAAGGGCCCAACAGTGGGCCCAACAGTCCCAACAACAACCTTGGCGGTGCTGGGATTTGAACTCACGGCCTTCTGATCAGTAGCGCAACATCTTAACCACTGAGCTACCACTGACCCTCAGGTATTATGTTTCTGTACCTTCTGTATCTTCAGTGAAAGAGTGGTACCAACCCCAGTTCCTTGTAGTTTAGAAGGTTAATGACCATCTGAACCCAAAAATTTTCACATCAGCTGCCACATTAAAAGAGTACAGTGATTAAAAAGCCACAGAGCAACAAGATTATTTGGTCCTAATGAACAACTTGTTTTATGTACTAGTAAACCATCAACTGGCAGCATGGTGAGAGTGATTACTGTGTGTTATTAGGTTCCTGTGGAGGCAGCCAGAGTAGAGTGACGCCCTCTCTGTCCTTTCCAGCAGACCAGAGCAGATGATGAGCCTCGAGGCATCCTACTGAACACAGCTGTCAAAAGATCCTCAGCAGGTCAGTGAAGCCACAATATCATATCCTATTCATCACTTATAACCCAGATTTTGTAGTCTGTTCTTTTTTTGAATCTATCTTTGCATGAATATACTTTATTATTACTACTCCAAAAAGAATGCTGGATATCGCAGTGTTATTGCAGTGCTGGCTCAGCAGCTAAGGCTTTGTGCTACTGATCAGAAGGTCATGAGTTCAAGCCCCAACACTGCCAAGCTGCTACTGCTGGGCTTTTGAGTGAGACCCTTGGCCTTCTCTGCTCCAGCGGCGCTGTATCTCTGACCCCAGCTTCCTAACAAGCCAGGATATGTGCAGAAAAGAATTTCACTCTACTGTACATGTATACATGACAATAAAGACTTTCTTCGAAATCTTCCAAAAGTCCTGTACATTCAATTTGATGTTGGAATAAACTGATGTTAGAATTAATGTGACACCCTGATCTTTATTAGAGATTCAGCAGAAGCCTTGATGCTTATTTAATTGGATATTAAACCTGATCGGCAGCCCACTAATAGTCGTTGGGGTGGGCAATATGACAATATAATATCGACAACTAAACAATTTGAGTCACAATACACTTTTCTGAGATATTGTCTTTTATTTTTTTTTTTTTTTTTTTTTTTTTTTTTTTTTAAAGAAATTTAATTACAAGCTGACTGGAAGCAGCTGATTTGATGTGCAAATTTTGTACTTGATCTTTAAATTTTTTTAAAAATGTTTAATAATTTTACAGGGTTTTTTTCCCTTTGTACTGTTAATTTAATTATTTATTTATGAATAATAATTGTACATTTATTTTGAATAATAAAAAATAATAAATTTAAACAATTTTATACATTTATTTTAAATTTTGAATAACAATCAAGCAGGTGTTTTATAAATGCAACACTACTGTATTGCAGGGAGTTTGTGACCAAAGCTATACACCGATCAGCCATAACATTAAAACCACATGCCTAATATTGTGTAGGTCCTCCTTGTGCTGCCAAAACAGCTCTGACCCGTCGAGGCATGGACTCCACAAGACATCTGAAGGTGTGCTGTGGTATCTCGCACCAAGACATTAGCAGCAGAGCCTTTAAATCCTGTAAGTTACGATGTGGGGCCTCCATGGATTGGACTTGTTTGTCCAGCACATCCCACAGACGCTCGATCGGATTGAGATCCGGGGAAATTGGAGGCCAAGTCAACACCCTGAACTCTTTGTCATGTTCTTCAAACCATTCCTGAACAAGTTTTGCAGTATGGTAGGGAGCATTATCCTGCTGAAAGAGGCCACTGCCATTGGGGAATAATGTTATTCACTTCACCTGCCAGTGGTTTTAATGCTATGGCTGATCGGTGTACATCATTATATACAGTATATCAAGTATCATAGAAATGGCTTTGAAAAACGTGATTTTTGTCATATCGCCCACCCTAATAGTCATTATACTGTATATGTGTGGTACACAGATCATAGGTGAAGAAGGCATTTTGCAAAGAGGTCCATTATCAGCTGTGTGAAATGTATGGGTCAGAATGATCAAGACTAGGAAATCAGTAAACTAGTAAATAGTATTTTTACTTTTTTTTAAACTAACATTTCAGTCAACATGTTAACAATATTCTAATAATTCTTCATTTTCATTAAACATGACAGCAAGGTGCTAAATAATGCACGTCACGAGTAAAGTGTAGACTTAAAGTGCTCAGTGCTTGCAGAACTGAAGTGCTCTCTCTAACGTGCAACTCTCACTCACTTCACTGACTCACATTCGGAAATACTTTAGTGTGCATGCAATTCACAGCACCATGCAATTCACAGCAACATGCAATTCACAGCAACATGCAATTCACAGCACCATGCACACATTTTTAATGATCATGCTTGCTAATACTGCTTTTGCGCTCTAAGATACTGTTTAAACTTTTGTTTTATAAGGTTTTATCAGGATGTCGTCTGTTCATTAGTGTGACAGCGTACACTAGGCTTACATCACATAGTATCACATAGAATCAGGCGTTTGTTTCGGCATCAATTCATCCCTACTACAGTTTGAACCAAGCAATAATGGTTCATTTCTTACAAGCACACTTAGCTATAGCACTGATAGCAAACAGGGTTGTAATCTATTATGGCTCTGTTTACTCTTGTAATTCTTTTTTTTTTTAAAGGGAAAAGTATTCAGTCTCAAAAGTACAGTTTGTTCTGTTGTGCACTGTATATTGTTAGATATATAATAGCCAAAATATCTCTAATAAAGTTCATTCTGGAGGACTTCATGTGCTGTGAACAACATTCCAGTTAATTCACATAATCCATCACAGTCTTTTTTGTGTGTGCTTTTAAAAGGTTAGAGTTAATTATTTATTGAATGGGCTTATCTTTGTTAGTTATCAAATGGCTGTATGCTGCATGCACACATCCCTAAGAAACGCAGTGTACACCAGCTTAATTACGTACATACAACATTGTTGTTCCACAAAATACAATGTAAATTAGCCTCAAAGGCACAAAAGTGGTCCTTGTGGTCCTATTATGTTCCTTAATGATGTTCCTCTATGCACAAAATACTTTAAGGGTACAAGTGTTTATGCCATAAAACTCCAATTTAGTACACTGTTTCTGAGTCTACACGGCTTCTTTGGGATTGTTAATCGACTCGCCATTCAAACAAAAACACCGACTAGTTGATCCAGTGAGAGCCGGTGAGAGCAGTTTTTAGTTCTGAGAATGTAGATGAGTGTTTATTTTTTTAAAATTTCTCATAAAAAAAAATTAAAAAGTGGCCACTTTATCAGGTACATCTAGCTACACTTAATGACATGTTAAAACCTACCACATTGGGGCACTTTGTTAATGAGCTGTTCCTGTGACTAGGCATCGCTGGAATTGACCACCACTGAGCAGATAACGGTTCGTTCTGGGTGGTTCAGTCTCAGCACATCACTAACACTAACATGGTAGTGTGTGTCGTATCAATTCATCAGGTGCAGCCATGTTGCTGAACATTCTGGACACTTTATTAGGGACTCCTTTAGTTTAGAAGGATAATAATAAGAGCTTGCTGTAACCATCCATTTTCTTCCATACACAGTTGTCTTTTGTTCTCTACCCTTCATCATTAGCTACGTTTACAAGCAGCCTATTAATCGTTTAATAATCTGACAGATAGCTCAATCTGGATAAAAACATTCCTGATGCCAGAGTCCAATCCAAATTAAATTGCTATTGATTGAACAAGGTGGGTAATCCTTTTAAAATGATCAGCTAATAGAAGAATATTAACTATGTAATTCTTTTGTGTCGTTACTTTCACTATTGGACTCTTTGCACGTGAGTTTTGTGAGTGTGAGTCACTTGTACAACAGAATCATCCAGCACATGTTACAGTCAGCTTGGATTGGCATCTAACCGATATTTTGAGCCAGATTCAGGACATGAATTTCCCTCAGTAAAGTTGACTCAGCATTTGATAGGCTATTTGCCCGACATTCAGAGAAGATGCAAAACATGAACTTCATAAAAACGGATAATGAACTTTAATTAAACCAATATTTCTTGTGCAGTTATTCCCATATAATGGCTTTTAATATTGGTAACACTAAAAGATGAGTAAAAGCATTATATCGATATAAACAGTGTCTGCATTTTATGTTAATTTCAATAACCCGAGCGTCCTTGCTTTTGAATGTTGGCCAAATATGAAATGCTGAGCAATTTTACAGCAGTCTTCTTTACTTCAGTCTGTTCCGTAGTCACACATGGATGAGGTATTTGTTGTGATGGAAATAATGTAAAAATTTTTAAGAAGAAAAGAAGAAGTAGTTTTATTTATATAGCGCCTTTCCAAAGCTCAAGATCGCTTTACACAGTATATATCAAATACATAAAATACATACAAATACATACAATAAAAAAAGAAAAAAATCATTGAAAGTACATTTCAAACAGATACGTTTTTAGCTGGGTCTTGAAACTAGGCAGAGAAGTGATGTTACGGAGAGTAAGAGGTAGTGAGTTCAACAGTTTTGGAGCAGCAACACAGAATGACCTTCCACCTGCAGTGGACAGCCGAAATCTAGGTATGAACAAGAGGCCAAGTTCTGATGATAGAAGTAGTATCTTGAAATTGAATATGTTATACCACAGGTAGCCAGTGGAGATCATGCAGAAGAGGAGTGAATTGAACAGAGCGCCTGGTGGAGGTGAGAACCCTTGCAGCGGAATTTTAAACATACTGTAATCTTAAAATGCTTTTTTTGGGCAAGCCAATAAATAGGGCATTACAATAATCCAGACGTGAAGTGATTAGAGCATGAACTAAGATTTCAGCACCCGTCAGAGTGAGAGATGATCGAAGACGCACAATATTACGAAGGCGGTAAAAAGAGTTTTTAACTATAGCGTTAATATGGGAATCAAAAGAGAGAGTTGTGTCAAATACAGCACCAAGTTTATTGGCAGAGGAAGAAGATTTAACAGAAACCGCATCAATATCAAATGACATATCCATCCTTTTGTCTGAAGTAGTCGAACCAATAAACAATATTTCAGTTTTGTTATCATTCAGTTTTAAAAAGTTCAGGGACATCCAGTGTTTGATGTCCGTAATAAATGCAGTGAGTGAATCAGAGAAAGATGGCTTATCAAAGCTGGTGGTAAGGTAAATTTGGATGTCATCAGCATAACAATGAAATTGAAGTCCATGCATGCGTATGATGTCACCAAGTGGATACATATAAATGATAAACAGTAGTGGCCCAAGAACGGAACCTTGAGGAACACCCTGCATCAAAGGAGCAGTGGCGGATTTGTACCCTTGAATAGTAACATAGTACTTTCTGTCATTGAGGTAGGAGGTGAGCCGGGAGAGAGCTGGACCAGTGATGCCGATTTCAGAAAGACGAGAGATAAACATATCATGACAGACAGTGTCAAATGCAGAGCTTAGATCGAGGAGAATTAAAATGTTTATTAACCCAGAATCAATGGACAGGAGAATGTCATTAACCACACAAAGAAGAGCAGTTAAAAACAGCATGACTAACAACTAAACGTGCAGACAGGACTCGTGTGATCCTCATTGTTCTGGTAACATTGACACTAAACATTGCTCCATGCATAAGTTTGTATCGGATTACACATAACATGCATGTAAATCGAGAACTGCCCAGTTTGGGATACATATGAATAGCCCGTTCGGAATTTGCAGTCTGAATGAATTCAGTGTCACTTTCAGACTGCAGGAGATTTCTGGTTTCTAAACCCTGTTGTATCTGATACACTTGTACCAGAACCACACACGATCATGTCAGTGCTGTGCTGAGAATGTTACACCACCCAAATAACCTGCTCCTATGGCGGTCCTTATCCACTGATGGATGTTGAGGAGGGCTGACAAACTGTTAATAGCAACAGATGAGCAACCGTCAGTAAACATATAATTACAATGTACACATATGTGGTAGGGTTACTTAATAATTGGTCACTGAGTGTATATTCCATTGACATTCAGTAACATCTCATTATACTTGCATTTCTGGCTTCCAGGTAACTGTGTGGTATTTGAAGAAGTTTCAGGGAATTGGTTCCTCCACTACACAACCTGCTTCTCCATCAAGATTAAGACTGAGGAGTGATTTCATAAGTTGTTGTTACAACATAAAGTAATAAAGTCCTTTACATTATGTTCTCTGTTGTGCAGATGTGCAAATGATATGGTCTGGATTAATTATTAGTAATCAATATGTATGTAATAAAATATCCCTACTTGAAGTTTGTGTAAATGTTTAAACCTGCAGGATGGACAAGCATGTCAGATGTGATCGAAGCGCCATCACTGCCAGTGTGTAATTGTTAAAGCGTGCACCAGAGCCTGCTGGCTGGCTTCTAATAAACAGGATGTAAAGCAGTGCCAGCATGTTCCTTCATTAGACACTGGGGCGTAGCGTTGGCACCCAGGCCAGATGTCACAGATGCTCCTTCCTTCACTGCACCGTGGCCTCGCCGCATGCCCGTTTCTGCCTCTCTCTCCTCTCTCCCACAGCAAAACAGCTCGTCTGCTGACTGCATCTACAGAGCTGGAGCATAACTACATGGCACCAAAGAGAAATGGTCTGCCAGCTGTGATGATGGATGATCATCCATCACAAGAATGTCTTTCTTACTGGTACAAGGAGAATATTTTAGGTCAGGGAGGATATGTTATGAAATATGCTAATGCTTTTTAACGAAGTTCGCTGTTGGAAGAAAAAACAAATGAGGTGAAGACAAAGAATATAATTTAATATTTTATAATTGGCAATACAATTATTAAAAATAAGCTTAAGCTTTGATCAACATTAATATACTGTATATCGTGTTTTTTTCTATTACTACTAAAGCGAAGATGTGCTAATCAGACTGCTAATAATAAGTTCAATTCAGTGTTTTCACTACAATTAAAATGAGGATTTTAAAAAATATATATATGTAAAGTAGGCAGAACATTTTCTTTTCACTGCCAGATTGAGGGTGATGTGATGAGAATGAAGCTAACATTCGCCTCTCATTGCTCACAAGTTTTCTGATCGCTAAAAAAATTCAAACTAATGCTAAAATCTTCGCTACTCAGATTGCTTAGTGGTGTGAGAATGAAGGAGAAACAAAATTAAAAGCAGGCCAAGCGGTTATCATGGTGACCTTCCAACATGCTTGGAAAAATCTCACATGCATTGCTGAAGTTTTTTTTAAAGGTGTTCCAATATATACCCCTGCAAGCCAATCAGAAACATGTACAATCTTCCTGAATGCACAACATAATGTGCCATTTCAATTGACTTAGCACCTTTATCCAAAACATCAATAGTAATCCCTTCATATTTCAGCTAGAAGTGATTTTTCTGTTTGGTTTACTGATTAAAGAAGTGAAGGAGAAGAATTGCCCTATGGAAAACAGATGTAAATATTGATCTTTCAGACGAGAGGGAGTGAACGTGAGAACAACAGACGCTCGTTCTTCCTGAGCAGAAGTGGGAACTGAACAAACTCTGCTTTGTTTAAACAGCCATTGGTGGTTGATGAGCTTGATTCTTATCTCATCACCTGGAGTTAAATAGCACAGAGACTCTACAGTGCATTGTTTTGTCTAACTCTCTGGTGGTTTTTAGATGATTCTCTCTTCTTTTTTTTTTTGATTGGTTTTTCCATGATATAAAAGTGGAGGTGAGGATGGCTGTTCAAGTAACCTTCACTTTTGTTCATCACTGTGATCATTCAGCTGCTCAGGGCTTGATTACGACTCTTTTTTTTTTTTTTTTTTTGACGTAAATACGATTGACAATCATTTCAGCCTACATATGTAGCTCACACTTCTTATCCTGCATCTTCAAGTTGTTGTAAAATATCTCATATCAATTAAGTAAGGAATAAAACATGACACAGTGTGCTATTATAGGAAAATAATCAGTGATGGGGTGGTGTGGGGCCTGACAACTTTTCTCCCCAATTTGCCAATTCCCACCCACCAGCCAGCTCTCCCCATCACACAACAGCTACCAACCTGGGAGAATGGGGTATATACAGGGTGTCCCAAAAGTCTCCATACATAGGGAAATTTGACACTTTTTTTTTTTTTTTAAATCAAAATGTAACTTTATTTACGAAACATCCTCTACATGATTCCCATTTCTTTGTAGACACACAGAGTCGTCTCTCCCACTCATGACAAACTCATATATATATATATATATATATATATATATATATATATATATATATATATATATATATATAGTATGAAAAATATTGGAAGACATTTTGCTAAAAAAAGTGTTAATTTCCCCCTATGCATAGAGACTTTTGGGACACCCTGTAATATACACTATAAAGGTATACAAGTATATAATAGGCCTTTATGAAAATAGCTCAAATACTATACTCACGTTTATGATTTTTAAAAAACATCTAAAAAGGACTGATTATGTATCAGTACCACAGCAAATAACAAGATCCAAAATGTACGAACAGATTCTGTACTATGAGTTGACACACATGGTCTGGTACGTATATACAATTTAGTGGAAAAAGATAGCATCCTTCTATAGTACATCTGAGAGGGTTCAAACCCTCCTCACAGAATATACAAAGATGTTGGAGCTGGTTAAGGCAAAGGCTGAGCACACAAGATATTAAAAAAACAAAACAAACATTTGTATTACATTCAGAGGGTGCAAATTAAACTTTAAAGGAGTGTCTGTGAAACCTAACACAGTAAATGCCTTGTGGCTTTAAAGTACATTTTTTTTCTTCGTTTTCCCCAAAAGCTATGCAAATATGTGTACGCAACTGAGTAAATGCCCTGTATTATGCATTTCGCTACATTAGAGATTAATATGTTAAAATATGTAGTGATGAACTTCTCTGCTTATTGCTAAATTGTAAATAGATTTAAAATAATTTGACATATGAAACAAGCCTATTAGTAACCTGATTTAACCGAGCACGCTTTGCCCTTGTTAGAAAATTTATTAAAAATAGCATATTATTCACATTTAGGTTAAAGCTAAATCTTTTTTTTTTAAATAACAAAATCAATTCATTCACATACTGAGGCTTATCTAACTGGCTCATTTCCTACAGCAGACAAAAGCCTTCCTCACAGCTGACCTTGAGCTTTCCCCATCATCTAACACACAGATTCTCAGCCTAGTCCACAGGGAGCTCTGCTAGTCCACATATTTGCTCTGTTCCAGCTCCCTTTACACCTCACGCACTGTACCTATTCAAAGTCATATTCGTTTTTTCATGCGTAACATGTTAATGGAAAAGTTTTTTTACTGCAGTGCTATCAATGCAAAGGTGAAACAACTAAAAAACACTTTTTTCAATACTTGGAACATATCAGCTCCAGCTCTATAATAATGTTGATATATTTTACATAATTAAATTCAAAGAAATGAAATTGAAAAAAAAAAAGTTTTTATTTATTTATTTATTTATTTTTTTTACGTGAATAGGTGTGAGTAGCTGCAGTACTGTTGGAGTTCCACATTACTTTCAGATAGTTGATTCTGAAAGCCAGGACAATGCTGTAGCTCTACTGATTTGAATAAAAACAGAGAAAACTATTTCAAAAAAAAAAAAAAAAAAGATAAAAAGAAAAAAAAAAAATCTGAAATAAAGAGCTGCCAGTTTTTTCACATTACCAATTTTCATGTGCCATACGTGATTCTGAATAGAGATGTCATGCTTAAGCTATAGAAAGTGATAAAAAAGCAGTAATATCTAGGTATTAATGTCAAATGATAAGGAATAATGCTTTTACTTCAGTCTCAGTGAAATTACTTAGTAAATTTTAATTAAAGCTCCTCCTATTCATATCTGTATTTGTATCCACTTAGAACACATTTTTTGTTCAATCTGAGTAATGCATGTGTATTAAGTTACATTCCTAATCTGAATGTTTTTATTAGTTACACTGTATTCTGTATACTAAATTTTTCTGCACCACATCCAGTCAAATAAGAAAGACATTCTACTGTATATTTCTACAGTAAAGTTCTACAGTATAGTTCTAAGATATAGTCCTATAGTATAATTCTACAGTATAATTCTACAGTATAGTTCTATAGTATAGTTCTGTAGTATTATTCTACAGTATAGTTTCACTGTATAGTTCTATAGTTCAACAGTATAGCTCTACAGTAACAAATTAAATGAATTAGCAGGAAGTACCAGAAAAGAAAAACATTTGTACCTACTGCCTTTTTAGATTTTTTTGTTTGTTTTTAAATTTCTAATTTACTTTCCTTCTTAAACATATTATATTATATTGCACTTTAGTGTAAGTAGGATTCTATTAAGCACCTTGGCCTGAAATAATAAATAAAATGAAATATTTTATATTTATATTTATATATAATATATATTATATTTAAAATATATATATTTTATTATATATATATATAAAATATTATTTTTAGTAGTTATATAATATATAGAACTATGGTATAGTTCCACAGTAACAAATTCAATGAATTAGCAGGACGTACCAGAAAAGAAAGAAAAAAAACATTTGTACCTACTGCCTTTTCAGGTTTGTGTTGTTTGTTGTTGTTGTTTTATTTTCTAATTTACTTTTCTGCTTAAACATATTGTATTATATTGCACTTTAGTGTAAGCAGGATTCTATTAAGCACCTTGGTCTGAAATAATAAATAAATTATTAGATATTTTATGTCCTATATATTTTATGCTCTTTTTAGTACACCACAATTTCAGTCATATTTTGTCCTCTCTGGGTACATAGCATCTTTATACCAAAAAAAAGAAGAAAAAAAGAAAAGAACGATATACTCGGTTCTTTGGTGTTTGCATAACATATCCTTATTAGCTAGAACATCAGATATTTCAATATACTTTAATTAGAATGGGTTGGTACCATATTTCTACTCAAAACAATCATACAGTTTGTTTGTATGCATACTGCACACTTAACAAAAACTCTGAGTTAAGATATTTAACTTGTATATAGTTAACTTGTGTAGGCTACTGCTGTTTTTCACAACTTTATCTAATACTATGGAAATTAAATTGCATCAGATCAGATCCCTTGTGGGTAAATACTGCTCCAAGTCTCATTTAACATCAGCCCAGCTTCACTTAAGATTTAATGGAACTGGCATTTTGGTGAAGTTTTCACTGAGATGGAATGTAGAGATAAAATGATTCTACTGAAATGAAATGATGAGAGAAAGTTGACAAGCGAGTGTCAATAGTATTGGAATTCAGCACAGGACTTTGCATGCAGTTTAAAAAAACACTATGCATAACCATGATAGTTACCTTTTAAGCACACCTGAATCACAGTCCATCAAATTATGTTGACAACTGTCTGTTTAAGTTTAAAGTCAAATTTATTTTTCATTTATATATATATATATATATATATATATATATATATATATATATATATATATATATATATATATATATATATATATATAAATAAATGAAAAATAAATTTGACTTTAAACTTAAACAGACAGTTGTCAACATAATGTCAATAGTTATATATAGTTATATATATATATAGTAATATATATATATCCTATCAGGGAAACGCTACCAGATCCTGAGGACCAACACAGAGAGACTCAGGAGAAGTTTCTACCCTCAGGCAATCCGGCTAATGAACAAAGCCAACAAAGCCACTTGAAAGTCTGCATACTACTACCTCACACACAACCCACAAATCTATTTGCACTATGGAGGAATAAATTATTTTGCACATTATATAATCCCTATTTACTCCTTACAACTCTGTACATCTGCTTCCACACATCATAATCTATTATATTCCATTCTCACATCAGTCTATCATATTTATATATTTTTTCTTTTATTCCACAGTCTAAATTATTTTAATATGCCTACTGTATCATATTATTTTTATTTTTACTACATTCTGTTTTATCATATGTGTATATCCTTAGTCGCTGTTGATGGTAGTTACTTGGCATTAAGAAAAATTGCTTCACTAACACTAGTTTTTATAAATTAGTTTAAAAGTGCGTGGTAGTTTTGGCTGTTCACTCTGTTTCTGGTTTGTCCAGTGTTGTACATCACTTTTTATTCTGTATGCACACTAATTCATTTTGCAGTCTTGACAAACTTATATAGTGTAAATCATATAATTTTCTAGTGGCTTCTAGTGTCTGTGGCTATCATTGCTAGTTCAATACACACAGTTAAGGTTGCTGATATTTCAAATGTAGCATCCATCAGCAATAATTAGAGTCATTACTGGAGAAGTTCAATCTGGGCTCCAAGCTAAGTACAGATCTCTAACAGGCAATGCACCAAACCAGCAAGAACACGGAGCTGTTTCAAAGCACTGTCTTAAAATGCTAAGACTCATGGACTGAATCTGCAGCAGAACTAGTGAGTGGAGCAGAGGGACTCATTACAAAGAACTCCTGCTGACAAGCACATCAGTGTGTGAAATAGTGTGTACCAGGTATCCGTTTGTCCTTCGCCAGGCCTTGGATTTGCACAAGCTACTGTTTCAGTGTCAGAGCCAGCGGACACAGTGTTGCTCTATTTCAGACCTGCCATAGCTGAATGAAAGCTTTAGCATAGCTGGAGTTGAGCCTAATGACTACAGACTGCTGTGTCAAGACTTAGGAAGCATATCAATTCCTGAGAGATGAGAGGACCACATAAAGATTTTTAGCAGAACTTCATGGTATGAAATTCCCTCAGAATGCCGTTATGTCCTGTCACAGAGGTGCCAACACTGCGAAAAAGAAAATCCTAGCAGGAGAAGAGTAAAAACAGAATTTTACCCCAGAACCCCTAGCGTATATCAGTGGATGGGATGGCACCATGCTAACAAGACAAATGATAAAACATGTATTTGTTTATACTACCAGAAACAAAGGAGTCCTTCACATCTTGTGTCCTTTCCCCTTCAGTGAACAGAAACTGGAGTACTTGCTAGCAGTATCAAGACACATGGCTGGATAAATAAAACTTCACAAGTAATAGTTTATAGTCTGAGATTGCTTTGCCCATGCCTCTACAATGAAAGTATACCTCAGGATATAGAATTGACAACAATTAAACATTTTTTGTTTGGTGATTTGTCAGGTGGTTCCACTGAGATTTTCAAAAACAGTTATATTTATCTCCAAATTAAAAAAAAAAAATCAAGAACAAGAGGAATGAGAAAGACATGTCTAAAGAATATTTCCATGGGCATGGTTTCCAACAAGGACCCCTGCCACTCTGAAGGTTAGCTTAATGTCACAGGGCATTGTGTGTTTTATCCTTCACCGTTTTATTATTCACATGACAACAGCTGGGTGCAAGAGTCGACTGGCCCAATTTAACAAAACCTCATGTGACCTCTATCTAATTCAAAGTGGCGGGGGTCTGTATAGGAAACCATACCCATGGAAAAATGTCTTTAAATATGGAAAACTATTAAATAGGGGAGGTTTACACTTGCACAGAACTGTCATAATCTGACTGATAAAAAAAAAGTATAAAACGCAGCCCTGCTCCAGGATTGTTCACATGGTCTGCACAAGAACAGCACACAACAAACAACACACTCCTTCTCTCATTCTCACACTGTTAATGGACAAATCAAAAAAGGTGAGGAAAAACAATCCAGCAGTGTAGCTACCAGGAGTGGACCATTTGTATCATCCATCCATCCATCCATTTTCCATACCACTTATCCCAGGGGACTTGGGGCACAAGGCAGGGGAAACCCTGGATGGGGTGCCAACCCATCGCAGGGCACAATCACACACACACACTATGGACAATCTGGAAATGCCAATCAGCCTACAACGCATGTCTTTGAACTAGGTAGGAAACCGGAGTACCCAGAGGAAACCCCCAAAGCACGGAGAGAACATGCAAACTCCGCACACATATGGTGGAGGAATCAAACCCCCAACCCCGGAAGTGCGAGGCAAACGTGCTAACCACTAAACCACGATTGGACATTAATGTATGATTAATGATCTGGTGGTGACTGGAGGTTGGTTCACACCTAAGCAATCTGCTGCATTTTTATACGGTTCTAAAGGATCAGATTCAACAGGAACGTTTAAGCTAAAGGATTTAAGCTTACTGTCCAAGACCATTGTCCAAATGTCATCATACATCATCATTCATAGTGCCTATGATGTACAGGGTGCCCCAAATGTCTCCATACATAGGGGAAATGAACACTTTTTTTTTTTTTTTTTAGCAAAATGTCTTCCAAAATTCTTCATACGTAGTTTATATTATACATAATATAACTATAACATAATAGAATTTCAGACAGCCGTATTGGAATCATTCTCATGGCTGGATCTGGAAGCTGTCACAAGGTTGTGATGGACTTTATCAGGAAACAGGGCAAGCACATCACACACATGACACTGTTGCCAAACTTATTAACAGATTCAAAAAGGCAGAGAAGTGGACGTCCACGAATATCCACTGACGAAGGCACAACTGACGTGGTGCTGGCAAACATAGTCTCCTATGTATGGAGACTTCTGGGACACCCTGTATTTAACTCATCTTATCTGAGGACAAAAATGGTTTCTAAAAAACAACGGGTAATGGTTAGTCATATCCAAATGAAATGACTCATAAATGCAACAATATTTTTTTCCCACACTTCCCATTGTGACCTGAACAAAGATGCACTGGGAACAATGCAAGCTATAATTAATTCACCAATTATATTAATCATGACCAAAATTCACTCTGAGCTCCAAGGCATCTTGTAATTAAATATAATTAATCCCTAAAAAAATCAATTTTCATCTTAATCAATTTTGCTCAAAAAAAGGTTGTACATAACCCATTTTAGATGACAAATGGCATAAGGCAATGAAGAATTGGTAATTCTGATTTCTGCACATTTATGTATTTACATTTAATCAGTTGGAACTTTTAATAAAACCAACTTACACATGAGTGAAGATACAATGCAGGCTGTGCATATGAGGGGTAATGGAGCTTGCACAAGGGCCCATCACTAGCTCTCAGCTTGTTCTAAGATTAAAACTACCACTGACTCATTTGCGTGCCGGCCTGAAAAAAAAATCCAAAAACATAAATATATTTGTGTTTTAAATGCTGTGTATGATTTTACCTTTGGTGATCAGACAGAGACTCATATCGATGAGGTTGATAATCAAAATGCAATTTTCTACCTTTTCACTCAATCCAAATAGATTTTAAAATGCAAAAAAAAAACAACTTTACTTGTGATTGAGATACATGCAAAAGAGAAACACATTTCCTATCATTTTCAAAACTTTTTGACCTGCAGAACCATATTTTCAAAAGTTCTTATTTAGTATTATTATGAATTAATCTTTGTTCTTTTATTTTTTTTTAAGACTTCAAAAATTGTCAGTGAATCATTAACATCAGCCAGATGCCCCTTTTCCTGACAGATTTGTCTGCATTTGTATGCAGTGTTCCTGACGGTCTGTAAAAAAAAAAAAGATTACTTGCAAATTTTTCAAGCACAGAAAGCAGCGTGCTTATCTACACTGACATTTAAGAAAGAATGAAACAGCTTTCGCTTGACTTCATGATTGGTGGTAATATTGGGAAACACACCCAGGTGAATTCAAATCAAACCTTCACCCTATATTGATAAATCATTAAAAAAAAAAAAAAAAAAACCCTCATCAAAAGGGGAATTGTTCAGAAACACTTTTCCACCAGAAGCCATTGGTATTGGCAGTCCCATGGTTCAGCACAGATAGCAATGGATTATTACGTCTTCAGCTGCACTGCTTTTGTTGGTGTGTGTAAATTCCCAGAGGCGAGTGCTGTAAGCTGCTGAAGTCAATTATGTGCTCGTGTTGACCTCACCTTATCAATGTGGCAAGCCCTGCAGCACTGTTGGCCTGGCTTTGTCTCCTGAGAAAACACTGCACCTCAATTCTCAGTGTGGAATGAAAGAAAAATCTGCGGGAATGCAACGAGAGACACTTTGACATTTGCCAGTGTTTTCTCTCTCCATTTTCTTATGGAATTTGGCAGCTCACGATTGTGCGTGTTCCCTCGGCTATTTTCAGGTTCATCAGAATGTTGACAGTCCCTGAATGTGTGACCCGTTGACATGTGTACCTCTGATGAAACGGTTTGGTTGTCTAAAGAATGACATCTGCCCACATCAGATCTTCAGCTTGTTAAGGCTGTGAAAGGCTTTAAAGCAAACACTGAAAATGGAAAAACTCTAACCTGTCAGACGCAATCATAAAAGAGACAAGGGTTTCATACATAGCCTTGCTGTTGTGGTTTGTCCTTGATCACTGGCCATAGGTTAAAAGCCAAACAAATCAGTAAAAGTGCCATCTTTCGCCTTGACTCTTTAATCCCCATGTTTTGTAGGTTGAAAGGCAGGTTTCTTTAATCTTTACAACTTCGTTATAAAGTCTATGAATTTCCACGATGAGAAATGAAAGGTTAAACAGATGTCACATGCTGCTTCACCAGCTTCCCATAATAATTATAGGGCTGAAATGTTTGGTTTAAATAGACCATAGGAGGAGCATTTTTCTCCTCTTTGCCTTTGTACCTGTAATAGGACTGCCCAAAAAGTGACCATTTATTCTCACAATGTGCAGCAAATTTCTTAAGCCACATATTCTCTCAGAGAGACTATTGAATATATGCCATAGAGAGATATGAGATATTTTTCCTTCTCAAAGTAAAGGCACAAATGATGTCGTTTTCTTCTAGGGGTTTTTAGATGGTGACGTTACTGGACACAAGAAAGAAGGCCACTGGTATTCTAGCAAACTTCTCCCCATATTTTTGTTCTAGTGCCCAACATTCCTGAGCTGGACCCTCAACGACCTACATTTTAATCTTTATAATTAACAAGTGACCTTCAATATTGTCCAACATTTATTTTGTAATGAAATTCTGGGACTTGAGCCAGCTTCTCATTCCTCTGAGCAATTCCTCATTCCCTTCTACGGTATACACAACAGGAATGAGAACACTGTAGCTGATGAAAAACAATGGTTATAAAAGACATATCTTCAGTTATGTTCAAGCTTTCTCTTTTTTCTCTTCAGTTCAACAAGTGTATTCAGAACACCTCTGCACTGCAACAATGCCAGATTCCTTAAGTGTTGTTCAATTTTTACACCAAGCACCAGGGGAATAGGGCAAGATTTAAGTGTACATCATCCAATAAAAATGCCTTTATAGGTTCCCATGGTAACAAGTAAGGAACACATATAGTCAGAGAAGTCCAGGCATAATAGTTCAACATGTGATCTTTTTCATCATAGAGAAGCGTGAAGACTCAGAACCCTTCATTATTATTATTATTATTATTATTATTATTATTATTATTATTATTAGTAGTAGTAGTAGTAGTAGTAGTAGTAGTAGTAGTAGTAGTGGTAAAAGTAGTGGTAGTAGTCGTAATAGCAGTGGTAATTGTGGTTGTACTAGTGGTACTGGTAATGGTAGTACTAGTCATAGTGGTGGTTGTAGACATAGTGGTAGTGGTAGTAGCACTAGTGGTAGTAGTAGGTAATTCTTGGATCTAGGAAGAAACTTTGTGGAATGTTTGATAATTCTGGGAAGGATGAATTTTAGCAAATGACAAAAACAAAGACAAATAGTTTATAAAAAAGACATGGACTACAAAGGTGACTAAGACCGAGACAATGAATAAAACAAAGAAGTCACCATTGAAGAAGGCAAAGATAAAATAAAAAAAAACCGATGAAAAAGCAGACAAGATGACATTCAAGAAGACAAAAAAAGACTCACAAAGGCAGTGAAGACAATGGTGGTTAAGAACACAACACTGAAGACTAAAAAGAAGAAAAAGAAGCTTTAAAGCAAACACTATAATGGGAAATAATGTTTTTGTACACAGGATTGATATTTATTGAAATTGTTGGCTCTGATTTGAAGGAAAAGTTTAACATTTCAGCAGAACAAAATAAAAATACATTAATGATGATCAAGTTCGGTTTAAAAAGCATAAGCATACAGAAGATGAATGTTTGTGGAAAGTTTTAAAGTTGGCTGTGCCAAGTCAAACTGACAATAAGAAGAAATAAAGGTAGATCCATTATTAACGCTCAGCTCTAATGAGGGGGTCTGTGCATGAGCTGTCAGTCAGGCAGAGCAGAAAATATCACTATTCTCATGTCTGAGAAGCTGCTTTGTGGTTTCTCATACAGTATCTCATAAAAGTGAGTACACCCCTCACATTTTTGTAAATATTTCATTATATCTTTTCATGGGACAACACTGATGAAATGACACTTTTTCAACAATTCTTTTTCTCAGATCCTCAGAGAGTTCTTTCCCATGAGATGCCATGTTGAACTTGCAGTGACCAGTATGAGAGATTGTGAGAGCGATAACACCAAACTTAACACATCTGCTCCCCATTCACACCTGAGACCTTGTAACACTAACGAGTCACATGACACCGGGGAAATGGTTAATTGGGCCCAATTTGGACATTTTCACTTAGGGGTGTACTCACTTTTGTTGCCAGCGGTTTAGACATTAATGGCTGTGTGTTGAGGTATTTTGAGGGGACAGCAAATTTGCACTGTTATACAAGCTGTACACTCACTACTTTACATTGTAGCAAAGTGTCATTTCTTCAGTGTTGTCCCATGAAAAGGTATAATAAAATATTTACAAAAATGTGAGGGGTGTACTCACTTTTGTGAGATACTGTATGTACACTAGTATATTTTTAGGCTGTTGATTTGCACTTTGTCCACTCTCCAAACAATTCTGCAGATGCCATCAATCCCTGCTTGTCTTCTTTTAATTCCAGCACACTGCCAGCCACTACATTTTAATTTGGAAAGCACAATATACCTAAAAGTCAAACAAAAGGCAGACAAACAGAAAAAACTAAAATTTGCCACAAAAATCATAGGGAAAATGGGCCCAAATATCAGATCTTCTCTTTCTGCCAAGTCCAACTGTTGCTGTCATTATTTAACGAACGTTAGCTTGAAAGGTGCTACCCCCCTGGTACACCGCATGCAGCACAGGAAAGGAAACTGCTGCTCATGCCATCCAATGAACAAGATATCTGGACTGTAATTAAGAAAGAAAAAAAAACAGTCTATAATATTTTGTCTCCTCTTTTTTTGTCAGTGAAAATAAAGAGAGATGATGGTAAAGTTTTAGTTTTTAAACTACATTTTAGTCTAACTACATTGCATGGTGATATAGTCGCAGTTAGTGTTTAATGACATCGGTGTCATCTCGTCATTGTCTCATCTTAGTCGTGGGAAAAAATGTCGTCAATGAACATTTTTCGTCATAGTTTCCGTTAACAAAATTAACACTACGCTGTAGCAGGGGGCAGAAAATTGCAAATACTACAGCTAAATTGTAAACGTTGGCAGCTGCACAGTTACTGTTAAGTCATTTTATGGCTAATACCGTTAATCTTTTACACATATTACAAAACAGTCAATGGTCTACTAATAATTAGAAACTAATTATTATAACAAAAAAGGAACTAATAATTAGAGATCACATGATACCACTTTTTCTTTTCCAATAATGAAAGTTATCTTGACATACTTGAGTATCAACCAGTATAGATTCCCACACAATATTGTTTTCTTTCAAAACTACTAAGCTTTAAAAAAAATTTTTTAGCTGAAGCACTTCAAAATTAAACTCTTTTGCACAGAAATCACTTACACTGTAAATATAATAAATATAATAAAGTATAAAGCAATAAAATGATAATAAGATCAATAAAAACAATAGAAAAACCAGTTGAGTCTCTTAATCTGTAAACATTTCCAGTTCCAAAAATACATTTCTTTTCCAAATCCAATTAAAATCTTCCATTTGTTACATGATCCGATATCAGATATGTTTTTTCTGATATCCAATCAACCATTTTTCAGATTGGTGCGGATTTCTTTTAATAATCTTAAAAATGAGTTATACTAATAAAACTAGTATTTGACTATCGTTTATATGATAAACGTTTAATACTTAACTACAGCTGAAATCATGAAACGAGCAAATACGACAGCGCGCAGGAACAGAGAGGGAGAAGAACATTTGCGAATCACATTTGTTTTTGTGAAACCAAACTGTGAGAGTAACATCTCGCTAATCTAATTACCACACACCTACAGAGGATGCAATATATTCATCATCACTAAGCATGTTTTCAGCCAGGCCTGTCAAATTCCTCCACAGAGACAGCCAAACAAGTCATTTATTAATTCACACATTGCACACAGTACAGGTTATCACCAGAAACCCTGTGGGAAACAAGAGGCCATTTTCTTCTGCTGTTTGCTTTGTTAAAGGTAGAAATTCGACATGGACAGATATAATCTTAGAAGTCATGATGGTTGCAATCTCACAATGAGATTGATATCTTTATTTCCTCTACCGAAAGCCCCTCAGACATCAGGGGTTTATCTTGATGTATTCGGAGACGCCGCTCAGACAACCCTCAGTGCACGAGTCTTCTCTTCCTTATTAATCTGTCAATGTCACAGGGCCGTGAGCCTGATTTACTCCTAACTGGGTCTCCAAGCGTCTTCCCGGCGCTTATCTCAGCTCAGGCTTCACGGCTGTGTTTAGAGTTGGAGAAGGATGTAACTTAAGGGCTGGTTTATGCTTTTGAGTTGAAGTGTATTTGTGTTTATGAGTAAACATGGCATGTGTAACAGCCAAATTAGGCACTACCACTTTAAGACATATTGTGTACAAAATGCCACAAAGTAATACACATCCCCCACCTGCCACCGCTGTCTGACAGAGCAAAGTAAAATGGATGACATACTGTATCTCCAGACATTACAAACGGTGTGAGGGGATATTTATTATTCATGTATGAAGTATTTAGTCGCTGTTAGTCTTGGCTTGTATGGTCAGTGTAGCAATAAACAAGTATTATATGAATAATATAATTTAAAAAAAGCATATAGTGTGACTGCTTACTAACCTGCTCATACCTTGCTAAGAAGGCAATGCTCATTACAATGCCAGTCTCAACAAACCCTGAGGAGACAAGTGTTACACATGCAGTCCTCCAAAACCGCAGTGTATGTGCGTGTATCTGTGGTGCTGTGGGCAACCAGACTTCAGGCAAACACTGATGGTAATGCCCAATTTAGTCAGCCTCCAGGATGTGTTACAGCCTCCTAGCTAAAGACACAGTGATGATGATGTAAACTATAGCAACTCAATTTTAACATCTCCGATTTTAAACACATCTTAGATGTTTAACAACTCAGATGTAATCCATCATTCCACTAACACCAGTTAAATTCAAGAGCTTCAACACATAAACTGAAACACGAGTGAAATGCTTTCGATGTTAATTAACTTGGTCCATCATTCATCACCAATGCTGTCTTACATTCATTATAATTGTGGTGAAACACAGAACTCCTTTTTTTCCCTCACTCTTTTTTTTTTTTTTTTTTACTTTCCATTAACTGTAAATTCTCGTTTGGTAAATGCGACACTGACTCTATTGTAAATGGTTATGAACAGCAAAAATACAAAAACAAACACGACATTATTCCTGGCAGAACACACCGTAAAAAATGCACTATTTTTGCACTATACCTCCAGTTCTCTTTGCAGAACAGACAATCCTCAATGCCTCCATTTCCACAACCGAACTTTCCTCCACATTTTCATCTCATTTCCATACAAAATAGCACAGAAACAACTACCACAGTCAGCTGCTCAGACTCCATCTTGACAACAATGTAATATAGACAACTCTCGTGTTTATTTTCGTTTGGGGTTTAGGGATCAGGTGTGCTTCGGTGGAGAGTTCTCCAGGTGAAAGATAGTGTCCACTAGGCATTGGTGTACGCACTATCATTAATTCATCTTCAGTAAGCTCTTTATCCTGGTTACGGTTATGAAGGATCCAAAACCTACCATGGGAACACTGGGTGTAAGGCAGGAATACACCCTGCATGGGACATCAGTCCATCACAGGGCACTTTGCACACATGCACACATTCACACCTAGGGGAAATTTAGAGTTGTCAGTCCACCAGTTTGTTTTTGGGAGGTGGGAGGAAACCGGAGAACCCAGAGGAACCCACATAAACAAGGGAACAACATGAGAAACTCCACAAAGACAGTAATCTGAGCTCAGGATCAAAATCTCAGGATCAGGAACTGGGCATCAACTATGACAACTATGTGCATGGCCTCTTGATGTGCTTGTAGACATGCAGTGCAGACATATCAAGCAGGCCTTAGGCACTCAGCAGCTTGATTGTCAGCATCATTATGCTAACATTCTCCAAGGACTCAGCAGCATCCACAATTCATCCTATTAACAAAGGGTTTTCATTTCCCCCCGCTTTGATGTATCCAACTGCAATGTTGCCTTGGTTTTTAATAAGTGTGACAGATTACACCTAACCATGAAGAACAGAGGAATAGGAGAACACAAATGTGTCTGTAAAGTTGGACATTGCCAGTGGCAGGTTCTCTAGAGAAGATATAGACATGACATGTTTTAAGATGGCTCATAAGCATGAGAAAGTTACAATAAGTGTGCATTCCCACTGGGAACAACCTAGACAAGACGGGACGAAGACACACTGCCTGCTCGGGTGATGCTGTTTCAGTCTGCATTTGTCAATTTAGATTCCAATTAAAATTCATTACATGCCCAGTAGTGACTCTTTCAGGAAAGGAGACATGGGGAGAAAATAGAGTCCAGATTGTGGAGACAAAGAGATAAATGTCTTCCACTCCATCAGTGTGGAAAAAGAGACTCATTCCATCATCACACTTTGTGTCTACAATGGCTCATGCTCAGAAATAGCACCATGTGCTTATTAAGGTCAGTGTTATTTTAAGAACACAGTAATGACCGAAGCACAAAGCAAAAAAAATCCAAATAAAAATGAAAATAAAGATACATGGCTGTATATTTTGGTTCAATCTCAAACTTAAATACCTTCCTTCAAGCCGGATATTGTTTGAAGCATCTGTAAGCTTTGTTCTGAATCCCTCTCTCCGAGTTTATGTCTGCCTGCTGCTTTAATCGGTTTTGACATTGAAAGTGCTGCAGGTGAGGCTCAGCACGAGGAGTTAGGAAGTGAAGTAAATCAAACGTGCCACAGAGGGCGAGTGGAGCAAAGGTTAATGAAGCGAACCCCAACAGACTAATGAAGAGTTTACATACTGCCTCAGGATAGCCATGTCCAATCTTATCACCTACAGGGCTTTCAGACACTATGCCCTTGCTAATTCTGTCCCAGTCGACACCATAATGCTAATCAGTAATGATGAGGATAATTATAGCAATGAAAAAAGAAGACATAATTGATAGTGTCTTTGTTAAACATAAGGGCTTTTCACAGAAGGTACACATGACCAAACTGCATACGTCTACAGACATAAACCATTCAAGACTCTAGAAAGGAGGTTGAAAGTCTGGGATGACTTTAAAAAGGAGAATAAATAGTCTCAGAGATAGAGGTAGGTTCATTCAGCATCTAGGCATTGAAGGTTTTTATGTACGCATTTAAGTGGTTAATACTGAGCACATCTCTGTTCACACATTAGGATCTCTGAACCTGCTGTGTATGACACTTGTGATCAGTCTCGGTTTGAGTTATTCACAAATTCTCCCGTATTATATTCTGGAATAAAAATGCAGCCACATTTATCTTCTATCCACTGATATTTTTTCATCATTAAAAGCAGAATATTGTTGTCTAGACCAGGGGTTCTCACACTTTTTGCAGTCAGTGACCCCTACAGCTTAAAAAAAAAAAAAATAATAATAGAGCTTTAATAAATATAATAACTTTAGTGGATTTTGATTTCCACCACTATAACAAAATTAAAAAATCATGGACCTCCTGGCTATGCCTCACAGACCTTATTCGAGAACCTCTGGTCTACAGTACTGAAAAACTCCTGGCCTGAGAGCGCAACTGAAGAAAAATCTAGCCATCTCAGAGGCGCTAAATGCACACAGGTAATTTCAATTATTTGAATGGGCTGCCGACAAATTCAGCAGCATACGTAGATACAGCTTTCCCCATTTGACTATAGTCCTAACTTTTTCCAACTAAAGTCAAATACAAACTTAAAATACTAAATGTCCTGTCATCAATGATGAAAAGACTGACTGACAGCTTTAGCATGAAAAGCACAGGTTCTTATACTCCTTAGAGTCAAGAACACTGAAAATTAGAGTCCCTTAGTAGATTTATTTTATAAATGATTTAAGAAAGACATGTCTTTAAACACGTATAACAATAATTTGGCTATTTATTAACCCCCAGTGATGTATTTTTGATGTATGCACTGTAGATACCCAAGTTCAACAGTTAATAAAACTGCCTCTATATTTTAAATAGATATATTATATTTTGTAAAAAAAAAAAAAAAAAAAAAAAAAATCAGCAAAGACATAGCGATGTGATTATGATGTTTTCAAGTGGGTCAACTGACTGCAGCTTATAAGCTAAATCAATAAAAAATAAACAGATCTGGATGTAATTTTGACCCAACCAATATCCAGCAAATAAATAAAAATACAAAAGTGGAGTGATTGTCTATAATCTGGACAAAATATCAATGAATGAATGAATGAAATTCTAAAATATACAAATAACTAAATAAACAAATAGATTTTGCTGCTAAACTGTGAATCTAAAAGTGGAACTGTGATTTTTTTCCCCCACCAGAAAGCACTGGGTCTCTGCAACAAGACACAACTTAAAGTAAGTCTCTACACCAAAGAATTCCTAAAGTATTCAGTAATAAGTTAGACATGATCTTCAACATCACAAACCAGAATTTTTGAATTTTCCATCTAGTGAAACCATTTTTATTAAAACCGTTATTAGATTCCAGTTGACATTATCTATAGGCATAATAACTTTGATCATACTGGGTTGTGAGTCCACCACTGTAATAAAAAACAAACAAAAAAACAAAACACTGCTGACCCCTGGCTATGCTTCCTGGACCTCACTTGGAAGAATCATGGCAATAAAAAATGAATTGAGGAAGGGAAAGAGAGAGGTTTAGAGGGGATTTAGAGAGAGTGGAGAGTGAGAGAGAGAGAGAGAGAGAGAGAGAGAGAGAGGGGTGGGGGGTGGAGGAAGCTAATGAATGAGGAAACCTGGATTGGCCCATTTGTTTTCCTCAGCGGTTTATCACAGAGGCACGAAGCCACCTGGCAACCATGTTCTCCTCCCACTGGGAGTTCACCCAGTCGCACCCTGCACATCACACACACTTATTGCAGGGACTGGTGCCATGTTTGACTGGGATAACCATGTTAGCCTGCAGAATAAAGGTGGCTGATGCCTGATGCAGTGTGTGATTGTTAAGGTGAAGGTGAAGGTGAAGCCAGAGCGCCGTTGTTATTTATCCTTCTGACTAAGAGTGAAGTGTGGGTTCACTACAGACAACTAAGGACACTCTTTATTAGGTTCGGCAAGGCTACACAAACCTCAAATCTTATTTCATATTGTACAGATATATAAATATATGTATGATATAGACCTTAGTGCTACCTGACCAAAAAAATCTCATTATTTTGTTTACCGGGTTTCAATTTTGAACGGATTCAGAGCAGACTTAGGAGCTGAAGCGAGTCCTGGTGTCGGTGCAAGACTGAAAGAAACACGAGAGGCGGGAGCCTATAACTGTGGAGACGTTTATCATCATCAGCTTATCATTTTAAAACTAATTACTCCATGATTAGCATATCAGCACTTTAGATAACTATTTAATATCCCACATGAAGCTCTAATCTGTACACTGTTAAATTATTCATCATGTCTAGGCAATACAGCATCACCCATTGCAGCTTTTCATAAAATAACACAATAGTAATCTGTTTTGCTCATAAAAATGTTTACCTATACGTCTCAAGCCTGAAGAATGTTATGAAAAATTGAATAGCTGCCACTTTGAATTATAAGAAGCCCAGAAGTCTTTTGCATTTAAATGCATGTTAAAAAACAGGGGGGCTCCAAGGCTTCAGGTCCTGAAGTTATGCCTCTGTAACCATATCTTGGCATTCCCAACATTGTATTGAATACATGAAAGTGCGTTGCCTAGTAATCACTGCTCAGTATAAGTGCATCCATATCTTTTTTTATAAGTGCCATTCCTCTCTACTTCCGCTCCAACACTTTCCATAATAATGGTCAAGCTTGTGCTGCTTAATGTATTTTCCATTTCATCTGTTAGAATGGATGCAAATGTTCTATTGCTGCTATGGGCCATCTGTTCCTGTTGTACCTAAATAAATTAATAGCAAATGCACTTCCAGGGTTAGTAGTTTATTTCGTGTTAGACTAACAACACAATTTTTTCATGAGCCAAGAATCTAGGAATGATTTGAAACTAAGTAGGAGTTTACAAATATGATGACAGTTGCATCACAAGTTCAGAGAAAGTCTTTAGATATACAGTAACTAGCTTCTTATACCTAGCTCTGAATACTTGTGACAGTTCCTCTGTACTCTGAACTGGACATTTTCCAAAACAACTTTACTAGTTAAATACATTTCTAACAACTAGGGATCAGCTGTAGAGCAGAATTTGTTGGCCTATACTTAGCCAATATCTCTTTTATCTGGCCAAATAAAAATTGCGTATGTGAGCTTAAGTGAGAACGAAAAAAAAAAAGTTCATGAAATAAATCATCAGTCTGGCAATTTTTCAGAAAAACTGTTATTCCAAACCAGTGCTATTTGGAAGGTGCCTCATTGGGGAAGCAAAGTAGAAGAATTGAATGAAACTTAAGAGTACACTAATGGCACAGCAAAGTGAGCAAGATTAAATATAAGAATGCATGCAAGGAATGTGGATTGTTCATTCCCAAATCCAAATGGATGAAATCTAGCAGGAAAACAACAAAACTCAGATCCAATAAGACCTCTGGATCAAGTCAGACAGAAAAAGAATAGAAAAGAAGCAGAAAACAGCAGTGGTGATAGGAATGGTTCTTTGGATAGCTATCGGTTCTACCTTTCTATCCTTTCTGAAATGGAGAGGCATGGTAGGTGTGATAGGGTTCTATATAGAACCTTTAAGGATTTTCTCAGTGAGGCAATCCCAGAGGAGGGTGCCATGCAAAGAAAGGAATACAAAGGGATTCCAGGATGCATCCTCAATCTCAGTCCCAATGCATGCAATTCCATCAGCCTCCCACTGCATCATACAGTGGGAAGATACCATCCACCTGCAGAGTCAAACAGGAACTCAAATACATATTTGCCAGCTGCTAAATATAGAGGATTGCAAATAGGTCGTCCTTGATAAAAAAAAATGTCATTCTCCCCTTCTCTCAAACATCCTCACATTTCTACTCGTCTCTCATCAATCAAGCGTGCCAAAACAGTCCTGGTAAAATGGGTAATATGGTGGAAATGTCCCATTTAAAGGCAATGAACTCACTGAAGCAGATGTCATGAAAAATTGAGTGTGTTACTCCTGGCTGTCAGGTGGGAGTTGGGAAGAACGAGTCAGTTGCTCAGAGCTCTCCCATCAGACATTCCAGGGACTCGTTTACAGCAGTGCAGGTTACAGGCACTCCCCTCTTCTGTCAAAACTACACATTTCTGTCCTCAGAGGCGAGAGCGGAAAAAAATTCTAGAGCGTTAATAAGTTCCAAATGCACCAGCCTCTCAAGTTCATTTGCATTTCAGGGGCGAGTAAGAAACTAGTGATCTGACAGGACACCGAAGTGCTATCAGGGTCCTTAACTCCCACTGGCTTTCTATTGTCAAGGAAACATGCTGGCCGACATAATGGCCTACTTCCTGAGTTCGTGCCTGCTGCTAAGATAGCTCCAGAACATGCAAGAGAAACCCATTGTCTACTTTCTAAACTTCTTTTTCCACGTATTTAAAGTTCCCATGAAACAGCTTGAGATCAGATTCCATATGTTGACGTATTTCCTTTTGAAACAGGAAGTCAGAGTGTTGAAGTGCCTGACCGATTTACACAACAGCCAATAGCTTTTAAGATAGGCCACACCTCGCTAAATCTAAACAAACTTAACAGCTTCATGAGCTAGCAAAATATGAAGAATAGCCAAGAGTTTAGCAAGAGCATTTTTTTTTTTAACTGTGGAGGATTTCTCACTGTCACCTTCATCCACGACATCCTAGAATGCTATGATATCCTAGATAATGATATGCTGTGTGTTTCTGGAGTTAGGCCATGTACACAGATCAGCCAGAACATTAAACCCACCTGCCTAATATAGTGTAGGTCCCCCTCGTGCTGCCAGAACAGCTCTGACCCATCGAGGCATGGACTCCACAAGACCTCTGAAGGTGTGCTGTGGTATCTGGCACCAAGACATTAACAGCAGAACATTTAAGTTCTGTAAGTTGCAAGGTGGGGCCTCCATGGATCAGACTTGTTTGTCCAGCACATTTAAAAGAAGACGTGATTCATCAGGCCAGGTCACCTACTTCCATTGTTCCTTGTTCCAGTTTAGATGTTCACATGCCCATTGTAGGTGCTTTTGGCAGTGGACAGGGGTCAGCATGGGCACTCTGACAGGTCTGCGGCTACGTAGTCCCATACGCAGCAAGCTGCGATGCAGTGTGTTCTGACACTTTTCTATCATAGCCAGCATTAACTTTTTCAGCAATTTGTGCTACTGTAGATCTTCTGTGGGGTCAGACCAAACGGACAAGCTTTTGCTCCCCAAGCACATCAATGAGCCTTGGACGCCCATGACCCTGTTGCCGGTTCACCGGTTCTCCTTCATTGAACCACTTTTGGTGGGTACTATCCACTACATACTGGGAACACCGCACAAGACCTGCTGTTTTGGAGATGCTCTGACCCAGTTGTCTAGACATCACAATTTAGTCCTTGTCAAAGTATCTCAGATCCTTACGCTTGCCCATTTTTCCAAACTGACTCTTCACTTGCTGCCTAATACATCCTACCCCTTGACAGCTACCACTGTAAGGAGATAATCAATGTTATTCACTTCACCTGTCAGTGATTTTAATGTTATGGCTATTGGTGTATGTTTGTGCAACGATAGACTGTCAGCAGGGCTAATAGTGATGGAGAGCTGCAGGGCAACTGACAGAACTGCATTCTCACTCAGTCTGAGGTAACCTCATTCTGGCAATGAACAACTCCAAGTTGGCAAAATACTTCTCCAAAGATTGCATGTCACATAACCAACAACTCATACAAATTCCTCCCTCCTCGAAATGAATAAACTGGTGATGGTTGGACAAGGGAAGGTGTGCGGGAAGATGCACAGTCAAAAACAGTAAATGGTGGGACATATACAGTACTGTGCAAAAGTTTTAGGCATATGCAAAGAAATGCTGTAGAGCAAAGATGCCTTCAAAATAATGAAATTAAATGTTTCTACATTTAAAAAAAAAACAGTAAACAGTAGTAAATTAAACAAAGTCAATATTTGGTGTGACAAAAAAATAAAAATAAAAATAGTAGTCTCCGGTACAATATGTGCAGTTTTATAAGGAAATGCGCTGGTAAGTTTTATTGAGCATCTTGCAGAACCAGACACAGTTCTTCTGGAGACTTTGACTTTCACACTTGCTTCTTATTTCTGCAGCAAAACCCAGCAGCCTTCATTGTGTTTTTTGTCTGAAAAGTGTCTCTTACATAATATGCTGCTTTCTTTAATGACATACAAACATTTTTTTGTAACATTTAATTTTGTGCTAGAAAACTAATGTTTGGGAATCTAAAATGCTTTTTGTACTGACTTGATAATGTAGAAGTCATAAAATAAAAACTCTATAACAAAAGTTTGTACTAAAAAAAAGGGTGCCTATAAACTTTTGCACAGTACTGTATATTCCACAAAGCATTTAATTAGATGAAAACAAGACAATTACAGGTTGAATCAAAATAAAAAATCCCAGAAGTGATTAACTATAAAATTAGAATGAGAATATCTCCAAAACTATTTTTTCATATTTTTTTTCTAGGTATACTGTCGTACTAGTGTCCATAACATTAAGGGACAGATGCAAAAACAAAGAATGTTATGATATCCTAGATAACAAAAACAAAGCAATTTTGATTCCAGGGGCACTTGTGAAGACTCTCTCTTAACATGTTAGTCCAAAGTGTTTGCTGGGTTTACTTAGGTGTTAAATCAAGATGGAGCAGAAAGCCATTGCTGATGTGGCATACATATATATCATCCTCCACTCCCCACACATTCAACTCGCTGCTTGATGTGTAATTAACTATATAATAAAAAATGAAAACATTAAATGTGATGGCTGTGGTAGTGCATAAAATAAGGGAAAGTGTAAAGTGTAAAGACAATAGACCTTAGTGTCTTAAATCTGTATTACTTTCACAATAAATTGTGCATGCTTATTATAAAATATGTAATGAATAGCCATACTTTTACAGGTTTGGAAACAAGGACTCTTAAAGGACTTTCCAGATCTGCGCAAGAACCCTGATGGTGTGTTGGGGAATCAAAGTGTGTGACAATTTGTCAATTCATGGATGATGAAAAATTGGGTACTTTTCACGAAAGGAAGTGGGCAGAAATGATCGTGTGAGGATCTTAGCGTGCAGGATCTTTGGGTTAAGGACCGAACTTGAGCAGGCTTTTGGGTGAGCAGGTCAAAACAGCACAACTAATAAATTGGGGGTGACTGCGAAGTGACCGCTTAGGGTATTCGGAACAGTCCATCCTGAGGGAGCGAGCAAGCTAACATGATTTATAGTAGAGGACATCCGATGCTCTGTTTTGAGAAAGAAGCTCTCAAAAACAAGGGAAAAAAGTCATCCACCAACAATCTGCCTTCGTGTACTTAACATTTTGTTTAAATGTAATACTGAAAACCATAAAGTGTGTTGTAGTGCGAACTGACGCACAAGCCTTTCCCAATGCCTCAAAAAATGTTGTGTGCCTGCCATGCAGTGGGTTACATCTGAGAGGTAACTCGGGATGAAGAAGACTGGATGCACTCTGGTGACTTTCAGGAAGATTTTTCAGATACCCTCCCTATATACCATCCACTTTAATAGGATCACTTGTACACATGCTCATTTATGCAGTTATCTAATCAGCCAATCATGTTGCACTAGCAGAATGCATAAAATCATCCAGATACAGGTCAAGAGCTTCAGTTAATGTTCACATGTTCTCTGTGACTTTAACCATGGATGAATGGTGGTGCCAGGTGGGCTGGTTTGAGTATTTCAGAAACTGCTGATCTCCTGGGATTTTCACACACAACAGTCTCTATAGTTTACACAGACTGGTGCGAAAAACAAAAAACATTAATTGAGCAACAGTTCTGTGGATGGAAACACCTTGTTGATAAGAGAGTTCGGAGGAAAATGGCCAGATTGGTTTGAGCTCCCAGGAAGGATATAGTAACTCATAGAATTTCTCTTTACAACTGTGGTGAGCATCTCAAAAGCATCTCAGAATGCACAAAACATCGAACCTTGAGGTGGATGGGCTACAACAGCAAACGACCACATCAGGTTCCACTCCTATCAGCCAAGAACAGGAATCTGAGGCTATCATGGGTACAGTCTCACCAAAACTGGACAGTTGAAGATTAGAAGACAAAAAAAAACCTTGTCTTTTTCCAGTCTTCAACTGTCCAGTTTGGGGGAGCCTGTGTCCATGATAGCCTCAGATTCTTGTTCTTTGCTGATAGGAATGGAACCTGATGTTGTCTTCTGCTGTTGTAGCCCATCAACTTCAAGGGTTGATGTGTTGTGTGTTCTGAGATGCTTTTCTGCTCACCATGGTTGTAAAGAGTGATTATTTGCATTACTATAGACTTCTTGTCAGCTCAAACCAGTCTGGTCATTCTCTTCTGATCTCTCTCATCAACAAGGTGTTTCAGCCTGTAGACCCTCACCACATAGGATGTTTTTTTGGGTTTTTTGCATCATTCTGTGTAAAATCTAGAGACTGTTGTGTGTGAAAATCCCAGGAGATAGGAGTAGGTTAACATCGGCATTACCACCCCACCCCTCTGTGCTGCTGTGAGCTTTTCCATCTTTATTCTGTCCCCAAGATTTCCACTGTGGCTCTGCTCACCACCTGCTGTTACAGTCAGCGTAGTTGGCACTACCACTACTGAGTGAAGTCCTTTTAGAGGCATCTGTCAGTGGTGTTTGGGCCCACAAGGCTTCTGTTGAGCACCCTCTAGGTTATTGCTATACAGGTTTGACTTGAAAAGCCTCTCACTTACTAGGTGGTTTGGTAAAGAGGGAAGGGTGGATGATACTGAGTGGTTTGGGAATGAGACATCTCAAGGGTTGTTGTCTAGGATTGTATTAGGACAATCCTTTAAGTGATGTGTTTTATGTGTTTATGTGAGCATGTGTGTTCTGAATACAGCGTGTATGTATACACATAGAAATAAGAGGAAGAAGAAAAGAAGATAAAGTAACAAAAATGAATAGAAACTCCAAGGGTTTATATTTAAACATGTAATTGAACACGAAATATAATCCATTTTCTTTAGTGCAGTATTTCTTTTCTGCAAAATTACTGCCACCCTAACAGTTGATATTCTATGACAACTCACCTACCTTACAAAAAGAGACCTAGTTTGTTTATTCTCTCCAGGAGAGAATACACTTAGAAGAATCTTGGATCACTCTGCAGTGCAGAACATTTCAAGATCCGTTATAAGCCCTTTTTTACTTGGATTTTTTTTTTCTTTTTATGAGTTTTTCTTAAAGGGCTTCTGCAATTGTTTGAGCAGAAAATTTGACTTTTCTACTTATTTGACTTGAGCTCCAGCTCAACATTGGGAAAACCAAAGAGCTGGTGGTGCAGCCATAAGGGGGGAGGGAGTGGAGATAGTGGACACCTACAAGTTCCTAGGTGTGCAACTCAATAAAAACAGGACTGGTCAGACAACACTGAAGTCCTTTCTCTATAAGAAAGGACAGAGCAGAATGTTCTTTCTGAAGAGGCTCAGGTCCTTTAATGTGTGTACTAGGCTGCTACGGATGTTTTACCAGTCTGTAGTGGCCAGTGTTATCTTCTTTGCTGTGGTGTGCTGGGGAGTGGCATTGGGA
Source organism: Cranoglanis bouderius (assembly GCA_023630585.1). NCBI lineage: Eukaryota > Metazoa > Chordata > Actinopteri > Siluriformes > Cranoglanididae > Cranoglanis > Cranoglanis bouderius. Next base: position 11,155,275 of record CM042536.1, on the reverse strand, counting down.
CTTGTGGGGCCAAAAAACTGAGCAAGATGGTGAGGAAGGCCAGCTCTGTGGTGGGGATGGAACTAAACAGTGTGGAGGAAGTGACTGAGAAGAGGATGATAGGAAAGCTGAAAGCTATCATGGACAATCCTTCTCATTCTCTCTATGCTGAGCTGAGGAGGCTCAGGAGCACATTCAGCCACATTCATTCATCCAGCCACGTGCCTCAAAACGTCTGGGGGGCTCTTTCGTGCCGTCAGCCATCTGACTCCACAATGCCACAATACCCAGTACCACCTACTCCACTGAATGAGTCTCACAGAAACACACACTCAACAGTTAATTGTCATTCCAAGGATACTGCACATGTACGTATACAAATAGAACTACATATGTACATACACAGATCTATTTGAGTGTTTCTATTATTTCTGTTGTATAGGTATTTATGGAAATTATTTTCTTTCTTTGATGCTACCCCTCCTACATGTGCTGCTGTGTCAATTTGAATTTCCCCTACGTGGGATCAATAAAAGTACTTATCTCTCTTATCTTGACAGTTTTCTGTACAATAATTTCCCCTATTCTCTGAAAGGGTGCCAATAATTCTGAAGTTGTTCATTCTGACTTGAAGAAGACAATCTCTCATCCCACATCATCTGCAGCATCTGTTGTGGGAACACGGGAGGAAGCTGGTTGATTACACTCAGAGGAAAGAACAGATTAAAGCATGTAACACTGAACCCTGGGTGTGAACGTTAAATTATTTCCGTGTCAATCAAAGCATTTTTGATGTTGTGAATTACATTCAAATGTAAACGGAGATTTACATAAATAATATTGCTGCAAAACATGTGGCTTATGAAAGTCAGGGCTTTGGTGAACCAATGGCATTTCAGAGGAACAATTAATGTGCCCGTTTGCACGGTGTTAGGATGCCCATTTGTAACCTCAAGCCATGTTTGCAGTTAGCTTGGGATGTCCGTATGTCACACCCAACTGAACTGAACTCTGGAACTAGTGTGGAGTAGAGTGAGATAGCATAAGAGTAAAACAAAGACAGAGAGAGGGAAGTGTGATTCATAAGCCTCGCCTCCAAAGACTCAGCCTCATCATCCTCACAGTGATCAAGCCCTGGACATCTCCAGCTGAAATAAGTGCAGGTTCTTGTCACATTGCCTTTTTTTCCCCCCTCTATCCTAACAGTATGAGCTTTGTTCTGGCTATTTCTGTCACACACTGCATGATCAAGGGCATCCCACTGCCAACTCCACTGCCACACACTCCCTATCTCCAACTCTGACATTTGGAGAAGCGAACTGTCAAAACCCCACAAATACTTGTTCTTTCACATGAATTCAGAGAAAAGAGAGCAGTGTTAGGGAAACCTCCAGGAAAAATGAGCAGGAGCAGGTGAGCGAGCACCAAGCTGAGATAAGTGCAATTCTCTCCAGACCAGTGAATGCACCTCAGGCCCCTGCTAATTAGTCACTGTCTGGACAGATTAGGAGCAAGTTCGAGTGTAGAGGCATAAGGAGAGCACTTCACCTACTGTGTCATTAAGTGTCAAAGACAGACATAACTTTCAAAATAATTGCTTGTGCCAACACCAAGCAGTTTTCTCGCAGTGATTCCAAAGATTTCCTTGGGATTTTGCAGTACGCTGATCAGCAATATGTTGCTTTACAGAAGATATGGTTCATTTGCAATATCATAGCCATCCAGGAGACAGAGCCTTACAAACGCTCCATCTCTGCCTAACACTCCAATAAGGTGCTATATTGAGTATGGATTAAAGCACTTTAATGTGAAGTAGACAAGCTGGGAGATTCAAGGTTAGGTGTTGATTCGTGTCGGATGTGAAGGGGAAACGTGCTCCAAATGGGGAATTGTAGCAACCTACAGCTGTTAGGCTACACTAGTCAGACAATATACCAGCCATTACACATCCTGCCTCACAATTCAAAAGCAAAAGACAAATCATAAACTCCACACAGCAGCAAAACATTTAGACAGTTATGTTCTTGCTTCCTTCCAGGAAAACCAGGACAAATCACAGAACCTGCTCTCACAATGTACTTCAATACAGGAAAAAAAAGCACAAATAGTTCTAAGGCATCTAGGCCTGCAATTACTTTGATAAGCCATTAATCTATTGATTTCAAACTTTGTCACAAACTACCGACTTTTTCACCAAAGTACAACGAGATAATATTTTCTGATAGGGTAGGAAAGATGGATAAATATGAGCATAAATTTGTGATACAGTTCGACAACCCAATAAAAATTGAAGTGTACATATATACAGGGTTTTACAGTAACCACCAGGTATTTAGAGGGAAAAAAGCTGCCATTTGTCAGATTTAGTTACAAATTTAGCGCCTTGATGATAAAGGTCAAAGGAAAATGGCCAAATTGGTTCGAGCTGCCAGGAAGGATATATAGTAGCAACTCAAATAAGCACTCTTTAGAACTGTGGTGAGCAGAAAAGCATCTCAGAATGCACAAAACATCGAACCTTGAGGTAGATTGGCTACAACAGCAGAAGACCACATCAGGTTCCACTCCTGTCAGCCAAGAACAGGAATCTGAGGCCATCATAGACACAGGCTCACCCAAACTGGACAGTTGAAGATTAGAAAATATCACTTAGTCTTTTTCCAGCCCAGTTTTGGCGAGTCTGTGGTCATGACGACCTCAGTTTCTTGTTAAAACTCATATAAAACACATGTACCGCCGTTGTTTGATGTGAGCATTGACTGAAGCTCTTGCATTGTGCTGCTGCCACATGATTGGCTGATTAGATAACTGCATGAATGTGCAGGTGAACACAAACACAATAACACTGAAACCATGCGTAGTATGGGCTTGCTTTTATTAACATGTGGACAGGGCAATATGTAAAATGAAAGATTCCCAGATTAGTGTAGAGTGGGTTGAGTACTGGCTCGGTAATCATGAGGTCAAAGTAAACAGCTGTAGAGTCAGGTGCGTTAATAAGGAAAGTATTACAATCACATTTTACACTATGATTAAAAGCGGGGAAAAAACAGAGGATGTAAACAGTGCTGTTTTTTTCTTCCCCCCCCCCTAACAAAAAAGAAAAAGAAAAGCACATAAGACTATAAAGGTTTCAAATGAGAGGGTAAATGAGAGGGTATTCCATAACAAGAGATATAAACAAACAAACAAACAAACAAATAGGAGATTCAAGATTTTATTTGTCACATACACAGCATACACAGTTATATACAGTATATAACTTACAGTGAAATGAAAATAATAATTATAATTATGACAAGTAAGATACTCAGTGAAATAAATAAACAAATAAACTAATAAATCAGCAGAAACATGCTGTATTAGTTAATAGGGAATATACAGTATAAATCACCCTCAGAAAAAGAGATAAACTGATCTTTCTGTCCTTTTCACTATGAGTATCTTACTTGTCATAATTATAAATTTTTTTAAAAATCTTGGAAATTTAACTGTGTGGGCAAATCATTAACTAGCATGCCCACCCCACCAGGCAAGAAAAATTTCAGCATGTTAATCATATACATATACATATATATATATATATATATATATATATATATATATATATATATATATATATATATGAATATGTATGTATGTATGAATATGTATATATGAATATATATATATATATATATATATATATATATATATATATATATATATATATATGCATGCATATATATATATATATATATATATATATATGCATGCATATATATATATATATATATATATATATATATATATATATATATATATATATATATATATATATATATATATATATATATATAGACAGACACACACACACACACACACACACACACACACACACACAGCCAGGTAACGAATACAAAGAAAGGAAATAAAGTTGAGAAAAAGCTTCCAGGTGTCAACACAGGAATTTGTGAGAAAAGGAGCTGCAAGCGAACATTTCCTCTTAAAGCCTCAGTCTCACCTTTCTCTCTACTCACTTCCTAATATTAACCTCATGAAGGAGTGACATGGAATTAATTGCCACCCGGACGTTTCAGACCGCCTACTGAAAATGAGCGAGGATTGTAGCACTCAGGGTGCTGTGTTTAACCCATTTTAAATGACCCACTAGGTCCATATTTCCTTAAAGCTGGCATTCTTTCTGGAATGTCAAAAATCCCAAATTTGCTTGTACATTGGACTGAGCAAATACCAGCACAGAAATTTGCCTAGGTAAAAGGCATTAATATTGTACACTGCAGTGCACAGTCTGCTCGCAACATTCGTAAGCAGAGAAAAGTCATTTATCTCACTTTGGCAACATAAATGAACAAAAATTACCTCTACATGCAAGCAGGTAAAAAGGTGTCACAGCTTTTCAGCATTCACTGTGTCCACCTTACACCCTGCCATTCCCAATAAGACTCGCTCCAAGCAGTAAGTAATAGAAGAAGACAAATAACAGTGTGTGTGTGTACTTTATAATATGATTAATAATTGCAAATCCTTTCACCAGGGTGAATATAACACTACTGTCCTGATTCTGCAAGTAACTGTGAAGAAAAGAACGGGCAGCTTTGTCAGTTGCAGGCGAGCCCCAAAGAGTATTAAACATCAAGGGCTCTTGCCGACAATAGCCGAGCTGCGCACTCTTAATATCCGACTCCCTTATTATTTGGCGTAAATCCCTTCTCTGTCAAGCTCCACGCTTGGATCCAGAAAGCTAATTTAATTCCGAGAGTGTGGCAGGATCCAAGCAAAACCAGGCCATTTCTGCTCGACTGTGTAACACGCTCTGCAGCCAAGTGCTGTGCCCTGAGGAGACCTCGAGTAAAGATCTCCTCGCTCAGAATGCCAAACTCGCAAATGTAACCGGGAATCCGGCTGTTTTCCAGATCTCATCATTTGGACAACAAAAGGGTGCAGCATTTATATGTCCTAATGAGCATTAATTATTTTGTTCCTTCACACAGTGTACACAAGTCAGCTTAGTCCAGTGGTCTTGTGAGACGTGAACATACGTGCATTATATTTGGGTTGTCACAGTTACTCACGGGTACATGATCAGAGGGTTATCATCGATGTTGACTTTTACAAAATACCGATTAAAATGAATTTCCATTTTCTTAAGCATACATACAGCCACAGCCACACTTATACCACACGAATCAACATATTATTTTGTATATATTGGAAAAAGGTACCGAAGCATTCGGGCCCTCACGACCAGACTGTGTAACAGCTTCTTCCCCCAAGCCATCAGACTCCTCAATACTCAGAGACTGGACTGACACACACACACACACACTGAATTGAACACCATCCCACTCCCCTTGCAATTTTTGCACATTTCATAACGGCCACCTTTACTTTTGCTGCTAAACTTTAAACTAAATATTATGTTTAAATTCTTGTTACTATCTACACTTTTACCTGGCTGCTACCGCAATAACTGCTATGTCCATATATGGTATAAACTAATCTGCTGAATACTATGTCATAGTATGTTATGTTTAGATTCATAGCATCTTTTAATTATATTGTTATTCTTCTGCACTAGGGTTAGGGGTTAGGGTTAGGGTTAGAAAATCTTTTTGCACTACCTGTATACTTGACAGTTTCACACTAGAACTGTGTACTGGTTGGTGCGACACTGTTACTTGCTGTGCCCATTGTCCTGTTTTTAGGAGTTACTATACTGTCTTGTGTTGTTTGCACGTGCACTTTATGTAGAATGTGTAGCTCTTTAGTTCTGTGTCGTCTCATGTGGTTTAGTGTGTTGTTTTATGTAGCACCATGGTCCTGGAGGAACGTTGTTTCGTTTCACTGTGTACTGTACCAGCTGTATATGGCTGAAAGGACAATAAAACCACTTGAACTTGAACTATAATGACAAAATAATAAATACTGACAATGTAAGAGATTTTAGGGAAATGACATATCTTCCTAAAGTGAAAAGGCGAGGTGGAGTCATTTAAATATTATTGGAGTATCTCTGGATTTTAGTCCCATCCAGATGTGTCTGTAATGTCAGTAATTTTTATTCTGGAACTTTTACATTCTAGAAAATGAGCAGTAACATAACCTCAGGTAATACACAGTACTGTGCAAAAGTTGCACATGCAAAGAAATGCTGTAAAGCAAAGATGCCTTCAAATACAATGAAATTAAAGATTCAACGTAAAAAAAAAAATGCTATAAAGAGCAGTAAACAAAACAAAGTCAATATTTAGCATGACAATCCTTTAAAAAAAATAAAAGTAGCACTTGCTACTGTTTTTGTATGCAAAACCCAGCAGCCTTCATTATTTTTTTTGTCTGAAAAGTGGTCTGTTATGTAATATGTTGCTTTCTTCACTGATACACATTTTTCTGTAACATTTAATTTTTTGCTGGAAAAGTAATGTTTGGAAACATGATGTTTATGTATTGAGTCAGTAATGCAGAAATCATTAAAAAAAACATACATAAAATCTGTACTCAAAAAAAAAAAAAAAAAAAAAAGGTGCCTAAGACTTTCACACAGTAGTGCACATCCTGTATTAATTGACACACTGGTAAAGATTCCATTGTATTCTGTGTGAAAAGAGCTTTTTGGCATTTCTTTTCTTTAGGAAGTGTTCCGTTCTATTGTCCAAAACGAAACCAAGTTTATAAAATGCAGAACGATAAAATATTGATGTCGAAAATGATTAATCAGAGAAGTAACACTTTCTGAGGTTTTAGTTAAGGCTGCGTTCAGGTCATGATAGAATTACCGTAATTACTAGATGACAACTTAGAGGTTCTACTCGGAGCTGTTCACGTCCTTGGACTCGGAATTAAATGAACCCGTGTGAGATGATGTTGACAACTGCAAAATGACATTAAACTGTATTGTATGTCTTGCATTTATTTTCAGATTAATCTTGCATTATTAAGACATTAATAATTATACAAATTATTACACCGAAATATTACGAGATAACTATGTAACTACAGTTTACTGCTGAAGCCGCCGCCATTTTGAGTGTTTCCGCATGACGATGTAGCGGTCAGGTGTTCTCCGAAAGTTCCTAGTTTACAAGGTGTAATTATGAGTGCTACAAGGACAATAACACTTTTTACCAGTTGGAATCTTGTAATTACGTTAATTACAGTCCATGTGTACTACTACCATGTATTACTACTACTTCTGTAATTTATACAAAGATTGCCTGTCCTGTGTGAATCAATCATAATTACTACAGACATCCTCCGGCAATATTACTTAACACACGTCAGGAAAAAATATCCCGCAGGAAGCGGGATCTTATTGTTTGCCGGATGTGCAAACAGTATTTTGCACAAAGATTTTGTAACAAATATTTCCTTTAATTTTCAACACCAGCTTGTGCGTTTTAAACGATTGTTTAATACAGTGATTAAGTGAAACCGTAATATTTCTGGACGAGGTCATCATACCATGACTTTTTTTTATATATAGAAATGCTTTCCGAGTTGCTTTGATTCTCATAATAAAAGGCTACATACAGTGGGTATAGAAAAGAATCCCCCCCCCCCCCCCCTTTAAAATAATCACATTTTGTTGCTTTTCAGCCTGAAATGAAGATGGACACAGTTTTTGTTCATCCAGCTATATTTACTCAGTGCAACATATAACATCCAAGTGAAAGATACAACACCAACATGTCAGAAAAATTTTAAATAAAACTTAAAAAACATAATCACTGAGTTGGAAAAAGGATCACCCCCTTGCTTTAATTTGCCTTAATTTTTCAATTACAGCCTTTAGTCTGTTGGGATATGTCTCTACTAACTTTTCACATTTAGACTTTGCCGTATTTGCCAACTCTTCTTTTCAGAACTGCTCAAGTTCAGTTAAATTTGATGGTGACTGTTTGTGGACTGCAGTCTTCAAGTCACTCCACAGATTTTCAATGGGGTTTAAGTCTGGGCTCTGACTAGGCCATGCAAGGACATTCACCTTTTTCTCTTTCAACCACTGTGTGGCCAGTTTTGCTGTGTGCTTTGGGTCATTGTCATGTTGGAAGGTAAACCTTCTTCCCATTGACAACTTTCTGGCAGAGGGCAACAGATTTTCCTCAAGAATTTGATGGTATTTTGCCCCATCCATTTTCCTTCTATCCTGAAAAGTGCTCCAGTCCCTGCTGCAGAGAAACACCCCATAACAGGATATTACCACCTCCATGCTTTACTGTAGGAATGGTGTTATTTGGATGGTGAGCTGTATTAGATTTCCGCCAGACATATCGTTTGGTGTTGAGGCCAAATAATTCAATTTTATTCTCATCTGACCATAACACCTTTTTCCATGTGGCCTCAGAATCTTCAAGGTGCGTTTTGGCAAAACTTAGTCGTGGGTGGCTTTTTTTCTTGCAACCCTCCCATACCAGCCACATTTGTGGAGAATTTGTGACCACTCTTCGTCATAAACTGCTTCAGAGTTGCTGTAGGCCTTTTGGTAGCCTCTCTGACCAGTTTCCTCCTGGCTCTTTCATCCAGTTTGGAGCGACGTCCTGATCCAGGGAGGGTCTATTTGGTTGTACCAAATACCTTCCATTTCTTAATAATAGCATTCACTGTGCTTCTAAGCATTGATAAAGCCTTTGAAATTTTTCTGTATCCATGTCCTGACTTGTGCCTGTCCACAACTTTATCCCGTAGATCTTTTGACAGTGCCTTGCCACCCACAGTTGGTTGTTTGCATCAGTTGCACTACAAAATGCTCCAGGAAAGCTCTTTTCATGCTGAGCTAATCAGAATGATCACAGGTGATCACAGTTGAAAGTCAATTTTTATTTAATTTGATTTTTTTCTGACATGTTGGTGTTATATCTTTCACTTGGATGTTATAAGTTGCACTGAGTAAATACAGCTGGATAAAACAAAAAAAACTGTGTCCGTCTTCATTTCAGGCTGAAAAGCAACAAAATGTGATTATTTTAAATGGGGGTGATTCTTTTCTATACCCACTGTATGTACCTGGAGACGTAAATGCTTTCTGCTGTACCACACATAGTCTATATCCTTGCAAGCAGAATGAATAACTCCATGCACGGCAAACTTCATTAATAGGGGTCAAGTCTTTTGACGACCAACTGGGAGCCTTCACTTAGGAGACCATTCAACCTCTAAATGGATAAAGAACCAGTGGGAATCTTTTAGAATTATATATGAGCACAAGTCCAGACTGACCAAGAAAAGAAAAAAACCCACACCATGCAGCGTTACACACAACTTGGCTGAAAGCATATGCATATTCAAAGCTAGGGTTATTCATTAAATTTAGTCCCTTAATGGCACTATTACTTCTTTGCTTACTGGGGGAGCCATTTGCATTCAGAATGCAGGTCCAACACCGCAGAGCCTCTAATTGCCTCTAAATTTAGCAAGCCCAGCTTGTCCTGGGTACACGGTGAAAGAGGGGCGGACAAGACCATTACTGAGGGAGAGAGAGAGAGTAGACGAAGGGCATATTTAAATACCCAAGGACACATTTACAGCTGGAATGTGCGAAATGAAAGTTTCTCACCATAACAGTAAGAACACATGAAACATACAAATGGCAATAAAAGAACAAATGGTGTTACTCCTATTGATTTGACATTCAAAAATGTCTATAGTAGTCTTTCTCCTTTTGCCCCAATTCCAACAGATCCAAGGGAAGGTTTAACGGCTTAGATGTAAATGCTTCAGAGGATTAACCAAAAAGATGTGCTCGCAAGAAGGCAAATGAAGAGCAATGGAGACCAAGTGAACATCCTTGAGCGCCATATCTCTGCTCTCAGAAGTAAGCAGAACTTATCCAGTGAATACAGTCCCGTTATTTTGGGTAAGGCTTAGGAACTCACTTTCCGATTCCTGTAATCAATTCTGAGGACATTCACACCAGCTTTTAAGAAATAAAATTTGTTAAACCACTTCCTTTCGTATGTAGGGTTTCAACTAGGGATGCACCAAATGTTTAGCCAATCAGTATACTGAGTTCAATATATAGATGAATGGCTTATGAACGAATGAGTATTGATGCCAAATATTTTCAGCAAATATATACTGAGTTTCCATTTGTCTGTTCAGGATATTTATTGAGTGCTCAGTCTAGCAAGGACAGCCCAGTAGCAGAGAAATCCCCCAGCATGTAAGAGCACAACGCCCTGATCAATAGGCCATGCAAAGCAGAACACAACAACCCTCTGGGTGAGTATCCATGTCTGGTATAGTACAATGCACGTACATGAGAATTTGGATCAGTCAGCATGCCCTTCATTCATGTGAGGATGGTGAGAAAATATGAAAAAGACAAAACGGACAGCAGCAGAAGTTAGAGGTGTGCATGGGGAGCAGGCATTTTTGACTAAAGAACAAAAGAAAGATTATACATTTCCAGTAACATCCAGTACAATTCCATTCAAAGATCATTTATAACAGAACACGTTATAACAGGCAGTGGTAGCTCAGTGGATAAGATGTTGGCCTACAGATCAGAGGGTTATGATATCCCTCATATCCCAGCACAGCCCGATAGCTCCAGATTGGGACCACCAACATGAATTATACATTATATGATTACATGAAAATGTTATAACAGTTAAAAAAGAGCTTTTCAATACCTTCCAAAGGCCACGGAAATCCGGGCATTTCACCCAATTTTGGAACTCTATTTCTGCTACAGATTTCATTGTTTCAGTCAATCAAGTCCTCAGGTCAGATACTTTGTTTATCCAATGAACATTTTGGGGAGAATTTATAAAGGAATAATTTATTCAGGATATGGTAAGTGTGAATGTACATTTTGTTTACAATATTAAACTTCTGTTCGTAGAAATTTGTGATTTATTCAGTTTTATACAGACAAAAATTCACATTGTTTTGCATTGCATTTATGATTCAGAAGTAGATAGACCTTTCAGACATAATTTTTCTTCCTTCAAATTTAGTTCAAAATATTCTGAGCATTGAACTGAATCAAATCGTGAAGCCAGTATCGTGAATCAAATTGCAACCGAAGTATACTGTTACATCCCTTTCTTACGGATATGCAAACAAAGCAATGTTGTTAGTGATGTGCAAAAAATATCCAATCAAGCAGATAGAGAAACAATATGTAATAATTTTAACACATAAACCCCTAGTGTATGTTGTTGGATGAGATGGCAATTTATTATATTTTTTTTCAGATGTGAGACAAGCAACACACACACACAAAAAAACCCACAAAGGCAAAAGGCCTGTCTGATCCCCATACTTATAATTAGCGGCTTCTTCTTCTTCTTTTTTTTTTTTACTGACTGAAGAGATCACAGTCCTGCTTTCTTATTTTCTATCAAAGTTCACCTAGACAAAGTCATCTTTCACATCCAGCGTCCTTTCCCCTTCAGTAAATTGGCTTTTCCATCAGATGAATTTTATTTGTGTTTGGTCTGACTGCTGCTTCAGCTAAAAAAACAAAACAAAACAAACAACAAAAAAAAAAAACTCCTGAGGCAAGGGGTCAAAAATAATAAATGGTACAGCTAAACCGTAAATGTTAGAACTGCATCTACTATATTAGGTTGGCCACAGCACAAGTAAAAGGCCACTTGAACTTTGGATTATAGCCTGTATGTCTATTAGCTTGCTCAAAATAATGATACTGTATCTGAGGTTTTTTTTTTTTTTTTTTTGGTTCTTTTTTGGCTTTGTTCGGTTTAATGGTTTAACAACCTGCCGGATGAAAACTGATTTTATGGCTTAAAGAATTTCGGTTTAGTTTTTGGTTGGTAATGCAATTTTGCATTGCCCTCAGCCATGACCTTTATTTCAGAACATCACTAATATCAATAGTATCAATACTATGCATTGTATATCCTAATATTAATGTTTAGATGTTCAAAAAATGTATTTCTTTAAGATCCCATCTTGTGCATGAAAACTGAATGTTAACTTTTAAAAAGTAACATAAACAAAAATACAAAACTAGAACAAGACAAGATAGAACAAGACATGCTTTTTGAACATAAATACTGCAGAATGCACACATTATTGCAAAGAGATTAGAAATGCTTTTGGAGTCGTGTCTAGATCAAATGAAAAACAAATCAGCTTAGTCTTCATTATTGAAATTTTATTTATCTTAGTGAACTGAGCAAAGCAGACGAAATATTGTTACAACTAGTAGTTAACATATAAAAATGACATTTTGATGACCGAAAAATCATAAAACATTTCTGTATTGAAAACTGTGTAGAATAAAGGATAGTCAGTTTGTCTGACTATAGGTTTTACTCATCGAGGAAGTACGAGTCTAAATCCCCCATATCATCCAGAGCCTGAGTGGTGTTGTGCTGACGTGACGGAGGGACACTGGGATCATTACTGGCCGTATTTTCCTGTCCCTTTTGGGGCATCTCCACTTCTTTCTTGACCTCTTTTCCTCCACCGAGCAGCTTCTGACTCTCCAGGAAGTACTGGTTTGGATGATTCAGAGAAAACCCAGCATCGTCAATCTGTTTGGAGGAATCAGAACATTTGGAAAGTTTCACAACCTTGTGTTGAGCAGTGTTGTTTATGGAAATGAACTTCCTTTGCAAAGTGAAAAAGACATGCTCTGCCCTCCTTTCTACCTTTCTACAAGCCTGACGTACTTTGAAGTTACACTGAACACTCCCACTGTGCTGCCTTGTCTGGAGACTGGAGTCATTTTCCATTGTTTAAAGCAAAGGGAAGTAGACAGTTTAACTGCACATGAACTGTTGGAACATCACCGGGGCCCTGTACATCTCCTAGTCCTCCAGAAATAAATCAGAACAGAAGTCTTCCTGCCCTCTGAGAGGAGAAGTGCCCAAGTCAACAATGTATTTTTTTATTTTTTTTTAAGAGCAAAGCTGAGGCCCCTTACATACAGATCCATTCTAGGGTTAATGCTTTAGAGCAGGCTTTCCAAAAATGGATGATGCCACAGCCATTCATGGCCAGGAGTCAAGGGAGCAAAACTGGCCATGCTCTTTGGGTGGGAGGGATGGCATACTCTCTCTCCAATGTCAATCACTAGCTAATCACGAATGTGTGTGACTTCTTGTATGCAGAAAAGGACGGTTAGCACTTTCCTCCGAGTGTGTTACACTGCACTGTGACATAGCACGAGCAGCAGTTCCAAAAGATGCTGAGGTTGGCTTCACATGTTCACAAGGAAGCACATGATAGCCTTCACCCTTTCCAACTGGTATCTGTTGCATGATAGGGGAGACTTAACTGGTAGGTGGGAATTGGCAAGATAAAACTGGGGAGAAAAACAGCGCTAACAGAAGCTAAAATTGTACTTAATTTGAAACAGTTTTATTTAACATTAGCCTACTTCAAATTTCATGGTATACTTTAGGCAAATAATTTAGGTTTCATCTGCCAAAAATGTTGAGATCCCCGACTTTAGCGTGAAACCAAACTGAAGCACTGTCTCAGGGATGAATAAAAAATGCATAAGGATGAATCAATCCAGACGAATTTTGGAGTGAGATCGTGTTCCACCTTGCTTTGTTGCAAGGAGGGGAACTGCAATGCCTCCAAACCTCCCTGCTGCCTTTTCATTACTCTCTCCAGCACTTGATTTATTGCCCTTGTGTAAATATTTCATCAGTGAAGTATTACATTTTGACCTTTAATAAATGCTGCCAGGGCAGGAGGAATGGCGGTGAACTATTCGTTCTAACTCGCGACTGTGGGAGCAGGTGGGACATATGGTGGTGATTAAAGTCCCACCACGTGGCCTAACAAGCGTGTCTTTATGCCTGTGATGACTCCAGCATATCAAATCAGACGCTGGGCGGAAGGGGGCAGGGAATCTATGGATGCATCAATAAGTATGCTTTATCGTGCACATTAATGTCAGTGATGTCTTTTCATACAAACGGCTTAATATATGACACCTGACTTTCAGATATATGTGTGTTTCACTGTCTGCGGGAACAGATAACTCATCATTCAAGCCCTGTTAGGCTGTTCATCAGGAAGGCTGTCTTTTAATTTAGGAGGAAGACAAGTTGTTCACACTGTTTTGCTATTAGTCATCAGCTGCTAAACAGGTTCTGTGGTTCACAGAGGCACTGCTGTTTTCATTGTTATCCATTATAAGCAGTTCAATCTAATCAATGACACCGAGAGCTTTAAATCCAGCCACGGGTCTGCACATAGAACATCTCTTCCATCAAGAGGGATCAGCGGCCATAGATCAGTGCTTTTAAAACACATTAAAAGTAAAGTGCTAAAAATGTGAATCACACCAGAGTAATGAGCTGTGATTACACTTCCCTGAGCTAGGGCATAGAGACCCATATAGGCATATACTAATGCAATTTTATAATACGTTAGCGTTTCTATAGTAACAGCTGATTCACAGGGACTGTCAGACGATCACTCGTAATTTAAGCCTCACGTAAAAGTGATTTTTGTTTCGTGGATGTTCATATATGTCACTTGTAATAATCAATCAGTGTAATCATTGACCAAGTGCTGTGGTACAAAAGGAATAAAACACCGATGTTTATATCCTATTACAAAAAATAATCAAAAGTGGGGTAGTAAAGTTTCCACATCGTATTTAATTTTCCTTGTATAGTGTTTTATTCCTTACATACTGTATTGTCACTGTACGTGAATCAGCTCTCAAACACAGCCCAGACACATTTTATCCATTTTAGGAAGTGATTTCTTTTTTTTTTTTCTTTTTTTAAACCTCCCCCCTCAGTTTAGACTGAAAAGTCTCTGGCCTGCACACTGATGAGTTGTTTAACCTTTTGCCACTATACCCAGGATATTTCCCTTCATCCCTAAGCCTCAAACGCATCTTACGTGACAGTAATGACAAGCATTTGAAAGGTTTAGCTCTCGCTTTCATATCAAAGATTTGCTCCTTTTCACTTAAATTAACTTGTCACCAAGCCGTTTGCTCGGCTCAGGTATCCGCACGTATTTTTGTCCATAACCTGTCAACTGGGGGCCTGCCTTCTGAGTGGAGGGACAGGACATTGCTAATCCTGACTGACACATTTTGGGAACTTTTCTGAGTGTGTGTGTGTGTGTGTGTGTGTGTGTGTGTGTGTGTGAGAGAGAGTGTGTTGGGGGATTGTGTCGCATCAACACGGTCTTCACAGCTTTATGTCTAAATACCAGGAGCACAGCAGGGGCTGAAACACCACAAGAAATCAGCACACAGTGAAATGTTTACTCATTCATTTGCTTTCCCACTGGCTCTGACCCACAAATCTGCAGCTTTCATGCCTCGCTTTATAGTACGCATTACTGAACTCTGAAAAAAACAAACAAAAAAAAAAAAAACCTCAACAGCTGCTTCTCATAGAATAGAGAAAAGACCTACCAAATTCAGCATCCAGTCAATCCTGTTCTTGCTTGTTTAATTTTTTTAAAAATTTTGCCCTCCCAAGCAACAGAATATGAAGCATTTTGAAATTTTTGACTTGACCCAAACGGCCGAGTCAAAAAGGTCTGATGCTAAAAACGCTTTAGATCAAATAAATATAAAAAAATTCACACAGATGTAATCCAATCCTAAGTGCTCTAATAAACCCATAAAAATAAAGCGGCTGTGACAGATAATGATGGATGTGATTACAGTGGCCGGACTGGGTGGAACCACTCTGGATGAATTACAGGGTCGTCCCAGAGCTGCCGAAAAACAGAAAGCGGGTCAGGGTAAAAAGGCATGCTTACATTGTGTGTCAGTTCAAAGTACTTCTGGCAGGCCAGCTGATAGTGCATTCCCTTGACAAGGTCCAAAATCTGTGAGAATAATAGAGAGAGAAAGAGAAACAGAGGGATGAACTGTTAAGCGCTCCATTGCCTTTAATTTGCTCTTTGACATAAAGGACATGTTTTGCACTGTACAGTTTATTCCTAACTAAATGACACCTTCGAAACCCAAAGATGAACTCTGCGTAATTATAAAGAAATATTAACGCTGAAATGAGAACGCATGATCAGTGTTTATTGCTGTGTAGAACATCCTCACAGTCTTCTCGGAGGTTGCGTCATTTCACATGTATTCCCGGCCAGGAATTCAGAGCATTCCAGCTCAGCAACATATCGACATGCGCTGAAATGTATTACACGTGGCATTGCCATGAACCGTGTGCAGCGTGACAGATAGAGGCTGGAGATCACGTAAAGCCCCACATCTCATCTCACATATCAGAGCGGAGTACTGTAAGGCCGTGTGGTGCGGCCTCCTTTTTACAACATGATTATAAATAAAGCAAGTTAAAGCTGATGTTTGATGTGAACATGGTTTCACACAGGGAAGAAGTAATCTTTTTTTGTCCAAACAGATTCATGGTTTATGTCGTGAAATTTACAGTCCCTCCAGGATTTCGTGATTTAGCGATCGCAGAAATTAACATCAAATCAAGCAAACGCCGAAATATTTGGAGGAGCTTGCAACTTTTCAAAAGTATTGCAGGATTGGATCAAGACGCATCATGTGACATCACAATGGACATTTAGCCAAAGCCCTCTTCGATTCACGTGCGTCGAACAGGAGTACAGCAAAAAGGCCTCGTTTACCAACAAACGTCACTGCGAAAGACCGTGCAAAAAAAAAGTTTTGCGCAGTTGCAATTTCGCCAGTTCAAGTAGTTTTCCGCAAAAAACTTTGCAGTGTAAATTTTTTTGGGGAAAATAAATAAATAAATTTTAAAAAGCTGCAGCAAAATCAAGCATTCACAAAATAACTCGGCGAAATCCTGTATGGACTGAATTTAACAGCAATCTGCAGAAATGTTTGGATTTATAAACAATCAGTGTATAAGCTTACTTTATAAAACTGCAAATTCAATTCAATCCAACTCAATTCAATTGTATTTGTATAACGCTTTTAACGATGGACATTGTCACAAAGCGGCTTTACAGAAATATATCAATTCAGGATATAAATTTTAAATGTGTAAATGTATCCCTAATGAGCAAGTCAGAGATGATATGAGGAAGAAACCTTGGGAGGAACCAGACTCAAAAGGGAACCCATCCTCATCTGAGTGACAACGAATAGTTCGATTATAAATAAATCCCTTCTATAACTGTGTACTACATGGTCAAAAAGTGCACTGTGCAACCAGGAAATTCATTACAGTTTTCACATGAAGTCTATTTTGTTGAAGTTATCACTGAGACTTGAGTGCAAAACTGTTTGTGGCAGCTGCGGTCCTAAAGCGAAGATATTTACTGACACATTTGTACAATGTAAAAATTAGTGTTAATGTTTTTATAACTGACAAAACTTGCCAATCCAAATAGGAACACTAAAAACTCAATTTATATAATAAAAAAAAACCAAAAAGTGTAGTCTACATACTGAAATAAATGGTGACAGCACATCCTACTCTGCTTTTATTACTGAGCCCGTCTCATCTCATCTCAATTCCACAAACTCTGATCCTTTTCTAGTAGCACGTAGACTAACTGACCATGTGATATTAACAGTTTCTGGAGGGTGGAGATTTAGAGAGAACGTAGGAGTAACTTTAGCTGAATAATTTGTTTGGATTTTGACCCCAGATGTAAACCAAACAGTGAGAAGAGAGTATGGTAAAAGTTCAGTGTGATGGCTACTTAAACAGCAGCTCCTTTGTTTGTTTGTTTTCTACCCACAGAGACCAACTTCGGTTTTCTTGTTTCTTCTAAATCACAAGATGGAGCTTTCTAGATGTAGATGCACAGCTGATCTGATCAGTCAAATCACTTCTGAGACACATTCAGCCAGATGTAACATACATGTACAGTACTGTGCAAAAGTTTTAGGCACTCTATTTTTTTTTTTAGTACAAACTTTGTTATAGATTTTTTATTTTATGACTTCTACATTATCAAGTCAGTACAAAAAACATTTTAGATTCCCAAACATTAGTTTTCTAGCACAAAATTAAATGTTGCAGAAAAATGTTTGTATGTCATTAAACAAAGCAGCATATTACATAAGAGACACTTTTCAGACAAAAAACACAATGAAGGCTGCTGGGTTTTGCTGCAAAAATAAGAAGCGAGTGCGAAAGTCAAAGTCTCCAGAAGAACTGTGGCTGGTTCTGCAAGATGCTCAATAAAACTTACCAGCTCATTTCCTTATAAAACTGCACAAATTGTACCGGAGGCTACTATTTTTTTTTTTTTTTTGTCACACCAAATATTGACTTTGTTTCATTTACTACTGTTTACTGCTCTTTACTGTATTATTTTTAACCTTTGCACAGTACAGTACATGTAAATGACTCCGTGTCATTCAAACACCTGACAGCAAATACTTCCCAATACATCATGTCATAGCACACATGACCCATGAATTCCAAAGTTGGTGCCTCTAAGGAGATTTCCAATGGCGTACAAAATTGCAATGTGTGATGCAGTTGCTTAAAACAACACAGCATCGCAGCTCACAGCATCAACAGTAAACAAAGTGGCACTTCTTTATTTTAAATGAGTTATACTGTATTTACTAGTATTTGCTTTCGATTAATCAGCAAACAGACAAATTAGCTTGTTACATCTATAATACTGACAGTTCATTGATTTGAGGATGTAAATATACATCAATCATCATAGCAAAAAAATAAATAAAATAAACATGGAGGCGTCCATGTTCTTTCGAACGCACAGAGATCAAACATGACCTAATTCCAAGTTTGGATTCCCCACTTCCAAGTCAAATGCAGCATTAGATTTGAGAATGTGTAGTTTTAAAATAATGGGCACAATACAATGAATATAGAAACTATAGTAAACATGAAAAGGAAGGATTATGAGAATTAGCAGTGATTGCACAATTATAATTTGCTGCTTTGTGAGAATAGCCCTATGATCAGGATACAGTTCAAACATCTGTACCCACCCCATGTTCATCCTATTTGACATATAGCACTAGAATATAGCACTAGAAATCATTGCCTCTAAAGAACAGAAATGACCCTGATTCATCAAATTCGTTAATTACACCCCTCTCAAAATGTAAGGACTAAACATAAGATTTTTTTCCCTATTTGCCTTCTTCTCCTTCCTCCTTCGCACTATAAATAGCATGTGGGATTCTCAAGTCCTTCAACACCTCCAGAGGTGAGAGTCACACCGTGTTGGGTGCTCACTCACAGAGTGAGAGAGGTTAATTCTGCGCCCCTGCGCTACTTCACACCGGCTGGCGTCTGCTCCTTCTGGCCTCTGGTGTCACTTTGGCACCAGACAGGGTGACTGAGATGGCTGCTGTTCGGCATTTTAATCACCACTCTCACATTTGCAGCAGTTTTTAATTATCCAGCGCACTGGGCTGAGTGCTGCAGCGAGAGCTTGTGGCCTCAAATCCACAGGTCTCGGGCTCTCGGAACAGCCTCGGACTACGAGGGGCTGCTCAGGTCACTGAACTAATAGTGAATTTAATTTGACGGGGAACGTGCAGCCTATGGGCTAACTTGTCAAACTAAGTTAGCGCTCTGCTCCCCGTTTTCCCTCGGCATCACTGCAAGATGGCTTGGACAAGCTGGCCAGCTCGAGATATGCAGCAGATCTTCATTGATCTAAGAAAAGTGCATACGATTCCTTCAGACACACTGCAGTACTTTCTGTTGAGAGATTGTTAGAACTTTCCTTCCTGAATGAAATGTAGAGAAACATATTCTGAGCCACTATTAGTTGTATGACGTATAATATGAGGGGTGGGAAGCTCAGTAGCCTGGTTGTCTGGGATATTAGTTTTCATTGATAGTTGCTTGGTGAACATGTAGGTTTAACATCCAAAGGCAAAACTCAACCTTCAAAAACCCAAACGTTTTTATTTGGTATGCATGTTTAAATTTAACATGCCTCACATTACACACCTCAGTGCTGTAACTATAGTGTGTGCTAAATGTTCTGAATCCCACTTCCTGCTGCACTACACACATCAGGCTGATGGTAGAATGTTTTTTCCCCCCACTAGGTAGCTTAGTTAGAGCATATAGATCACAGACGATCTTTTTAAAATCAGAAGGACGCAGGTTTTAGGGTTCTCAAACAGAACAACAGACGTGTTCACTCTATCATCAGGAGATCATGAGTTCAAATCCTGACGATACCACAGCCATCCATGGCCGGGAGTACGAGAGAGTAAAAAAATTGGCCGTGCTCTCGGAGTGGGAGGGACGTCATACTGTCTCTCCCGTGTCAATCGCAGCAACACTGGCCAATAATAGGCATATGTAAATTCATATACATGGAAGAGGACAGACAGCGTCTTGTATGATGTGGGATTTGGAAATGCTAAAACCGAGATAAGAAATAAAGTTTGGTGCAAACCTGTCATATAACTCGGTCACCTCGTGGTTACACATATAAAGAGAAAATAAAGATTCGAACCTAACTAGTCCTCATGTAATATCTTTCATGTGCAATGCGAGGACAGAACACTAAATCCCATAAACATTCATCAACGACATGCTGACTTTTTTCCGCAGTCACAAAAACACCACGTGCAACATTAGAAACTTTGTTAGAAATGGATAAAGATCCTAAACGATTTCTTTTCCATCAGTCTTCCCTAATATCTGTGCACTTAACCAGCTAACTAGCTGTCCATATGCTATTACATTACCTTGCCTACCACTTTTTAGCCTGGTCAATTAGGTTTCCAAGCAACTGAACCATGAGTCTGGGCAACACACTGGCACTTTTACTTGCTACATAATAAATGTATGATTTGTTCACCATTAAAAATACTATATAAATCCCTTTCCCCCCCACAATATCAATTTGGTATAGGTTAGCAGTGCCAAACTAGTCCTCAGCCTTTCATGCTTTTCCAGAAAAATTACTACTTGCATTGACATGGTATAATGGAATAAAAATCCACCCCCTTTTAAAAAACTCCAAACTTCCAAGTTTTCATAATGAGATGTGATAAAATGGGACTTGAGCAAACTTTCTTCATGGCACTATGAATGTATATATGTTTAAGACTGAGCTTTAATAGGCTAATTCTCATCAGTCCATTAAGTGCACTGGTGTCGGAGACCCATAACTACATCAGAACATTCCAGTAATAACCAGTGACCTCAGTTCATTGCTTATGCGCTATAACATAATTTCAGGTCTTAAAAGCTGCCAAATGTGCGCTTTAAATCACTGGGTTTTAAACACTGGGTCACACAGAATTAAAAACGGCCGAGTGAAATTACCGTTCATTACAGAGACCTACTGACCAGGAAGTGGAGGCTTGCTGAGTGATTCTCAGAGTCTCAAATGAGCAAACTACACACTATATCCTATACAGTATACATAATGCTATTGAGTGCCTGATTTATGTAGCGTAGTAATATGATTTCTTTTGTTCAGTGGAGTGCTGTTCTTGCTAGGTGTTTCTCAGAGGCCTCTGGTGACTCGACCCCTTACGCTACGCTGAGCAGGTTGCAACAGCTGAGTGCAAAAAGTGGCCAACACTACACACTTCATTTTTCAGTGGCTTCAGTACATCATTCAAGTATTGAATTTCTAGCTAATATCAGGTATTTCTAACTATTAGCCATAAACTCTTTGTTTTTAATGAACAAGTTCAATCTATTTTATTTAAATTCAATTGTTTTAACTGTTAATACAGTTAATATACTTTATTTATATTTTCAGAATTCTTTATATTTAAGTAAATGTATATTACAGCAGATCAAGCCTTTTTTTAAAAAAATGTGTTAAAAATATTATTTGAACTGAAAACTGAGCATCAGGAAAGAAATATTTTCAGTCACCGGAAAAAAAAAAAAAAAAAAAGACACAAAGTATCAAATCTAACATTTTCCAAATAATTTTAACCATAATGAAAATTAGAACGTGATTAATGATGCTGTTTGTTTCCTTTGGTCTCCTGCACCACTCAGCGTGGACGTGTTCAGAACCATTTCACGGTTTCTGCAAGGGACATTAGGCAAGCGATTTGTAATCACTGTTCATGCCAAGTATCAAGAGGGGGTACAACACCCAAGGACTTCTACACTACAGGGTTTGATACACCACTTGACAACACGGCATCCTGCTCAATAGGCGGAATATGACAAAACAGAAGCAAAAAGAAAAATCAGTGCTAGCACACTGATTCATAAATGTCTGCGCCAAATTGTGAAGTATAATTACAAAATAAAGGAATTCATTGCTTCACAGCAGTTGGATGACCAACTGCTCTCTGTTGTTGATGACAAAAATAAGATTTTAAGATTTTTTTCTTAAGATTTTAAGAAAATAAGATTTGGAGCCTTGTTGCTTTATTGTTACTGCTTGCTGTTTACGCCCAGGTTCTTAATGCAAAATCAACAGTAATGGTATGTGAAACAGTGCTACATGCTGTTATTGTAGAATAGAACACAATTATTTTAGAAAGCTTACGTTCATCTTATTGGCCTATTGAAAGGACTGACTATATCAATAATAAAAGCGTTGTTCCCCCCCCCCCAGTGCATCACTAATAATTATCAATATCCATAACCAGTACAAATGACTAACGGCAGATTACTGTCTGATTGTTAATAGTCACTAACTGTAAATAGTGTCTGAGGAGTTCCTTTACATTACACTTGCGGCCAAAGTAAAACCTGCCATCTTGTCTGTTGGGTGTTGTCACACTAACCAAAGCTATTTAACTGGCAAAACACAGGCTCTGGCTAATGACAACTAAAAAATGTTTATGACCAAGTGCTCATAAATCCACTTTATATTACTTAGGTGAAAGCAATAAAAGTGCCTGGACATACGTGAGCAGTGGGTCAACATCCTGTTTCTACCAACAAAATGAATCAGGACAGATTGGTGCTTTCTTGTTTACAGTTACATCCAAGTTCATTTCATTGCGCTTGTTAAATCAGGTCCTTGTGAAGAGGCTTTTCGGCTGCAGAACAAACACATGACCCTAGTGCATTATTTTCAGCTGAACAAACTCATAAACTTGTTACAGCACCAAATGACATTGACCCAATCACCAAATGACTTTAAAGCCACTGGAGTATTCATATAAAGGACAGCTGCCTTTATGCTGTGTCCAAAGTCCCAATATGACACAGGTGGTTGTGTGTGTGTGTGTGTGTGTGTGTGTGTGTGTGTGTGTACCCACCTGCATAATCCCACCGGGAGAGAGTTTATATGACTGCAGCTTCTGCTTCAGCAGCTCTGGGTCACTGTGGCGGAATGGACATCCTGAGATGAGGATGTGAGAATGACAGAAGAAGTACACATATTAGACTGGCTGAGATTATAACAGTTTATACCACAGTGCTGATGAATTCTAGATACTGATAGGCCAGACGATTTTGATTAGTTGTCTATAACAGCAGCTCTGAGTGCACCAGTGCAGCCTGTTATTCAAATCACAGGTCTATATTAATGCTCCTGGTCCAGTAGGTTTTCCAGTAGGTTGTTACTTAGAAGAGAAACTTGTCATTTTTTGTGAAGTTTTCTGTAAGGAGATACTGGCTATAATGTAAGTGATAACAGGAACTAACGTCACTATAAACAGATGTGTCGTTCATTAATAAATTACAAATTGTAATCTCTGGAAAATTGCTGTGGTATATGAGGAATAAAACATTTGGGATGTGCTGTTATTGGAAAATGGTCAACTTTGGGGTAACTCCACTTCATGTCAAGCCACACCACTCGGTCATTGATTATCTTCCTATAGCCGCACACCTTTGAGTGTTTTTTTTATTTATTTCATTAACTCACTAATTATTATTCCAGTCATTCTGGTTTGCAATATGAGGCATAATTAATTAATGGTTTGTTTTTTTAAAAATCTGATCAGGTCCTTATCCTAAATTATCCTGATTTTTTCCCCCCCAAAAGAACATTGTGATTCACTTCAGAACTCTGCTCACCGTGGTAGTCGCCTTGACTGGGCGGATTGGATAAAATCACCTTCATACAGCTGTAGGGCGTGTAGTCTGTTCGCTTGCCTTCCTTCCCAAACATGTGCCGGATACTGTAGGCATATGCTTTGTCAAACTGAGAAGCAAACGAGAGAGAGAGAGAGAGAGAGAGAGAGAGAGAGAGAGAGAGAGAGAGAGAGAAATAACTGTGTCAGATGGAGGAAGGCAACATACATGAACACCGAGAGGGCCATGGGGGAAGAGTTGTGGGCCGTGAGTGGGGAAGCTAGGGGTGAAAGAGCCATAGTCATTCATCAATTGGATTGTGGCAGGGTGCTTTCCACAATGAAATATAGAGCTATTAGTAGAGACCTGCTGCAGAGGCGTTGCCAAAGTACAGATAGCTGTGACTGGATTATGGATCATGTGTCCACTCTCTCACACGTGTCCCTATTCAACGACATCCAGGTGCACACAAGTGTATCCTGTAACCATTCTATACATTTCAGTTGAAAATAATAACACACTGCTTTTCAAGAACTTTCAACATTTTTCAATATTTTCCTGAAGAAACCCTCCATTTGCCACAGGACTGCAAACATTTACACGATTTAGAGATTTAATCAGGTTGGTTGGTTGGTCACGATATTGAATGAGTGAGCTAAAACAAATGCTACTACCCATCATGAACTCTGTTATTTTATGAAACTATTATGGTTGCGCTTTATAGCACAGGGAGGCATTACAGGAATAAAACTGTTACTCATGCACGTAACGACACTCACTGAAAGATATGTACATAAGAATCACCATTCATGATTGCTATTTTTGTCATCTGTCAAGTCTGTAATCATGCTGTGTTTTTCACAAGTATTTCACCTCCTTCATGTTTGTTTATTACATTGCTATTGCAGTTTACATGTACTTCTAATCCACTGCTGATGATGCATTACGAATTACACCAAATCTAGGCGGCGTTTCACCTGACATGACGGTGACTGAAAGATTTCTTATATGTACAGTCTAGGCTACAAAGAAATCAGCCCCAGCCTCACTGCTTCTTCCATGCTGTGTATTTTATTATGACTACTGGAGGTCGTTCTTAATCCACTTTGTGATGTTTGTAAACAGGAAACAAGATGATTGAGCCTTAACTTTATGTATTTTTTCCCCTGATTTTCCTTTCCTCATTCCTTGGGTCCTCATCCTGCACATTTATTCTCTAAACAAATGTCTGTACATGTTATAGGGCTGCAATGCAAAAATGTGACCATGTGCATTGGGGAAAGGAGCGATTCACATCGTGGGAATCAGCATTCTATTAATTATGCATCTAAAGCAACTGCACTGTTTGAGCCCCAGAGGTCCCAATCTGTGCAACCTATAGAGTTAATGTATATACAGAGCACACTGGTTACATGATCGGTTTCTTTCATGGAGAGCCTGCACCATTGAGGGAATCATCTGTACTTGTGAAGTGACCGATAGTGCCGGATCACGATGGCTGACACATATTATAGGTTATATGGTTACACAAACACATTCTAACCGTTAGAGTTCTTCAGTAGTTTTCAAACGACATGGAAGCTGGGAAGTCAAACGCGGAAGTCAGGCATTTTAGCCGACTTTGGAGCCCTATCTCCAGTTAAAACGATGCCTCAAATGCTGCTACAGAGCTCAATTGATCATGTTACCTAGGTCAGAGACTTTGTTTATTAAATCAAATATTTGGGAGAACTTATCAATTTATTTATTTCTTTTTAAGATAAAGTGAACCTGTAGTGCATTTTGGTTACAATATTAAACATCTGTTCGTATGCAATCTTTAATTTAGTTTTGTACAGACAAAAATGCACATTGTTTTGTATTGTTCATGATTGGAAAAAAAGGAGCCTTTTCAGTCATAATTTCTCTTCGTTAAAATCAAACTGAATCAAATCGTGAAGCCAGTATCATAAGTCGAATCAAATCGTGACCAGAATGTATCGTTACACCCCTAATGTTACATTATGTCATGTTTCTTTATATATTAAACAATGGTAATGAGAATACTGAGGTTAATGAAAAAGTCCATGACTTCCATTTTTGAAAACTTTTCCAGGTCTGACAAATTATAATGTGAATTTCCATGACTTCTCCAAGATTTTCAGGACTTATACAAATTCTGTTAGAGTAAGTAAGTAATAATAATATACTAGGGCGACTCTCTAAAGATGGAAGTCTTTAGAGAAATAAGCTATGAAAAGGTGCAGACACGATAAAAGTAATCATTACTGCATGGTAGATAAGAAATGTGATGGCAGTAATTGTGAGACATCACCCTCACAAGGTTATTATAATGCCAATCAAAACCCTAATGTAAAAAAAAAATAATAATAATAATCTACCTCTATAAGCATGAAAGTTTTATTTCATGGCTAAAAGAAAACTCTAATGTGTGCACTCTCTAGCTTGCATATGCTTAAGAAACCATTACAGCGTTAGCATTTGACGAGGGTCACTGCACTCAATCTCAGTGCTGAACTCAATACACCAATCACATACATTCGGAGAACCATCCAAACGGAAAAATCCAGCCTCCCTATGCTGGTTGTCAGGCCTGCGAGCGAGTGTTCATCATTTCCCTGCACTCAGAAGCCATTAGAACTACAATAAAACCCACAAACTAGGCAAGGTGACTTCAAGCGGAGTGGTGTTAAAAAGGCAATAAAATCAACCTATCCGTTTTAATAGGGCTTGAATAGTTTATGGATTTAGCAGGTCTCTTGTTTGAAACGCCTGATAAGAGGTGAGAAGTATTGTGAAAAGCTGCATTTGTAAGGACATATTGAGACTTAGACACTTTTTCTCCAAGTGTAGCTCAGATCGAGTTCGGATTCAGTCTTAGCAGCTTAAGAAGATTAAAGCATGCACCAATACAAAAAAAAGTACAAAGACACCAAATTGTACTAAGTGTAATTTTCCTAAGCTTCCTGTCACCATATAAGCACACAGCCCCAGACGGATGTGGTGTTTCTCCCTCTCTGTATGCTGAGCTCAGTAAAATGGAAACTAATTGCTGCATTAACATCAACAGCCGCCCCTTTAATGTATGCAAATGCGCATCAGTGGCGTTACGTACATATTCCGAGCTGAAGCTTGGAAAAATCCGGACTGAAATAAATTGGCGAGGTAATTGGTCATGAATTTGCAGTGGCATGTAAAAAAGACTCCTGGCACTAGCTGCTCTGAATCAGCGGCAGGCTGGGAGACGCTTTTGTGACAGCAGGATTGTTCGCACCTGAGAGCTAGCATCTGCTTTAACAATTTGTCCAATTCAGAAGGACAAGATGTAACTATTTTATGCAATTCAGCTCACAGAACAAAAAAAAACAAAAAAAACAACTAAGTATTTTATATACAGTATATACCCATTATAGGAGAATGCAAATGTTAATTGTAATGTTAATAAGTGTCTAGGAATAGCTGCCAAATGCATGAGTCAAATGCTTATGCTCTCACCACAATCATCACGAAGTTCATCATTAAAGGGGAAGAAAAGAAAAAAAATTTCAACCCCTAGAAGTCCACTGCCTCGACTAAAAGGATTAGGTGCTGTGTGTTAGGTAAGTAATTGGGTCAGAAAAACAGTAACCGAGCTCACTGAATTTGTATTGTGCCCTGTGGGACTGCAGCTAGGATTCAAGCCACTGGAGGAAATCACACACATAACCCCAGTCACACTCGCACCTACAAATAAATCAGATCATCCCCATTGTGCTTGTGCGTTCCTCGAATAGAGGCAGGAGGTCACATGACTGCCGACACACACAGCCTATTTTCAATAGCGTGCCACCTGCCGCAGAGCGTCTACACGTTAATGCTGTTAAAGCTTTCTTTTTCATGTCATTTAAACCTTTACACAAGGAGAACCTTTTACTGACATGGAAACAATAGTACATGCAAACAAAGTCATAAAGTTAACGGTGGAGGGAAAGTAAAGGGGAGAGACGAGAGGAGAGACAGGCAGAAGGCAATGACATAAGACATAAGAAGTAAAGAGAACAGAAGAATTAGAGAAGAGAAGATGAAGAGAAGAGAAAGGCAGAAGGTAATGAGAAGAGAAGATTAAGAAAAGAATAAGAAGAGTAAGAGGAAACAAGCCTAAGAAAAGAGAAGAAATGACTGAGAGAAGGTGAACAGAAGAGGAGAGACGAGATGAGAAGAGAAAAGCGAAGAGAAGAATGAGAGAAGACAGAGTCTTTTAACCTTAGCGGTTCGACAAAGCGCTTTACATTGTTTGTCGTTCACCCATTGACACTGACACACACACACACACACACACACACACACACACACACACACACACACACACACACACACACACCATGGTCAGCAGAGCTGCCATGCAGGGCACTAGCCTGCCATCGGGAGCAACTTGGGTTTCAGTGTCTCGCCCAAGGACACTTCGGCATGTGGAGGCATGTGGGCCTGGAATCAAACCGCCAACCGATACGATTAGCGGACAACCTACCACCTGAGCCACAGCCGCTCTAAAGAGAAGAATGACAGAAGAGGAGAAGAATGGGAGAAGAGAAGACAGAAGAGAAGGCGAAAAGATGAAGAGAACAGAAGAAAAGACGATGAGAAGAGAAGACAAAAAGAAGAGAAGGCAAAGAGAAGAGGAAGACAAGGGAAGAGAAGACGAAGAGAAGGCAAAGAGAATTAGAGGCCAAAGAGAAGACAAATAGTAGAGGAAGAGAAGAGATTTCATTTAATCGGAAATTGGTGGAAATCTTCCAGAGCACCTGAATGCAGGTATTTGAGTCAGAGTTGCTCTAACAGGCATGTAAGACCCTCTCACCAACAATTAAGGCAGAATGCATGCAGACACATTAATCTTCCTTCTCCAGCTTGTCATGTTGCCAGATCAGCCTTAGTGGTGCAGTTTACTATAAATGGTAACGGTAGTAATGGGAGGATGAGTGTGATCATTCATCATCATGCCCTTTCTATACTGCAGAAGTGTCACTACGGGTGCTCTGATCTATTGTTTACACATCTCTGATCTTGTTTGCAAAGGCTTTTAAATCTCTGGAGAGAGCTACCCTGTGAAATATTCTTAAGCTAAAACAGAAGAAATTTACTATTTTTGTTCTAAAAAGAAGTAAAGATTTATAGAGGTAGGAACCTCACGATTCAACTTCAGTTCCGGAGGCCACTATGTGATGATTATTTCTGCCTCTAAATGTTTGTTTTCTATAGCCTCATACATTATCATTACCCCCTGTATGACCATTAAAATTTTCATCCATTAATAAATATAATGTATTTCCTTTAGGCAGTCCGTACACTTTTTTTTGTGTAAAACCACTTGAATGGGCGAAACTGCAATTGCACGAAATTGTTTCGCATGGTCTTTCGCAGTGATGTTTGTTGGTAAATGAGACCTTTTAGCTGTACGCATGTTCGACGCACGTGAATTGAAGAGGGCTTTGGCTGAATGCGCGTTGTGATGACATCACATGACACGTCTTGGCCCAAATCTGCAGATAATCTTTGGAAAAATTGCAAGCTCCTCTGAATATTGCGGCGTTTCATTGATTTTGTGTTAGTTTCTGTGATCTCAAAATCCTGGAGGGACTGATTAGGACTGTCAGTATAAAGAAAAAATATCAAAGTATTCATAATATTAAAATATTTTAAGAAAGAACATTTTAATGTGTAAAATCGGATGTACACTCAGGCATGCATCAAGATTAAAATCACTTTTTTAAATTTAAAAACAATTTTTTTTTTAAATGAGTGTTGTTTACATGACAGAAGAAAAAAAACACAATATATGCACGTCCACTAATTTGACTAGTCGAGCGGCGTTCCAAGAGTGCTTATATTTAGTATAACCACACTGCAACCTTTCACTGTGTATCACTCCGCTTGTCCATGTTCGCAACATAAAATTCCACTTCCTAGTTCGAAACGGTTACTACAGTAGCGTTACGGAGTGATGATCAGTGGTCCTGGTAAGTGATGCATTTTTCATGAATGTAACATTTGACTCGAAATATGAAAGCTCGTCAGCTGAAGATGAAAAGGAAGAAGGGAAGCCAATCTTAACGGCCGCATCTTTAACGGGAATGTACAAATCGATTTGAGCTAACCCGTCGGCTAGATGGCTAGCTATCGCTGAGTGAGTGTGGCTTCTTCGGGACCTATTTCCGTTCGCGGCGGGAAAAAAAAATAAACAGAACATTTGGCCACATGGTGTCTGAAATGTCACTTACTCAATATTAATTTCTTGTTTATAGAACCGTTGTATAAAAGCTATGGCACTCGGCCGGCGGCTTGATGTCGACGCTGAATCACAGCTGTGATTTTCATTAGTCATTTTATATACGGGTCGATAGAGCTTGAATTCTTCTCACTCTAAATCATACACAGAGATGAAGTAGTGCAATAAGATTACATTATGTTTGAATTCATTATAATAAATAGCTATTAGAGAGAGAGAGAGAGAGAGAGAGAGAGAGAGAGAAAGAGATTGCATGTACCTGTGTCTGTGCTGCGTCTCTACTAATAATGAAGCTGTGAGTTAACTACCGCGTGCAACTCTAACTGTATGTTACTACGGTTACAGTTGTTTATAGGCAATACATTAATGTAGAACAGTGATTAAACTGACTGGAACTACCAGTGCATTACACGTTTTGAACGCATACCTTCCAGCCAATCAGAATCAAGTATTCAGACAGACCATGGTATAACGCTTAGATATACGGCATACGTACACGCCATGCTTTTGCACAAAGATTGCACAACATGGATAAGCCCTTATGTTGTACCCTATGTAAACAGATAGGCATTTAGGATTTGGCCTAAATGTGTGAATTAATCCAGTGTCAAGTCTACTTAAAGACAACAGATGTTTACAGCGGTCGAGCTAATTCCTCAAATCTTGCATCCAGAATCTATAATAAATTCCATAGCCCAATCTTAAAGGTTTTATTTTTCATCAAACATTTACATTGGAGGTGTAATGTTTGACTGGAATGCTTTGTTACTTGTCTGATTCACATTTTCTAGACAAAATATTAGAATTTTCCTGTCACTTATAAACCATATGCTAACAAACATGGTACAAATACAAGCAAAAAAAAAAAAAAAAAAGTAGCCACAAGCAGCGATCTGTGGGGTCCAAGCAAATATCTCCCCAGTAGCTGGTCCTTGCCAAGGTATCTCAAGTTTTCTGATTAGCTCAATGCTAATTATATCAAATACTTGCTGAAATCTGACTGGCTGATGGTGGCCATGTTTTTTTTGAAGTAGCCAAGTCCTTATTGGAAATCCTATTACAGATTAGACCACCATTGCTGTACACCAAATTTCTTGAAAGTTGTCTGACCTTAGTGCCACCCTCTATGTATAACCATGACAAACCTGACTTCAAAATCTTCCTGTATATGCCTTTCAGGTTTCATGTGAATCCATGCAACCAATCATGAGTTACAGCTGTTGACTGGACTGTGGTGGCCACAGTGTTTAAAAATGTCAAGATGTCTTTGGTAAATTATTACGTTTCAGATTCTACGGAGTAGTTTGACACCAATTTTTGAAGAATTTGTGAAGCCAAAAATCCAACGACAAGTTCGTAAACATGTATTTTTCAAATTATGCAAATTATCAAAAAACTCCAACTGGCCTTAGATTAATGGTCCGATTGGGCCCATCTTGATAGTACTCCCTCCCTCTACTCAGGCAAGCAAGTTTCACACCTCTACAACTTATGTTTTGGTCTGTATGATTAATTTTAGGGGAGAAAAACAAAGAAGAAAAAAAGAAAAAGAAAAACAGGGCTCCAGCACCTTGTGCTTGGACCCCTAAAAAAAGAAGACTGTGGACAATATCTAGCTTATCTGAATATATAGTGGTCCTGTCCTTCTCTCATCCTGCCTGGCACATCCTCCACTCTTCCATATGTCAGTTAGCATGGTTAAGCCAGTGAGGTGTGTTCGGACTCGACTGTGTAAACACGGACAGGCCGAATGATGGAGGAGGCCACATTTGCTCCATGCAGGAAGAGGGCTCTCGAGGGGATCGGTGCTCTAATTAACCAGGCAGCTAGCGAGGGGATTGCGTGTACGACTCCAGCAGCCATTAGCAACAGCGCAGCCGCAGCTCTTTGTACCCCACTTACCTTCCTGACACTGGGGAGGGGAAGCTAAGTTTCTGTCATAAATTACAGTCCGTTCTGTCTCAGAGGGACATAGAACAAGGGACACCATAAGAAAATGCAACATGTAATTAAAAAAAAAATAAGCACAGATGAGGAAAAGTAAGAGACCCCACCAAGCAGATAAGCCAGGTATTAAAAGACAAACACAAGGATTCCCGATTAAGCGTGATTCAATGATCATTTAGATAATTTAAATGGGCAGAGTTTGAGCTCTGATTGCCTGGTGACAGAGAACATTAAAAAGCACTGCACTCTGTATAAAAATGGAGAACATTTCAGTGCTGAAATTCTATAGAGTTATGATCACCAGCACCATCCTGTAAACCCTCGCTCTCAAAAGAAAATGCCAACATGATGCTTTCACATGAAAGGTTATTTCAAATTGCTAAATTACCCTATAATTTTTTTTTTTTATATTCACGCAACATTGAAAATAAATGTTCTTTTGGGATACTTAAAGGAGCATTAGGCAAGATTTGCCAAGATTAAGTTAAATGGGTGGAGCTGAATAAGATCTGATTTTTTTTGTTGTTGTTATTCTTTGAAGCCTTTTTGAGATCAACAATCGCAAAAAAAAATAATAAAAAATAAAAAATCCGCAAAACCCTGTACAGACTGACCTAAACATGATGTCATGGCATCACTTTCAACACGCTTGGCCATTCAACTTCTTGAAAGCCAAGTTTTAACAGTATAAACACACAAAATTCGGCTAATTCAGAATTATGAGGACGTACACGAGTGCTTTCCTGTTTTACTTTATAATGAGTTTTTGCGCTGTAAAGCATTGTTAGCATTTGAAGCTACATAATAGGCCAATCATTTGCTTGAAAGCCAAGTTCTAACACTTGAATAACGAGTTAAACACTTTGACACATTCAGCTTATAATGATGTGGTAAAAGAAAAAAAAAAATGCCTTTGTTTATTTCATAATCGTTTATTTAAGATTTATGGAAGGAGTCTCCGGTGTCAGCGCTTTGTAATGGTCAGCAAGGTTTCCGGCATGGGAACGTCTTTAGGACAGGACTTTGCTCTTTTCTATTTCTCTGTAACATAAACTGATTTTATTCTCAATAAATTCAGCAGGGGGGGAAAAAAGAGAATAAAAAGAAGCTGGTGAGGGAATGACTGTTTATAGCTGCTATAATGTAAGTGATAACAGGAACTAACTTGCCTCATGAACATTAGACAATTTTTATGTAACTAAGCAGTTAAATGATGTGTCTCAATCAATTTAAAAAAAAATTAATTGCAAATTGATGTGGTATAAGAAACATAAGAGGAATAAAACACACTGGGCGTGCTGCTGATGGAAAATAATCATCTTTCAGTACGGTTACGCATCAGGACATGCAGTCAATACTCATTAGGTAAAACCAAAAGGAACTTGTTAGTGGTGTGTACGTAATACAGAAAAATGATTTAATACTTCAGCGTTAAGATTTTTTGTGCTTCAGTTCGGCAGGTCATTTCGATTTGTTTTTGTAACAGCTGTCTGAATTCAGTCCTTTATCTCCTTTATACAAGACAGTCTACACAGTAAATAGTCAGCGAGTGAATGAAGGAGCAATTTCACACACAGCGCTGATTCAAAACTTTACCCAATTTTTCTTCATTTGGCTTCAATTTTTTAGTGAAAGAAAAAAATGTAATTACATATCCTCAGATAATAACGAGAACAGGCCTCTAAAGCAAAATGAATCAGAAAGCATTAAATTAAGATCAGGAACGAGCTGTAACTCTGGCAACATCTGAGGTATTATTTTTAGTCAGAAAACAGTAAAGGTTGCTTTCTGGCTGGCATGAAGGTTAAGCATGAAGATTTAAGCAAATGTACTGTGTGTTATTTACTCTGTGAGAAAGCTGTGCATTAAAATCTTGGCAATGAGCAACGATGCACAGAACATACATTTAGGAAAAAAGCTTGATAAATACAGGCAATAAGAGATAAAAATGGATTATATATACACATGCAGAGTTTAAATAACGACTCTACTAAAGTATATACAAACTGATTTGTTTATTTACAGAAGCCTAGTTTTAGGAAGTTTCGTATTGCTCGGATCTCTAAATCATCTGATCCAAAATCAATCGTCTCACACAGACGAGAAACTCTTCCAGCTACATCAGAGAGAAGTCTTACTAGATTCATTAAAACTAATTAATATTCATCTATTAAAAGCAAAATGCTATTTACAGGTGAACATGGTGTTACTATAATCATTGCGATTATATAGTATAGTATAGTATATAATTATTATATAGCACCCATTAATTTTCTTTTATTGTTTTACTTTAAAAAGTAGCACATATGAACAATATTTCTGGGTTTAAGCCCCTCGTCTTCCACATTTTTGCTCTACTTTCTGCATTTTGGACAAGTGAAAATTAGTGTACTGGGAAAATCATCCATTCATTTGTAACTGTGTTACAGGGTGTCCCAAAAGTCTCCATACACAGAGACTTATATATACACTTCATATATTTTCCAAATAGCCTTTAAGAACGACAAAAGAAGAACGTATTGAAATCATTCTAATGGCTGGATCTGGAAGCTGTCGCAAGGTTGCGATGGACTTTAACGGGAAACATAGCAAGCACATCTCTCTCTCACACACACACACACACACACACACACACACGACACTGCTGCCAAACTTATTAACAAATTCAAAAAGACTGGAAGTGTTGTGGACCAACCGAGAAGTGGACGTACATGAACATCCACTGACAAAAACACAACCGACATGGTGCTGGACACTAGGGGTGGGCGGTATGACCAAAAATCTATTTCACAGAATGAGTAATTTTATTTCATGGTAACAATATACATCACGTAAAAAAACAGTCATTCTGGTAAATCAGCTGTAAATCAATTGTATGCTTTGACATGCTTCATTTTAAGATGATGAAACAGGTTACTTGTGCTGCTGCCGCTGCTAGCGGTAACATTCGCACGACAGATTATTATTAAAATCTTACTTCATTTGACGTGGACATTTCCATCAGTCTCACAAACCTCTGGTTGGGGAAACCCTGGATTAGCCAGTCCACCTACTGGCATGTTTTTGGGAAATGAGAGGAAACTGGAGAACCTGGAGATGTTCATGAGAACATGCGAAATTCCACATAGACAGTAACCCAGGCTCAGGACTGAACCGGGGACTGTGGAGCTGTGAGGTGGCAATGTTACCCGCATGCCAAAGTATGTTTAACTTTGCAAAATATTCTTACAACTGCAGGAACAAAACCTCTGTGGACGTGAGTTACCTGAAGCCTGGGTCTGTGATAAAACACCAAGTCACTCAAAAATCAACAACAAGCTGTTAGTTAATTACAGTTCTTTCTTCAGCAATATGAGTGTCGCCATTTTAAAAATCAAGTAGCTTAAGTAGTTAATGTATTTTATCTGCCAAATAGCAGAGTAGCGCATTTGTTTTATTTTCTTAATCCATCAGGTCACATGTTTGCCTTCAACTAGTTGGAAGCGCAATTAACACAAGGTTACTGTTTGCCAACAGGTGTCACTTTACTGATAAATATTATTACCATGGTTGCAAATCGCGCATTTCGTCCTCGTTCGAGCTGTCTTTCTAGTGATCTGTAGACAGAGACGAGCTCCCCCCCCCACACACTTTCTCTTGGTGCTTGCTCACATGCAAGTCTGTCAGTGTCAGAGCAAGATGTGTTTTGACAGCGTGTTAATCAAACAATCTGTGCTCCTAGTGAATGGTGACGTCAAGCGATTTGAAGCTAACGCCACTGTATGTTAGTTCTCTCTCATGCATGATCGTTGGTGTTGCTCTTTATTCATAGCTTTTCCGGTGTGATATCACAATCTGGGATTCTGCCTTCATCTGCTAAAAACAGCAGAGCAATTAAGACTTCTAACACACACCATGCAGATCTTTACAGCAAGCATGAGCAAGTCTAATAATTTTCACCACTGTACACACCTCAGATTTTTAGCACTCAATGACTCGAACTTTAAACCTAGCTAGAGAGAAGCAAGGATCCATGGCCTACAGCACAAATCAGAAAATAACAAGACATAGGCCAGTGACATGGAACAGGAGCTTTCGGAGACCTGGGCTTCATGCAATATTTATGAGATGTCTTAACCTGATAGCTGAATAGGAGCCTCAGAGTTCATCATTATTTATTAACACAAAATCAAACTTCATGCTGAATTCAGAAAGGAACACACACACACACACACACACACACACACACACACACACACACTGTATTTATATCATATGCCGAAAAGAAAGGTGAATGGGGCACGAATGGAAGTTCTTGAAATGACAAACCCACTCCTGTTCCTCTTCTACTGGGTGACTAAATCCCAGCGAGCACATAAAGAACCTCTGCTGTTAGAGGGGGAAAAAAAAAAAAAAGCCATAATCCTTAATGGCCCTCCTGCTAAGTGTTTCAGTGGCACCCCTGCTAAGTGGATGAGGGTTTCAATATACATCAGTGATGGCAAGAGGGGGAAAAATAAACCAAAACTAACACTTTATCTCAAATAGCTTGAGCTGATGATTAAAAGCTGTGGAATGGGGTGAGACAACGCAATGGGGTGAGACAACGCAATGGGGTGAGACAACGCAATGGTGTGAGAACTGAAAAAGTTCCAGTGATCTGGAAGAAATGTGTTCAAGAAACACCTATAGACTTGTCTCACTTCCTGTGAGTACATGTCTATGTCTCTATCTATATCCACGTCATCTTTATCTCTCTTTACATGTCTACTTGTGTGTCGATATACTTGTGTGTGTGTATACACACACACACAAGTCGGGACAGTATGGAAAATGCAAAAAAAACAAACAAAAAGTCATTTGAAAATTCAGCTCACCCTGTACTATATTGAAAACACATTATTAACACATTATTTGATGTTTTACTCTGTGAATTTCATTTAGTTTTGAAAATATACACTCATTTCAAATCTGATGACTGAAACACGCTCCAAAAAAGTTGGGACAGTGGACTGTTTACCACTGTGCAACATTACCTTTTCTTTAAATAACACTTTTTTTAGCGTTTGTGCACTAAAGACACCAGTTGGTTAAGTTTAGCAAGTGGAATTTTCCCCCATTCATCCATTATGCATTTCTTCAGCTGCGCGACTGTACGTGGCCTGTCCAGACAGGTCAGGACTGCAGGCAGGCCATACTAGCACCTGCACTCTCTGCTTATGCAACCATGCGCTTATAATCCGGGCAGAATGTGGTTTGGCGTTGTCCTGCTCTGGATGGCAGCATATGTTGCTCCAAAATCTGTACATATCTTTCTGCATTAAGGGCGCCCTCACAGATGTGCAAGTTACCCATGCCATGGGCACTAACACCCCCCCATACCATGACAGACGCTGGCTTTTGGACCTGACGCTGATAACAGCTTGGATGGTCCTTTTCCTCTTTGGCCCGGAGAACACGACGGCTGTTTTGTTCAAAAACTATTTGAAATGTTGACTCGTCAGACCACAAAACACGATAACACTGTGCGGCACTTCTGGGCAGTGTTGATGTATGGCTTCTTCTTTGCATAGTAGAGCCTTAACTTGCATCTCTGGATGCAGCGGCGAATGGTGTTGACTGACAAAGGTTTACCAAAGCATTCCTGAGCCCATGTCAGGATATCCATTACAGACTCATGACGGTTTTTAAGACAGTGACATCTGAGATCACGCGCATTCAGAAGTGGTTTTCGGCCTTGCCCTTTTACGCACCAAGATTTGACCGGATTCCTTGAATCGTTTAATTATATTGTGCACTGTAGAAGGTATAATGGCCACAATCCTACCGATTTGTCTTTGGGGAATGTTGTTCTCAAAGTGTTGGATTATTCATTGATGCATCTGTTGGCAGATTGGCGAGCCTTAAACCATCCTTGTTCTTGAAGGACTAGGCCTTTTTTGGAGGCTCCTTATATACTATGATTAGACGATTACCTCACCTGTTTCACATCACCTTCTTATTTCAACTTGTCACATCACTATTATTCCTAAATTGCCCCTGTCCCAACTTTTTTGGAACATGCTGCATGCATCAACTTCAAAATCAACGTTTATCTTCAAAACACTCTGCAGTTGATTAGGTAAAACATCAAATACCTTGTCTTTATATGTTTTTTTTTGGTTAAATACAAGTCAAAGTACATTTACAAATCACTCTGCTTTTATTAGCATTTTACATACTGTCCCAACTTTTTCGGAACTGGGGTTGTATAACAGTTTGCTTTTGAATGAATTAACATAAATGCAAAGTCTAGCCATATATCCATTTATACCTTACACTATCAGCATGCTTTTTGCACATACATTTAAATGGTATGCGCGCCTCATTCTCGTTTATCTATTTATTTATTTTTAATCCCTGAGAGCTGCGCATTTTATTTCCAACACAAATATCACAGGTAACAGTTTGGGATTTTTTTCACCAGCAGAAGTGGAATATTAATGTGGCTTTTGGCATGCTCTGGTGTCTCAGACACCTCACATACATCATTCATGGAACTGCACATTACTCCATCCTATGCCTGTGAAGGCAGAGTGTGTTTGGAAAGTGTGATCTCACCAAGTTACACCTGAGAAGCCACACTGAGAAGATGCAGCCACCCCAAAAATAGACCACTTTGACGAGTGGCGGTGCATGACCACCACAGAACAGCAATGTCTGAATAATTTCTTCCCCTTCTCTGACTTGTGGAACGGATGGAGCTCTGAGAGCCTGACTGGGGTAAACACACTCTCAGACTGCTTTTGAGTCTATGAAAGTGGCTTAGTGGTAGTCAAAGCCGAAATGCTTCTTTGAACTGAGGTTTGTTCCTTGCCAGCTGTGAGGCATGGAGGAATGCTTGGTGCTTCATAGCACTGTTCAAATCTCAGAGGAGAGGATTTTAGATGGCTCAATAATGACCATTCAAAAAAGAAAAGAGGAAGAGAAAATATTTCATACATGTAGGGCTTACACTAAAGGGCCTTTCACACGAATAGGCGCCAGGAATATACAACACGATGAGGCTCTTGAATCGAAACAATAGATCCCTATGGAGCTATTCACACCGGGCGAGATCGATTGCGGCGTGACAAAGTGAGAATATTTTTTTCCCGACCAGTGGGTCGATTTTTTCCCCTGTTGCCCCACGATGAAACGGGCCGTCCAATAAGATGACGGCTTTGGATCATGTGCCCGGAGCCACTGCTGTTGCATAAAAGGTCGAGACAGGTGACGCTATAGCACAGAAAGCTGTTTTGAAAACCGAAGAAACGTATCCCGGAAGAGAGAAGAGAATGGATGTTGAGATTTTATTATCATTGGTGTCTGAGAACAGAGAAATTTTTGATAAAAGTCACAGCAAAATCCATTTTCAGTTCCATTTTCTTTCTTTTTCTGTGCTTTTTAACAGTTTGCATGCCTTGTGGTGCTATGCGCCAACATTTAAATGATTCTTCTTCTCAGTGGTCAGACGATAGGCCGATCAGTTGAACAGTGAGTTGCGCCACGTAGTGTGCAGGCGTAAAATGCATTCTCGGTCAGCGCCACCTATCGTGCAGGGCGTGAATTAGCCGAAGGCGATCAATCATTTCGCTTTCGGTGTGACAGCACCGTTAGTCGGCGATTCGCTTCGCTTTATCGCATCATGCTCAATGTGAAAGGGCCTTAAGGCTCTCAGAGATTAAAATGTTGAATATTTAGATGTCTAATTTAGATTTTCCGCTTCATTTCAGTTCAATCAAATGAGAGCCACATGTGAATTTAATAAATACTATTTCTAGAACAGAACTGTGTACAGTAATCGAGCCCAAGGAATACACACCATTTTTAAGGCTATTAAATTAGATGCCTTTGTGCTGCAGAGATTCTATCATAAGAGATGTGCATGATCTCATTTAGACTCACTATATTATTCATATTTATATTAAGCCCTCCCGTTCATAGCCCTACTGAGGGCCTGGGTTTTAGCCTCAGTAAGAGTTAGCATGGTGCTACTAGAAAGAAGCACTGATACTAAGCTTAAACACTGACACAGCTCAAGGACACAATTTCACCAGAAAATGTAATTGCTTTTCCACTTCACAGTGTGGATGTGATGTTTTGATGCTGCATGGCTTATTTGTTCTCTCACTCAAGCTACTCTCAGATTTTAACATTAAATGGATTCCACCTTTGGGGAGACTGATAATCTGACAGCACATTAATCTGCTGGACATTAAGAGAGTTAGATAGTTTTTTTAATTGTCATTATAGTATATACAAGTATAAAGTACAACAAAATATCATTCTCCAAGGGCTTAGTAGTGTCACAGACAGCAGTGCACACAATCCACAACATCTAGTGAAAAATTTCCAAAAACGACTGTCATAGTATGCAATAATTGTGTGGAGGTCTGGGAAAACCCGTCAGATGTCAATGAGGCTAAATAATGGCAAACAGCCAAAAAAGTTTTTAAAAAAATCAGGTTTTGTTCAACGTTTCGCTTTGACAAGGCTGTCAAATTTATTTTAGGTAATAGTCCACATTACACTTAGTCCAATGTAAATGTGTTTATTTATCGATCTTTACCTGATACATTCTGAATGCATAAACAGATTACACATACCACAAAGTAGATGGATACACTGCAATCCATTACCAAGAAAACTAATTTTCCAAAATGTAATTTGTTCCCATACAGTGTCAGGTAACCTTTAAAACACTTCGTAATGTTTTGCAATGAACCGAAACGATAATGGGGATTAAAGTTCTCATTTTTAGCTTGCTAATGAGGTATTACATGCACTAATCAGCCATAACATTAAAACCACTGACAGGAAGTGAATAACATTGATTAACTCATTACAGTGGCACCTGTTAAGGGGTGGGATATATTAAGCAGCAAGTGAACAACCAGTTCTCAAAGTTGATGTGTTGGAAGCACAAAAAAATGGGCAAGCATAACGATCTGAGCGACTTTGACAAAGGCCAAATTTTGAAGGCTAGACTACTGGGTCAGAGCATCTCCTAAACAGCAGGTCTTGTGCAGTGTTCCCAGTATGCAGTGGTTAGTACCTACCAAATGTGGTCCAAGGAAGGACAACCAATGAACTGGCGACAGGGTCATAGGCTCCCAAAGCTCATTTAAGCGTGTGGGGAGCGAAGGCTAGCCCATCTGGTTTGATCCCACAGAAGAGCTACTGTAGCACAAATTGCTGAAAAAACTTAATGCTGGCTATGATACAATGGTGTCAGAACACACAGTGCATCGCAGCTTGCTGCGTATGGGGCTGCGTAGATGCAGACCAATCAGAGTGCCCCTGCTGGCCCCTGTCCACCACCGAAAGCACCTACAAAGGGCACATGAGCATCAGAATTGGACCATGGAGCAAAGAATGAAGGTGGCCTGGTCTGATGCATCACTTTTTCTTTTACATCATGTGGACGACCAGGTGTGTGCACGTCGCTTACCTGGGGAAGAGATGGCACGAGGATGCACTATGGGAAGAAGGCAAGCAGGCAGAGGCAGTATGACGCTCTGAGCAATGTTCTGCTGGGAAACCTTAGGTCCTGGAATTCATGTGGGTGTTACTTTGACACGTACCACCTACCTAAACATTGCTGCAGACCAAGTACACCCCTTCATGGCAACGGTATTCCCTAATGGCAGTGTCCTCTTTCAGCAGGATAATACAACCTGTCACACTGCAAAACTTGATCAAGGAATAGTCTGAGGAACAGGACAAAGAGTTTGAGGTATTGGCTTGGCCTCCAAATTCCCCAGATCTCAATCTGATCGAGCATCTGTGGGATGTGCTGGACAAACAAGTACATGGAGGCCCCACCTTGCAACTCACAGGACCCTGCTGCTAACATCTTGGTGCCAGATACGACAGCACACCTGGAGTCCATGCCTCGATGGGTCAGCAGCACAAGGGGGACCTACACTATATTAGGCAAATGGTTTTAATGTTTCAACTGATCGATGTTTCACTAGCACATTTGGTCAGTACAGTGGGGGAAAAAGTATTTGATCCCCTGCTGATTTTGTACATTTGCCCACTGACAAAGAAATTATCAGTCTATGATTTTAATGGTAGGTGTATTTTAACAGTGAGAGACAGACTAACAACAAAAAAAATCCAGAAAAATGCATTTCAAAAAAGTTATAAATTGATTTGCATTTTAATGAGGGAAATAAGTATTTGACCCCTTCGACTTAGTACTTGGTGGCAAAATCCTTGCTGGCAATCACAGAGGTCAGAGGTTTCTTGTAGTTGGCCACCAGGTTTGCACACATCTCAGGAGGGATTTTGTCCCACTCCGCTTTGCAGATCCACTCCAAGTCATTAAGGTCATTTTCAATGCCCTGGCTGAGGGAAGGAGGTTCTAACCCAAGATTTGACGGTACATGGCCCCGTCCATCGTCCCTTTGATGCGGTGCAGTTGTCCTGTCTCCTTAGCAGAAAAACACCCCCAAAGCATAATGTTCCCACCTCCATGTTTGACAGTGGGGATGGTGTTATGACTTGGGGTCATAGGCAGCATTCCTCCTCCTCCAAACACGGCGAGTTGAGTTGATGCCAGAGAGATCTGACCACACCTGACCACAACACTTTCACTCAGTTCTCCTCTGAATCATTCAGGCAAACTTCAGACGGGCCTGTACATGTGCTTTCTTGAGCAGGGGGACCTTGCGGGTGCTGCAGGATTTCAGTCCTTCACGGCGTAGTGTGTTACCAATTGTTTTCTTGGTGACTATGGTCCCAGCTGCCTTGAGATCATTAACAAGATCCTCCCGTGTAGTTCTGGGCTGATTCCTCACCGTTCTCATGACCATTGAAACTCCACGAGGTGAGATCTTGCATGGAGCCCCAGACCGAGGGAGACTGACAGTTTCTTCCATTTGCGAATAATTGCACCAACTGTTGTCACCTTCTCACCAAGCTGCTTGGCGATGGTCTTGTAGCCCATTCCAGCCTTGTGTAGGTCTACAATCTTGTTCCTGACATCCCTGGACAGCTCTTTGGTCTTGGCCATGGTGGAGAGTTTGGAATCTGTTTGATTGATTGCTTCTGTGGACAGGTGTCTTTTTACCGGTAACAAACTGAGATTACGAGCACTCCCTTTAAGAGAGTGCTCCTAATCTCAGCTCATTACCTGTGTAAAAGACACCTGGGAGCCAGAAATCTTGCTGATTGATAGGGGATCAAATACTTATTTCCCTCATTAAAATGCAAATCAATTTATAACTTTTTTTAAATGTATTTTTCTGGATTTTTTTGTTGTTATTCTGTCTCTCACTGTTAAAATACACCTACCATTAAAATTATAGACTGATCATTTCTTTGTCAGTGGGCAAATGTACAAAATCAGCAGGGGATCAAATACTTTTTCCAACCACTGTATACTGAAGTCCCATTCGGGGTGTATTCCTCTCTCATATCCAGTGTTCCTGGGACAGGTAACGGATCCACGGCAACCCTGACCAGGATAAAGCGCTTACTAAAGATAGACAGGTGGACGGATGAATGATTTCTGCCAGTAGTTTATTGCTCCGTTTGGCCCTCTACTGGAATAACAGAGACTAGTTCTGTTTTCCCCCCCAAAGTTTTCAATTCCACATGAGTTTAATTTATGGACCATGGATTATAAATTAATTTGGTGTGCCGGAATAAAACCTTTAGCAAGCCATGGGTCACATGTCTGACACCCCTGGCCTATAACATACCTTGACCCTTCAGCGGTAATTAATCCAAATGATGTGGGAATGTTTTTATTTACTTTATGACCTTGCATTGGCTTTCTGCCTGCAAAGCTCATGTTGGTTAAGGAGCCAATTTAACAAACACAGCAGTAAAAACAGTCATTAGACTGAATAAATGTCATACATTGATTAAGCTGTTGGATAGCTAGCTACATATCGTAGTGAAATAGAAATGGGGGGTTGGGGGGGGGGGGGGACTTTAAAGCAGACTTTAAAATTATGTATAGGTACAGTGACTTCTGTTCTAGAAGTAAGACAAGAGAAACACTTCAGTTCAGAAAAGTTTGTAGTTTTCAAAATGACAGTAGTTTTAATAAAGCTCTACTTTCTGACAGTGGATCTGTGCTTCATTCTTAATGGACTTCTAGTCTCGTTAAT
The DNA here is from genome assembly GCA_023630585.1 of Cranoglanis bouderius. Lineage (NCBI taxonomy): Eukaryota > Metazoa > Chordata > Actinopteri > Siluriformes > Cranoglanididae > Cranoglanis > Cranoglanis bouderius. The sequence goes on along the minus strand of CM042536.1, from coordinate 11,111,083 downwards.
TTGAATATACATAAACATGCATATTCAGGCATAAAAAAGACTGTTTGGTACTCAGAAGCAGTGACAGTTCATCTATAGAAAAAAAGAAAGAAAAAATCCTGCATTGTTCAGTTTTTAGAGAACAGAAATGTCAGCACCATCTATTTTATTGAAAAGGTTGCTTGTACTCACGAAACATGATAAAACGTTTTCACGTCCTAAAGATATCACTCTAAATTAGCGAAATCTTGGTGATGCTGTGCTTTTTTTTTTTTTTTTTTTACTGCAGCCTGAAAACACATTTACAAACTTGCTGTCCTCTTGATCTTCATTTATTGCTTTTGTCACACAAAGTGACATCTTATTTCTGCCAAAATTGGAAATGTACCATTCTGTGGAAAAACAAGCTTAATTTGTCTCCCCTTTGCCTTTACAATGTTGTCACAGAAAATTGCACACCATTTCATAGATGAGGAAGGGAAGTGCAGTGTGTGCAGATCTATTGTTCGGTTTATTGGTTTTAGATTACTTCAGGTGCAGATATTCACCTGCATTCACAGTGGAAAGCAACAACCCATCACAGCATTACTGGTGCTGTATGGCTCAATAGACATGTTGCAATGAGTGTGGCCTCAGGCATGAATAATGTATTTAGCAGAATATTATGCTTATTTATAAGATAAAACAGCACATTAGGGTCCGGGGAGGGGGGGATTCGGGTGATGGAGGGTCGGATGGCAAAAGAAAAAACATTGTGGTTGTGGTATTTGTTTCCGTTTCAAAGTATTACTGTGTTTCATTCATTTGTAAATTATAGCTTTGCAGAATGCTAGAGAAAAAAATAAGGGATATGAGAAATATATACATAATGTTTCTTTGAGTAGTTTGAGTAGTAGTAATAAATGTTTTGAAGCATGAGGTCATTTACATTTATGACATTTAGCATACGGCCTTATCCAGAGCGACTTACATTTGATCTCATTTATACAACTGAGCAGAGGGTTAAGGGCCTTGCTCAAGAGCCCAGCAATGGCATCTTGGCAGTGGTGGGATTTGAACTCATGACCTTCTGATTATTCGTCCAACATCTTAGCCACTGAGATTGCAGCAGTTTTTTACATTTGCCAACAGTTTGCCAAAAGATTTATGCACTCTGCCCTTGGGGTGATACTGTTTGAAATGTTAAAAATATCAGTTTCTCAGTATCATGGTATTAATCGTCCATTTAAACCCCAACTGTTGAGTACAATACTACTACTACTACTACTACTACTACTAATAATAATAATAATAATAAGGCAGAAAAGCAATTTAATCTGTATTTTTAAAAAGTGAACGATTAAATGACATTGTTAAACCGTGACACTGTTTCAGCTCTACTCTGTATTCACAGGCACTGCTTACATGCACAATGCTGTAGAACAAATCCCAGGATGAAATCAGGAAAATTACAACACAATATTAAAGAAGGCTTCTTGCATTCAGGATACACTCATCTGACAGGTGAGAAGCTGAATATATTCAAACGCATCCCCATCAGGACAGTCATTCTCAGGTAAGGATGTGAATGCCATTAGCTTCTCCTTGATTGAGAATCAACTGGGAATAAGCATTCTCTCGCTAAGCGAGACGAAGAGACAAACAGAGGACTCAGCTTGGGAGTGTAATTTTCTTGTTAAATGTACCATGGGCACAAAAAACGTTCTCTGCGATCTCCAGAATTTCTTAATTAAGAACACAGAGGAAGGGTGCCAAATTATTTCCAGCATCCCCTTCACAGTGCGAGAGCTCTCATTTGTCTGAGTGACCCAGACTTCAGAATCATTGAAGGACAAACAGGGAGACGTACATCAGCACAACAAGTGTGTGAAATATACAGAGGGAGTGCTAAATGAGTGCGAGAGCAAGCGAGGGTTAAAGGCGTGGTTATATTTACCTTATCCGCATCCACTTTGCCCTTGATAAACTCAGACCTCCAGAACTGCAGCGCTTGGTCCAGCGTGAGGCCGATGCCCTTGAGGAAAAGGCCGTACTGCATGCGGCCGCCGTGGCGCAGGTGGTGGTTTTCTCTCAAGGCTTTGTGCAGCTGCCTCATGCACAGAGGGAACGACTTGGCGGAGAGCTAATAGAGGAAGAAAAGGAGGAATGAAAGCAGATCCTGGCGGACATTCTTGCTGGTAAAGCAAGATATCTGTTAACACACTGTATAGAGTGGAGTAATGTGATTAAGTCAGAGTATGATAACCTCACAACCCAACATTACAGTCTGACACAGAACCCTAGTCACTTACATTGCATAATGATGGGGGACATTTATTAGAGAAAATAGTGAAAGTGTCCACACCTTGCCTGACGTATATAAAAAAAAACAAAAAACGTCAGGACGTGTTGTTATAGGAAAATGAGTTACTGTTGCCACGCTGTTACCATGCGTCCTCATATCACAGAGATTTGATAACAAATACAAATTTGCATTAATTAAAGAATCATAGTTTTTATTCATTTATAGTTGCATTTAATGTTGTGGAACAACAAGTGATACAGTTATAGCATGTTATAGCAGCTTTAAAAATTTGCTCCTTCTCTGGACTCTCTTTTGTCTCTTGAGATTAATAAGACAAAAACATGGCAGGTGATGAAAAGGTGTAAAATGGAATGTGTAAAGTCCTCTGTCCTGAAGACTTTGCCATCAGAAAGATTACTGACTGTTACAAAGCACCGACACTGGAGACTTATTCCTTAACTGTTAATGAGCTGTTATGTCTAACGTAACATTTCAGAATGAGCACATTAATATAAAACTTGTGATCTGCCTTGCAGCATGTATTAATGTCAGAGCTGCTGAAAATCAAGACCAATCAGAACAGAGCATTCAACTGCACTGTGGTACAAATAACTTAAAGCACCAGCAAATGTAATAAATAAATAAATAAATAGATAGATAGATAGATAGATAAAAATATCATTCAAAATAGCCATGCGCTTAAGTAAAAATTTAAAGGGACATTAGTTTTAGAACATCTTGAGTGCCTGAAAAACTGACTAAATACATAGACACCACTGCATGACAATAAACTGAAGGTGACAGACCCGACTGTTCATTACATAATTAATCAATAGGGTATATAAATAGATACTTAATTGGTCTAATTAACCAGTGACAATGTTGTATCTTATCACACAATGTAAACCACATAATATCACACCGTCACTGCAAGTACTCATTTATTTGGTTAAGAAAAGTATCTATTTTGCTTCTTAAACAATTTGAAGGACAGCTACAGTGTATTTAGAAGTACTGTTGTCTCTATTGTCTTTTTTTTTAGCTGTATACTACGCTGTTTTAAACCCTCATGGTGTCATTACCATGATGTGCTGTCATACTGGTCATATGTATGACAATATATCATGTATACAAAATGGAAAGTGTGAATAATGTGCCCCACTGGCGGTTATTTTAAACACAGCTCTACATAGTTTAAACTGCACACATAAATCCCAAAATGCAAAACAACTCAAACCGGTTAAAAAAATGTAATACTATTTATACTAAATATAAAAGATAAAGCAACCCAGAGTGTTGGTTAAACATTTTTCACTTTCGGCTCGACCTTCAAACTTAACTACAAAAAACCATGAATCTTTATGAAAGTGGTCGGAATTAAAGCTATAAAATACAGATGTGCCTGCACACTGAACATCCAATTTAAGCCAACTTTGCTAGACAATGATTAAAATGGAAATGAAACCAGTAAAAAAATGCAGGAACAGGTTGAGCACATCACAAGTTTGATGTTGTGTTTTTTTAAGCTTTAAGTTACTGAGTACTCACTGGATCGATCTGTTCCAAGGAGACTTTTCCAATGTTCTTCTGGATGCTGTAATCCTGGCCCACGTAGGCATGGCTACAACACAGAACAAGTCAAGAATAAAAGTGCAATACTGACTACTTTTTATGTAGAAACATTAATTTCATTATTTTTGTAGGCATCACTGTTTTACAGCATTTCTTTGCACAATGAGTTTTTATGTCCAGCTGGTAATGGACACTGACTCAAATGGCAGGTGAAAGTGGTGGTGATGACGGGGGTGATTGTGATGGTGGTGATGACGGGGGTGATTGTGATGCTGGTGGTTGTAGTTGCAGTGACGGGTTATGACGACGATGCTGATGACAAGTTTGACGGTGATGACAGGGTGATGACAGTGATAGTGGGGGAAATGATGAGGTGATTGTGGTGGTGCTGGTGATGATGGCGGGGGTGATGGTGGTGCTGGTGATGATGACGGGGTGATGGTGGTGCTGGTGATGATGACGGGGGTGATGGTGATGCTGGTGATGATGACGGGGGTGATGGTGGTGCTGGTGATGATGACGGGGGTGATGGTGGTGCTGGTGCTGGTGATGATGACGGGGGTGATGGTGATGCTGGTGATGATGACGGGGGTGATGACGGGGGTGATGGTGGTGCTGGTGATGATGACGGGGGTGATGGTGGTGCTGGTGATGATGACGGGGGTGATGGTGGTGCTGGTGATGATGACGGGGGTGATGGTGGTGCTGGTGATGATGACGGGGGTGATGGTGGTGCTGGTGATGATGACGGGGGTGATGGTGGTGCTGGTGATGATGACGATGCTGGTGATGGTGGTGCTGGTGATGATGACGATGCTGGTGATGATGGTGCTGGTGATGATGACGATGCTGGTGATGATGGTGCTGGTGATGATGACGATGCTGGTGATGATGACGATGCTGGTGATGATGCTGGTGATGATGATGATGCTGGTGATGATGACGGGGGTGATGGTGATGCTGGTGATGATGACGGGGGTGATGGTGATGCTGGTGATGATGACGGGGGTGATGGTGATGCTGGTGATGATGACGGGGGTGATGGTGATGCTGGTGATGATGACGGGGGTGATGGTGATGCTGGTGATGATGACGGGGGTGATGGTGGTGCTGGTGATGATGACGGGGGTGATGGTGGTGCTGGTGCTGGTGATGATGACGGGGGTGATGGTGATGCTGGTGATGATGACGGGGGTGATGGTGATGCTGGTGATGATGACGGGGGTGATGGTGATGCTGGTGATGATGACGGGGGTGATGGTGATGCTGGTGATGATGACGGGGGTGATGGTGATGCTGGTGATGATGACGGGGGTGATGGTGATGCTGGTGATGATGACGGGGGTGATGGTGATGCTGGTGATGATGACGGGGGTGATGGTGATGCTGGTGATGATGACGGGGGTGATGGTGATGCTGGTGATGATGACGGGGGTGATGGTGGTGCTGGTGATGATGACAGGGGTGATGGTGGTGCTCGTGATGATGACGATGCTGGTGATGATGACGGGGGTGATGGTGATGCTGGTGATGATGACGATGCTGGTGATGATGACGGGGGTGATGGTGGTGCTGGTGATGATGACGGGGGTGATGGTGATGCTGGTGATGATGACAGGGGTGATGGTGATGCTGGTGATGATGACGGGGGTGATGGTGGTGCTGGTGATGATGACGGGGGTGATGGTGATGCTGGTGATGATGACGGGGGTGATGGTGATGCTGGTGATGATGACAGGGGTGACGGTGATGCTGGTGATGATGACAGGGGTGGTGGTGGTGCTGGTGATGAAGACGGGGGTGCTGGTGGTGCTGGTGATGATGCCGGGGGTGATGGTGATGCTGGTGATGATGACGATGCTGGTGATGATGCCGGGGGTGATGGTGATGCTGGTGATGATGACGATGCTGGTGATGATGACGGGGGTGATGGTGGTGCTGGTGATGATGACGGGGGTGATGGTGGTGCTGGTGACGACAGGGGTGATGGTGGTGCTGGTGATGATGACAGGGGTGATGGTGATGCTGGTGATGATGACAGGGTGATGGTGATGCTGGTGATGATGACAGGGGTGATGGTGATGCTGGTGATGATGACAGGGGTGCTGGTGGTGCTGGTGATGATGTCAGGGGTGATGACAGGGGTGCTGGTGGTGCTGGTGATGACAGGGGTGCTGGTGGTGCTGGTGATGATGACAGGGGTGATGGTGGTGCTGGTGATGATGACAGGGGTGATGGTGGTGCTGGTCATGATGACAGGGGTGATGGTGATGCTGGTCATGATGACAGGGGTGATGGTGATGCTGGTCATGATGACAGGGGTGATGGTGATGCTGGTGATGATGACAGGGGTGATGGTGATGCTGGGGTGATGGTGATGCTGGTCATGATGACAGGGGTGATGGTGATGCTGGTCATGATGACAGGGGTGATGGTGATGCTGGTCATGATGACGGGGGTGATGGTGGTGCTGGTGACGACAGGGGTGATGGTGGTGCTGGTGGTGATGCTGGTGATGATGACGGGGGTGATGGTGGTGCTGGTGATGATGACAGGGGTGATGGTGGTGCTGGTGATGATGACGATGCTGGTGATGATGACGGGGGTGATGGTGATGCTGGTGATGATGACGATGCTGGTGATGATGACGGGGGTGATGGTGATGCTGGTGATGATGACGATGCTGGTGATGATGACGGGGGTGATGGTGGTGCTGGTGATGATGACAGAGGTGATGGTGGTGCTGGTGATGATGACAGAGGTGATGGTGGTGCTGGTGATGATGACAGAGGTGATGGTGGTGCTGGTGATGATGACAGGGTGATGGTGATGCTGGTGATGATGATGCTGGTGATGATGACGGGGGTGATGGTGGTGCTGGTGATGATGACGTGGGTGATGGTGGTGCTGGTGACGACAGGGGTGATGGTGGTGCTGGTGATGATGACAGAGGTGATGGTGGTGCTGGTGATGATGCCAGAGGTGATGGTGGTGCTGGTGATGATGACAGGGGTGATGGTGATGCTGGTGATGATGACAGGGTGATGGTGATGCTGGTGATGATGACAGGGGTGATGGTGATGCTGGTGATGATGACGGGGTGATGATGATGCTGGTGATGATGACAGGGGTGATGACAGGGGTGCTGGTGATGACAGGGGTGCTGGTGGTGCTGGTGATGATGACAGGGGTGATGGTGGTGTTGGTGATGATGACAGGGGTGATGGTGGTGCTGGTGACGACAGGGGTGATGGTGATGCTGGTCATGATGACAGGGGTGATGGTGATGCTGGTCATGATGACGGGGGTGATGGTGGTGCTGGTGACGACAGGGGTGATGGTGGTGCTGGTGATGATGACAGGGGTGATGGTGATGCTGGTGATGATGACGGGGGTGATGGTGGTGTTGGTGACGACAGTGATGACAGGGTGCTGATGATGACTGATGGTTTTGGGGACAGAGCCTTTGGATGTGTTGAGTGGTGTTTCTTGGCTGAGATTAGTTTTAATGTGTTATCACAGGTTTCATTAGATTTGATGCATCATCACTGTTATTAACTAGTTTTCAAATGTAGAGTCAGAATTTGGGCCTTGCTGGCTTTTGCATCCCTCTCTTTTCTCACTGTCCATCATAAGGTGCCAAGAATGGAATTTAGACACAGTAACCCACACATAGAATACATAAAATCATAGACTCAGCAGACACACAGACATAATATCTGATTTTGTTCAGCTGACTGACACTGCAATAGAGGAGCTTTTTTGGCCCTAGAACAGGTCTGAAAGAAGGAAGCGCCTTAAACCCGTCGTAAATACGACGGCTGTCGTCTCTCAGTATTGCTAAGGTTTTTCTGTCTACATGTGCGTCGTACAAATCAGACAACTGCTGGTTCTGTTTGCTTCTCATTTCCCCAGCTGTTTAACTGCACAGTTAACACTATGGACTTGTTAAATACAAGAATGCTCTCCACTGGGCTGAAATTGTAAAAAAAAAATATCCATACTGACCCCAGACACTTCCATTCCAAGTCAAACGTTTTTTTGTGCAGGCTTTTGTACAGATAAACTCAGGAAATCGGCTCATCTGAGAAAAGCATACTCTGTGTAGATGATTGGTCAGAAAGTCCTTGATCCAATGAATGAGACTTCTATTTACAACCAGTCTCGAATTGCTGAAGTCTGAGAATGTTATTAAAAAATAAAACCTGTGCTGAGGTTTCTGTCTCTTGTACTTGGCTAGCCTGTTGACAATAGATGCTACTTTTTTAAAAAATGATAAATGTCTGTGCAAACAAAAAAATATAGGATGCATACCCTCAAAAGGTCCTGACCATGGGCACTGGATTTTACGGCCAGATTTCAGTCCTCCATTTTGGCTCTATAATTGTTTGGGTGCTAAAATTGAATTCCCAAAATGCACAGGACAGCTGAAAGTGGAAAAGCACAGAGGGCGAAAAAAAGCTATTTTCAAACAAAGAGCTTTACCTTAAATAAGGGCCATTTAAGGGCCATTCGAAAAATGCTTTCATATTTGACTCAACTGTCACAAACATGCTAAACGAAGAAAGCTTTTTGAGGCACTCTATATTTTTCAAGACTGTATAGGAGCCTGTTTTTAAGCTCACCAGATGACGTACTTGACCAGTCTTGTGAATCAAAACAACAGAAAATAAGCACTCTCCATGAGTTCACAAGATTTTTCTCTCAACAAATACAAACATAAAACATTTTTGGGTGCAAATTCCACTTAAAATGAAGAGACAAATAGAGCATTCAGAAAAAGCACCTCTGAGATTGACTGTACATCATAATCACTGCCTGAAACTTAGGAACAGTTCTCTCAAGAGAAGCTTCAGGTTTTGACAATGACTCAGTATTAACTAACAATGGAAAAAAAAAATCATTTCCAAGTGATTTAAACTATCATACAATAACACCAGATATAACTGGAACTATAAATGATGTGATTACATCCACGTTACTTTAATTTCCCACAATGCATGCAATTGTTTAGATTCACATACTCCTCCTAGGGCTCCCCTGAGATCAACATCCAGCACTGCTTTGCAACCATTTCTGGTCTTTATTCGCCAGTTGGGATTTTAGCCAAGTTAATCTCCCATATCAACTGCGCTCCTATTTAGATTCTGAAGGTAAGCACCTTGCTATAACACCTCCCCCCCCACCCTAAATGTGAAAGCTCAGCAGCGGAAAGAAACGCATGTGCATTATTGAAGCTGCTCCTGTTTCAGCACTGTGCTTTCACGCTAGCCTAAAGGTAAACTCCACACTGCACATTCTCATGCTAGTGGAGTCATGAATCAGAGACAGCTGACAAGGAGAAA